>OY744521.1:18803082-18825582 GCA_963556195.1 Sepiola atlantica | reverse complement strand
TATATATATATAAGTCAGGTTAATTTTATATTTCAATAACCATGTCTTTTTTTGTTTTTTCTTTCACATTTCCAAAAACATAACACTTCTGTGAGATGTATAGTTTACGTTCTGTTTCATTTGCCGTAAGTCAAATAACATTTTTATATCAATATCGTCTCTGCAACACTACAAATTCACCAGAAAAACCTATAAAAATAAAAGGTTATTGGATTGAAATGTTTTGAAAATAACCTACACGATTCAGTGAGTCATTTCTAAAGAAAACAAATAGAGAATAAAGAAAACAGCAAACTCACATGTAGGGAAATACTAACTAGTACGCCATTGTGAATTTCTCAGTTCAGAGCTTAACCATTCTAAAAGATCTACGTGCATTTATACATTTTAATTCGGTAATATTCCTTAAAATATAAAAGACATTCTATCATTTATTTATAAAAATTCTAATTAAGTTTAGGGTGGTTTTTTACTTTCCTAAAGCTACCTCAATTTGCTTGCAAATGCCTATGAAGAGCATGTGAATACGAAACTAAATGCAGAGCTGATCTATTTAACTTTATCAGTCGGGGGCTAGCTATATATAATAAACCATCAATTCAAGAATTACTAATATTGTTATAATTCGCGTTATGTGGAATATATTTAGTACTTATTAAAAACCGTTTGAATAAACACTAAGATATAATAATTGTTAAGATTACTTCGATTAAGTAGTGCGTTTCTATTTAAAGCGAAACTTAGAGGGGAATGTGTTCTTTTCAAACGAAAACAGTTTATAATTATCCAGACATAATCAAACTTCCGAAAGGAGCTATTATAAATTTATTATGTTCTATTAAATGGTGATTATTACTTCATTATAAAGAATTGTGGGGATTCAAAAGTATTTTTAAGGAAAGTTACACCTAAAGTTAATTGTGATTACGTCTTATACTTAACCTATGTTGTGAGGGAAATAAGGTCACGATCAATACCCATGTTGCCTCCCTACATTAATTGTATGGCTATATTTAACATTGTTTTGGATTATATATTCATCATAATTTGTTTATTGGTTCTTACATCCTTCCTTAAATGATCTTAGTTTTTTGATAGGCATTACTTCACTAATAAGTACAGTTGAAATCTAAATAAGTTCCCCGCTGATTTTCCTATTATCTGACTCTCTTACCATTTTATTATCTATAAGTTAAGTTTAGGCTATGTAGCTAAAGTTATTTTTGTCGTATGTGATGTGTTCTATATTTCAATGTTTTATAGTTGGGTATTACTGTTCCGGTATCTACTGTTAGGTGTACAGTTGCTATTGGCTACACACTCTGATAATATTCCTATTCTTTAGATATTTTCATATTTACGTTAATAAAAAAGGTGGTGCCACAGGTAACGGCATAAGGCATACACAATTATATATAGACATTACTGAACCGCATCCTGTTTTTATTTGATACATTTTCCTTAGACATAACTATATTTTAGGATTTCAGGATACAGAGGTCACATCTGTTAGAGATGTTAGGTTTGTATACCCATGCTCTACGTTATATAGACGAGTTGATGTATTATATATTTTTACTATTTAGTTCCATTACATGTTTACCTAAAGTTGTAGGGACCTTCTTTGAATTTGTATCATGTTCTTTGAAAGGTTTATATGGTTTCTAAAGTAGCCCTGTAAACTACGTCCTGTCGATCTAATGCATGTTCTAATTCTGTTTTCTTCTATGACGTTACATTTATACACTATATCTGAAGTCAAATATCTCCCCTCTAAAATGTACTGATTTAAATTTTTACAGTTATATTGGGGTCTATTGTTCTGGTGCTTGACTGTACTGGTATATAAGTTCCTATTATTGTGGATGTGTGTGTCATTTTAAATTACTATACTTGACGTAAGGTGTATCTATGTTGAAAATGTAAATTTACTGTATTTTTATTTATAATTTCACCTAGTTTACTATCCCTAGGAGAATGTTTATCGTTAATTTTGTTAAACTGCTTAGGTATGTTAGTGATCATTTTTAAGCCATAAGGATGTTTGAACCAGAGTGAGTTTTCAACGTTTATTTTTATTTTTAGTGATATTGTCTCCCAATGGTGGGTTTACTGATCTCCTAGCGCTAAGTGTAGTATTAGGTGCAGTATCTCGCGTATTATTAGTATTTATTCTATTTTTGATTTGTCTGGAATTTCGCATAGCCATGTTGGTGTTGTAAGATATTACGTCAGGTGTGTTCCTATTTGTATTAGAATTCACATTATGATTTACCGAGCTTGGTTTCATATAGTTTATTTTCCCAGATCTTGCTAACGCTTCACTAGAATATTCTTTATTTTAATTGTTTAGTGCCTAGTAAGATGCTAGTTTTGATATAATACTAGGGATCATGGCTTTTTTAATATAACACTTTATTTGATTCTTAACAACTAAAACATGATATCACTCTTTTTGAGGAATCATCAGTCTCGAGTATGAGAGGTCTACCGGTCGCACAATTCCAACCTGAGATCAACATTTCATTTGACTATTCAGTCTAAACTGCTACTACGTACCTAACTCAACAGGTATATCACTAATTAGATTCGTTGTATGTGGTCCTATATCTCGTAAGAATAGTTAATAGAAATGAGTTAACTTATTAGTAGAATGACAATAAAAAAAGTCATTAAGTGATACCGAATATGGCCACGTGATGGCTTACTCCCAGGGTATTTGTTGTGGGCCTGTAAAGGGTCTCGAAAAAAGACAGGAACTCGGAGTCAAGTGAAACAATGCATATTAAAGAAAGTATAAATATAGATTATAACCTATGACTGACTGCCAGTATTAGAATGGGGTAGTTCCAACATCGATACGTATGCGCTCCCGGTATGTATAGTTAAGCAGTCATGTAATTCGTAAAGTAAGTACCATAACCCCCTCTCGCATGCATTACTTCCGCAGGAGTCTAAGTATATTATATTCGTTTTTGGATTTATTACGATAAGAACCGGAGACTTCCATTTCTGTTTAGATTGTCGCTGTCATGTGGCTGATTGGGGTTTATCGATGTCGATAGTGTCGTATATTGCATACATAACTTTTTTCTTTCTGGGAAGTTCTGTTGGTGTCATCCAACAGTCTATTCGTGATTTGATTGATGTGTCTCTTATTGTGTTGCACAATATTTTTATTGATTTTCCCATTAGGTCGTATAGAACAATCACATACTTTTTTAGGGGCTTTCTATGTCACAGTAAAGGTGTTGCTAGTTCATCAGCGTGATATATTCTTTTCGAGGGTAGGTATTCCATCTATGAATTGTAGTTTTGTAGGACTTTTTTCTGCCATCTTTGCATTCTTTTTGCCGTGTATACGGGCAGACATTTTTTAGGCGAACATAGTGAGTAACGGTTTGTGATCAGTTTTTTTATCTGAAACGTTTCCGTGTATGTAACGGTGGACTTTCTTGACTGCAAATAGTATTCCATAAGCCTCTTTTTTCGAGTTGCGAGTAATGTTTCTCAGTTGGAAGCAACGTCTGCAGTGCATTGGCGATGGACTCGTGAGTCGCGTCTGTTATTTTATGAATGATGCTCTCTCCTCTTCCGCACGTGCTTGCGTCGCTAGTAACTATACTTTCAAGATTCGGGTTATAATGTGTGAAGAATACATCTGGTGGTAGGACTAAAATAGTTTTATCGAATGTCATTTGGGTGCCCATTCCTAAACATTATATTTTCTTTACAGTTCGTTCAACGGAGCACTACAGTTATACACGTGTCGGATAAATGTTTGTGTTGGCTTTTTTTTTTGATAAATGTTGTGTTGGAGAGCTTAAGGAAGGAAGTGTTGGTGAGTGTGTGGTGTCTACGTCTTTTAGTGTTGTTGAGGCTGGATATGGTAGTGAGGGGGAAACCGTTGGTTAATAGGGTCTGGTGGAAGGCTTCGGTGTATGTTGTTTTATCGGAAGTAGACGAGCATTTGTCCTGTATGCGGCTGTCTGCTGCAGTGTTTCAACATTTTGATTCCGGATTTTCCCGTTTTTTCGACCCTTTCGGTCTTTAATTATTGTCTTTCGATAATGAAAGTTTTTCTTTCGAAAATTTAAGATTACCTTTTGCCGAACTTTTTTATTAACCTGACAGTATTTACTATTCTGGTACTTAATCAGTTTTTACGTTAAATATTAATAAATCGTTTTGAGATTCGTTTTCTGTTTGTTTCTGTTCACCCTCTTCACCTTCCGGCAACTACATCGCATTGCTACAGCCTCGGATTACAAACCTACACTTATATTTACCAGCAATGCTTCAAGCAAACTACAATCTCCTTATATATATATATATATATATATATATATATATATATATATATATATATATATATATATATATATGTATATATATATATTAAATATTCTATTTGTACAAATATACATTAATACTAATTAAACAAAAATACGTGTATATATATATATATATATATATATATGTATATATATATATATTAAATATTCTATTTGTACAAATATACATTAATACTAATTAAACAAAAATACGTGTATATATATATATATATATATATATATATATATATATATATATATATATGCATACATAAATAAATAAATGCGAAGTGTTTTGCATTTATCGCTCTTATATTACAATCCAAACGGATTACATTTATTGAAATGTATAATGCAACATAGTATTTTTAAATACTGTAAACGTATTGTAGAGACGAGCACCCCACCCCCGAACATGTACGCCTTATTCGAATAACTATGTTCCATATATATGCAATAGTGTCGTCCATATTACCGTAATTAACGTGATTATTTTATGAAACATTGATAAAAAAGATTTTTAACAAAAGGAAGTTAAAATTAGACACACTAGAGAGAAATATATACGTAAGTGATGCCACCGTGTAAAATTTGTTTACCTGTTGAATTGGAAGCAAGATTACTAAAATGTGTATATAAATGTATACTAAAAAATGTTAATGTTTTGCTATTTCTATAATGAAATTGCAAATAATGTTGTCTATTATTTACAACAAACGTATAAATGAACTGTTTAATAGCTGACATTTTGATTCGATATGAAAACGGCTATAACCACACAGGTTAGGTATAGCATAACACCGTGGACTTCGAGTCAATGTTCTAATCAATAGTATTTATAGTAGTCAAAATTGCGAAGCGAAAGCTAGTTGGCAAAGCGAGCTAATATATATATATATATGTGTGTGTGTGTGTGTTGTGTGTGTGTTGTGTGTGTGTGTGTGTTCGTGAGTAGCCCGACGATTGGCTAAGAACAAGCAAATAATCTGATTGGTTAACTAGCTAGTCGTGTATATAAACACACCCGGCAAAACAAACTCCATGCATTTTAACCTGACGATTTTCACTAGGGATGAATCGCAAGAGTCTCTGCGTTACTTAATGGGCATACATATATTTTCAGAACTTACTATATATATATATATATATATATATATATATATATATATATAATGGGAGGTAGTTTGTTTGAAGCATTGTGTCTAATTAGAAGTATTAGAAGGCTATCACAATGCAAGAAATGGAAATATGTCGGCGTTGAGACGTAAGCAATTTTTCTCATATATATTTATAACAGAAACTATTATTTATATTATATATAGCAAATCTTACTTGATTAGGCAAGACTTTAACACCGTGATGTAATGTGTGTGACCGTGTTCTATAATATATTTCGAGGAAGACCGCCTTATAAATGGTTGGTGTTTCAAATCTCAAAAACACGTGCGGCATGACAATATTGCTTATAACGCAGTAAATATTATAACCCGCAGCAAATGTAATACAAATATTACTGATTGTTTAAAAAAATATTTTTTGGTGCACTGATGGGTCGAGTTGATATATGTGGTGTTGTTGAGTGTAGTAGTGTTGATTACAGATACCTCCTTGCGGTGGTAAGCTGCTCTACAGAATGTGTTTCAATGTTTTAAAAAGTGTTGCCGTTGAATTTACACCTACCACCTTACGATCATACATTAGACATTAAGCTATCAAAACCGAAACGCAGCATTTTTTAAATCAGTAAACGCAGACATGCAAACATTGTGTCTAACATGACGAGTCCACAACGTCTCACCCTTCAAAGACTTAGAACAAAGACTTTATCTTCCTACCTTCCGACAAAGGAAAATAATTCTGTGTCATACTACGGGAAACTTCCGACAACCTTGCACTCACACACTTAAGTAATGATACTGTCAACGCACCTGTCATTAGCGTATCTGCTATGCAAATCCAATGCCACATTAACTCTACCTTGACTGACATATTTAGAAGAAGAATCTTCCCGAATAAATACAAATATAATTTATTTACTAGAAACAGTAGACTCCTAACTTTCTATAATCTCATCAAGACACACCCAATACAACATAACTACAACGATTATGCCTATTGTTTCTAGTATTAAAAGACTTCTATACAAAATCTCATGGCTTCTTTCACAACTACTTAAACTCCTCTTCTCTACCTTTCTCGGGCACGTCAATAGTGTCGATGAGGTCATCCGCCGTCTACACACACTTCAACCACAACAGTTTAGACAAACCCAATACGTCTTTAGCCTAGATGTCGTCGCCCTTTTACACCTCAGTACCTAAACATCCAGCGGTTTATTTAATTACTGACCGCATCTCTTCCAACATCCTTTACTGCTTTGACCTCACGACCACTGATATTCACGAACTAGTACACATAATAGTTAACAATACATATTTTACCTCTGAATAACATAGTTACATCTTAAAAACAGAACTTCCAATGGGATCCAGTCTCTCAGGATTACTTGCCATCTCGTACATGGATAGATTAGATCGTCAATACCTTAACACCTGCTACTCAGCTATATTCCTTTCGAGATACGTCGACGACGTCCCCATCCTACCATCGTCACGTGAGGAAGCTGAGAATATGCACTCCACATTTTCTAATGCAGACCAATGTATACGGTTCACTAGTGAGCACACTGATGCTTCTGGATCCCTATCACTTTTAGATTTTAGCCTCAGGATTTCTGATGAGAATGTTCTTATAACTACATTCTACAGGAAGGCAGCTAGCAGAAATATATTTGTACATTACAAGTCGGCCCTCTCTCTAAGAAACAAAATAGAGTATGCGGTGAATGAAATAACACGCATCCAGGACAAATGTAGTGCATTGCCAGATAAAACCGCCTGCACTATGCAATTCCATCAAGTGCTGGAGAAACCTAAACACCGGATGAGACGCTTTACATTCAATACTCTAAACTGCCTCATTTCAGTGATAAAATCACAACAGCAATCCGCAAGATCATTAGACGAGAGAGGGAGAGAGAAAGAGAGAGGGAGATTGAACATACAGCTTGCCCATTCATGTCTATCACAAAAGAAAGAAGCTATCCACACGTAAACACATATATAACCCAATACCGTGCCCCTGGTCTACTGTCCTATGAATACCACGGACATTTGCCACTGCCTATATTCGGTGTACAGATTAGAATGCGCCATCTGCAACATATTATACATAGGTAGTACCATGAGACCCCTTCATATAAGGATTAAGGAACATACAAAAACACCAGCATCACCATTCTTCAAACACCTTAACACATGTAAATACACTAACATACTTATCATAGCTAACATATTGGCCACAGAGAGGGACATTGGAAATGTTCGAATTAAAGAAACTCTATCCATCTCTAGGTAACACTCTGAACTTAATAGCAGAATTGAACAGAGTTCCTCATTTATAATATAATATATAGTATCATATATATCGTATTTAACCTCAGCCCACGCACATTGCATTAATACAATTCTAAACAAACTTTAATTAGTTTAAAGGATATAGATTAAATAACCATTAATAGAACAACACACGTGGTATATGGATTTAAAATTACGTTCTCTCCAATAAAAGAAAACAGGGAAAATAAAGTAATTAAATAATGTATAAGAAAATAATGATAATAATAATAATAATAATAATAATAGTCAAAATAATAGCCAGCAATGTAATATGCACACTGAAAGCCACATGCACATTCAGTGCTATGCAATATTACACCATTGCTGTAAACATAGATTATGTATTAAATATATAAAATACATTAAAATAAATAAGAATAAATATTCTTATATTAACAGAATAACATACTTAGTATATAGATACACATTTCATATTCTTCCTCTACAAAATATTAAAAGTCCCCTTTAAATAAATTATATCAATAAAAAAGAGAAAATAAAAATCTTTAAAAACATTCATGAAAAAATGTATTAATAATAATAATAGTAATAAAATAAATGAATAAACAAATACATTAGCAAATAAATAAGTTGGAAAAATTAAATGATAGAAAAATAGAACAGAATAACAAACTTACTATATAGATTCATTTTTACTGTCCAACTATGGAATGCTATATGCGTACACGTGAAGATGTGTGTGTGTGTGTTTACTTTGTATGTTTGTTTATGTGTATGTTGTTGGGATTACACACTTATATATGGGTTACACGTCACTATACAACCTTTAAAGGGATTTTATCACGTTGTAACAACAAAATGTTTGATTGAGAAGGGAAGAAATACAAACACACATAGGAAAAAGCAAAAAAACCTAACCAATTTGATGTAAGATTGTGATTATAATTGGTAAAACATAATCAGAAAAATAAATATTCAAAAGTAAGTTAAAGATTAAAAAGTTTTAAATAACTGTAGAAAATCCTTCTCACCATTTAAAAGAAATTATATATTAGAGATTTAAAATGTAATGTTATATTTGCATGTATGTATGTATTTGTATGTGTGTGTATATACACACACACACACATATATATATATATATATATATATATATATATATATGTGTCTATGGTGTAGATATATATTTATATATATATATATATATATATATATATATATATATATATATGAGTATATATATATGTATATATAAATGTGTGTATGTGTTGGGGTGCATGTATGTGTGTATCAATTAGTATACATTGCTATAAGGGAGATAATTCATAACGATTTCATAAGAGTTTTCTAATTTTTTCGGAATGAAAAAATTTTCAAATTTAAATTAAACAAAAATTGTTAATAAATTAAACTCTGAATTTTAATAACATTTTACTAAAATCATAACATCATTAAATAGTTTCAGAGTAAGTAGATAATGATTGCATTTACAGATAAATAACACAGGAATTACTCCGTCATTTAAAAGATTTATTTTGTTTATTACATTTACTGTGTGCTACACACAATTTGGCCAGGGTATAAATCAACACATATTTAGTCGTTAATCATTAAATATACATTTTTAAATGGACATAATCAGAAAACAAATAAATAAATACTGTTAGAATAAAATCAAAAAAAACTATAGTATATGATAAAAAATAAATACATATTAAATAGATAATATAAAGAAAAATGTTGAACACCGCTCTTAGTACCCCTATCCTTAACTTCCCCCTCCACAAAAATATATATTTAAATAGTTAATTTTATTTAAACAAATATAACACTTCATCAGTTAAGTCAAATATGAAATATTCAGAAATATTTTTTTTTTAATTTTTAAAAAGTATTTAAAAAATCTATTACTTTAGTTGTATTCCATTTGTTGCGGATTTTAATACTTACTGCGTTATAAGCAATATTGCAATTCCACACGTGTTTTTGAGATTGTAAACTCCCACCATTTGACAAAGAGGTCGAGATATATTATGCAGCATAGTCATACACATTAAATCACAGTGTTGAAGTCTTGCCTAATCAAGTAAAGTTTGCTATATATAAAAACAATAATTATTTTCTTTTTAAATATATATTAAAGAAATCACTAGTGTTTGTCTTACTTCGCAACTCCGACATATTTCCATTTCTTGCATTGTGATAGCTTTCTGATACTCCCTTCCTCTCTCCATCTCTCTCTCTCTTTATTTATATATATATATATATATATATATATATATTAAAATTATAAATACAATGCATACTTCCCAGTACGAGTCGATACACGAATATTTTGTTATAAAGCTAGTGTTGAACACTCCTTAACTGAGTCTATGATTAGATATTGCTTGAGTTTAGTGGCAATGATGTCTAAATAAATTGGAAAAAATGCATGGATAGGCAGTGAAACAATCGTATTATTTCAGTATTTTCTTATTCTAGGTTAGGTGACAGTTTACTCTACCTTACTTCTCAATCAATTCTTCTTATAAGTATAAATAATGTAGTGTGCCCGACACAACTTTGACTTCGCGTTTCTATGACACTGTCCGCGGTTGTAACCATTACATCACATATATGTATATAAAACAGAAACATACCTGATTCTTACGTATGTTCAGTGCTGCCATTTTATTTCTAACAGATAGCTCGTGAAAATTCACTTATTTGTAAAGAAGAAATGTCAAATAATGAAGAACTAAAGCAAAATCGATTAATGTCGAATATTTACTTCAAACATTTTCCCCGAATTTCACAAATTATTTGATCATTATCATAAAATGAGTTTTTATGAAAGGAAAACAAAATGTAACTTCTGCTCAGAATATGGACATTCAGTTAAGCATTTCTAGTTTTGTATATCGTCAAATGTTAGAAAAAAAACCCTACTTTTCAGACATGCGTCTGCTTCCCAGCGATGGTGAACAGGAAATGAATTCATAAAATCGGCGGGAAATCAGCGAAATTTGACAACTTATATTCATATGCGAATCGATAAAATTCCTTTCAAAGAAACATTAATATCATATATAAATTCTACTGTTTTTTACTCTTACTTTTATTCTTTTATAGTTTTCGTGTTTTATATTCTCTCTCGATTTCTATTTCTCACCTTCGTTTTTTTCTGTATTTTCTTTTACTTTTTTTTCCTTTTTCCCTACTTTTTTTTCTCGTGGATCTCTTTCTATGTGCTCTTTGTCTTTTTTTTGCAATCTTTCGCTTTTTAACATTATTATTATAAAAATAAACAAATCATATGATCAACCTTTAATAAACGACATCATCCAGTTTTATTTCTTTCCTCAGTTGTATATTCATTTTTATTTTCATTTTCGTCGTTTTCTCTTTCTGTCTCTTGTGTTTAGTATATAAAATGCCCCTTATCACACGATACGGTGTAAAACACATCTAATAACTTCCCTTTTCACAGGAACGATTATCTATGAACTCCATACTTAGCTAATATACGTAGAATTTCATTTTGCTGTTCAATTTCTTATACATGAAAATAAAATAGTAGAATAAGATTATCGTCTCGATAGTTATATAATATTTTTGAAAATATTAGGCACGATCTAGTAGTACCGCCTGATGTATTTGCTAAAGTTGTAAATTTGCATCCAATAAAAAAGTATCTTGTACAAACTGATTAATACAGAGAAGTTATATGCGCCATTCGGCCAGAGTTACTTCCCTTAGAAATGTATGTTGTTAAAGTAAAATAGCGTTACTCATGTGCTATTTTGTAGTCTTCAAAAGTGATACGCAATTTTATCTTCAAGCTTGTCGCATTTTATTGGTATAAGCTGCGCTATATAACGTGCCTTTTTTGTCTTCTTCTTCATATATATATATATATATATATATATATATATATATATATATATATATATATATGAAAAAAATGAGAAATAATTATACGACGTAATATAAAATGAAAAAAAAAACCCAAAAACTAGATTAATTATGTATTCATCAATGTTTAATCTTTTATTAAAGACTTCCCTAGGATAAAGAAACAATGCATGAAAATCATACAGATATTAATTTTGATTTGCCAGAAATTGCCCAAATTTCGCAAATACTTATCTTTGGGGAGAGATATTAGGATATATTTTTTGACCCACGAAGCTTCAGTTTCCTTGGAGTCGTGTAATTTTATTTTTAAACATTGTTTTTTATTCATTTCACTAAACCTGTGCTTGGTCGGCGTAACCTGGTTATGTGTGTTGACTTCGCTAATCGAGGTGTTGTACTTAATATCGCAGCTATCTTTATCTGTGTCCACAGTTGTAAGGTGTTAATTCTCTCTTTCATTGCAATTTCTTTTTGTCTTTTGCAGTGTTTCTTCGGAATTGTTTCTAACACTTCTACAATCACAGGTATTACATTCATATTCTCTGTGTTCAAAATGTATTTGATAAATTATTTAGATGCATTATATCGAGTGTTGATGATGGGCGTATGATATTTATGTGCGCTTAATTATTTGCAATACTAATATTTTGTTTTTTTTTCTACTGCGCAAGCTGGTTTTTATTTACTGGTGAGTAACCGCTTATAAAGTTCCTAAGCCCACGTGAATTGAACAATATAAATAATAATATCAATGTTTGGTGCATTTTAGGTCAACAGGCCGGTATCGACAGACAGCCTGACTCTGATAGCAGCAGGAGTCAATGTCTGTTATATTATTAGAATATGATAATCCGACTGAATTTATAGGTAATAACCATGTAAATAGGGGAAAACGCTAAAAAGACAGGATAATTTGTAACAAAAAAGAGATAAACACAGATTCATGGTTTGATTTAATATTGCATCCGAAGTATGGGGTTTATTTTGATAAATATTATATGTTGTGCATTTATTTCACGTTTGATCAAGTTAACTACTACACAATACAGTATCATTATATTCAGTTTAACATCCGTTCTACATGTTGGCATGTGGTGGACGGCTTTTAGAAATGTACTTAAAACTACCCTATCTGGCCAGATATTTACTTATCTTCTTTCTCTCAAATCCATCGTTATCACTTCCCCCTCATGTATTTCTTGTGATGCCCCTGTGAACTGAGTATGTTACCTCAATGGTTCTACATCTACAAACAAAAAAAACTGTGATCAATTCTTCCAAAGTGGCTGTACCATCGAAGTCTACTCTTCTGCACACATCTCCCTATACTGTTCAGTTGTAATCTTCCTAATAGGTCAGCAGATCTAATGCTGTATTTAACACTCACATTACACATCCATCGTATCATTCTCATATGTTTAATGACTTATAGGGTTGATGACTTATAGGGTTGATGACTTATAAGGTCATGATTTGTTATGTTGGTTGAAATAAAGATGTTTTTAATACTGGACGTTTAAAATGACCATAGTGTAGTAACTTAGACAGGAGACATTTGGTACTCTGTTCCACATACGGGCGGTTAGTGGAAATAAACTTAGCTCATGGAAGTTATGTTAAGTGTTAGGTACACAACAAAATAAAAACAATTATTTACAGTTGTTATAAAAATAGGAGTTCTTGTGATGAATTTTTTACAGAGGGACGATATTGATCGGACCTTAGACGAGCGAGAACACTAGAAATAAAGATAGAGACTAGTAACGTGTATTTCATCAGAAAGCGGCTGCAGGGTTAGGAAGATGGCATGCAAGTCCGTATATATTTAGAACGTACTCGATTATAAAACATATCTTATATTTCAGCTATATATATATATATATATATATATATATATATATATATATAGAATGATATGCAATAGAAACATGTCCATAAACAGATAAATACATGATTAATAACATTCCAGCTATATATATATATATATATATATATATATATATATATATATATATATATATATATATATATATATATATATATATATATATAGAAAGATGTGCAATAGAAACATGCCCATAATCAGATAAATACATTAATAATAACATAGAAAAATGAGTTTTTGAAATTCCAACATATTTTCCTTTACGTTTTATACCAGGGAGGGACTGTGGACGAGTGGTTATAGCACTTGTCTTTGGGCTGAACGATCCCACTCACGGAATGCGAATTTTCGGGTCTGAAAACTCCCTCTGTTACCCAGTAAATGAGTACCTGACTAAAACTCAGGGAAGGTTACAGGCAGCGGAAGGAGAGGGATTGGCTCCGCCTTCCTAGACACGGTGATTCGTAACAATTCACCGCCGGCCATGGGCAGTGTGCGATGTCGGCAACGACACTCGTGCGCGTCTAGGCTATGCGACCTTTCCCTTTACCTTTTATATTTATACCGTAAAAGCATCAGCTGTGAGATACTTTCGGAAGCGGTAAAATGAACCAACTTTCTTCAAGCGGCTTTAACAAAGGCCCTTCCATTTCAGCTATATATATATAGAAAGATATGCAATAGAAAAATGTCCATAATCAGATAAATACATGATTAATAACATAGAAAAATGAGTTTTTGAAATTCGAACATATTTTCCTTTATTGAAAACGTTCACTTTTTTCATCTGTTTTAATGATGATGAATCATGTTGGATCTTGAACTTTTAACAGCCTATTGTATCAATTATTCTAAATACGTATAACTAAGTTAACTTTCAAATGAACACACTTTTATATCGCAATGAGCAACATCGATATACACTGTCATAGATATGACATCTGTCACATCTTTATACAAAGTTTTAAATATGTATATCTAATCTCCGTGATTTATGTATTAGATAATGAACAGTGTGTTTCCAAGAAATATGGTTCGAATGAAAAATACTGATCATAATTCTTACCGATTTATGAGGAATTAAATATAATTTTAGACGTTTTTTTATTTTACGGATGATTAATTATTAACACGAGCAGATACACACGCAATGATTCATGGATAACTACACTACACACACTCTCTAATAGATATACATATATATATATATATATATATATTCATATATATATGTATACATATACATAAATATATATATATATATATATATATATATATATATATATATATAAACATACAATAACTTCAAACATTACAATTGTTCCAAGAATTAGAACATCATGTCCACTATTGTTTTATGAAATAGTTAACGATAAAAAAAGTCAGGCCGCCACTGTAGACGTAAGGGGCTACTGAGAAAAAGGGTGGACGTTTGGGAGGTCAACCTAAATTGGGAGCTGTGCAGAGAGATGTTTATTTACATTAGTTTTACATTTCTGCATGTCAGTACAGTTAGGAAAACAGGGAGCAGGGAGGGAGGCCAAGAATCCAGCAGCAGGAGGAAGTAAGCTTTTGGAGCAGAAAGCTCTTAGATATCTTGAGCACCTCTACAGTGAATTGATGGGATTTGGCAAATTGTCGAGTTGTTCTGGTGAATTTACGCCGTGGGGTACCAGAGCAGCAAGTTCATCAGAGCACACTCCATTGAAGTATGTGCAAAACAGGCACAGGAAAGCAACATTGCGGTAATGGCACAGGGACTGGAACTTGGTGAATAGTGAGGGACCTATTAAGTTGGCGACTCTTTTTTGATTCTTGTCTAAGAGAGAGAGACTAGTGGATAATGCAGCAGTCTAGATGTCGCAACAATATGCATGGGTGGATGGTTGCTTTGTAGAGATATAGTATAATGTCAGGTGTGAGAAGGTTACTAGCACAGTAGAGGGGTCCCACTTTCTTTGCAGCAGCCCTGGCTATGTCTTCAATGTATTTGTTCTTATTCATGTTATCTGTGAAAGTTAGGCCGAGGATTTTAAATGATGAACTCTCAGGTAAGGTGTTATTTGCCATGACAATCGGTGGCTGAACAGGGTTTATTGTAGTTATAGAAGGGAAGTAGATTTGTTTTCGCGGCATTAAAAATTACCATCCATTTTTGACCCCAATCTACTACAGACTGGAGATCATTTATGTCATGTTGCTTAGATGAACAGCCATCTAGGACAACTAGGACCTATTTTTTGTCAGGATGGATTTTATTATATTAAATATTTGTCCAGTAAACCATAGTAGTGCAATATTTCGAGAAGCTCTTCATGCCAGACCCTGTCACAGGCCTTGGATACGATTGTTTCCAAAACAGTTTGGATATACTTTATTTTATTTTATAAATTGATAACCTATGTTCATCAGCGCCTTTAGCAACACGTCATACAGAAAATCAGAGAAAAACACTCGTTGTATAGAAAAATCCACTGACAGAAATAGTCACCGGTTGATATGTTAGTAGCATAGGAGGGGAAAACAAAATGGTACCTATAAACCAAACCACCGGTACCTATAAAAGAAATAACCCAATACTTTCCATATATTTACCTTTTCAAATTATGCAAAAAAATAATTAAAGTTACAATTTTTTGTCAGAGGGGTTGTGAAAACAATAGAAAAGAAATAAAAATAGAAATAAAATAATAAAAAATTAATAAGAATAAGATAAATAAATATAAAATACAAAAATTTAAACAATCAATCAAAAATAAAAAATAAATAAAAATAAAATAATTAAATACAAAATAAAAATTTAAAAAAAATAAAAATTAAAAATACGAAATAAAACTAAAGAAATGAAATAATTGCAATTGCAATTAAAATTAAAATTAAAAACAACATAAACAATAAAAATAGAAATAAAATAAAATAAAATTAGAAAATAAAGGTTGAATAGGATCAATATTTTTTACAAAGGTTTTTTAGGAAAACATCTTGCAAGAGGATGTTGACGGTAAGAGGGTAGGAGGAAGAGTATAGGGGAAGATATGGACAAAATACTTTTCGTAAAAGTAAAAACACCTTATAAAACCTATTATGAGGGACAGAAAAAGGAATAATAAGGAAATAAAGGGCGTAATACAAACGGATTTTGGTTGGGACTATACCAATAGCACCGGGAATATAAGTGTATGAATATATACGAGACATGAGGGAGGGGAGAAAGTTTCTTATTCATTCCACTGTTGTGTAAGGAAGAGAGAACCAGCTTTACAGGAAATATATTATCTATCTCCAATTGTGCTCTCATACCAATTCCGCATTCAAATCAAAATCGCAAACAAGAATGGCATTAGATGTTGGAGGGCGAATTATTCCAGGAAATGTTATAATCAGAGTCCGTCCGTTAAAGACGTGTTTGGGGAAAAACAGAAGCAAACATAATCTGTGCTTCGATAAACGAGTATATTTCCCGAATGTTAGGGCCAGAGGAGATAAAAATATTATTCATACCCTACATTCTATTGGGGAATGGTTGTCTTCATACCTCCGAGGCTTGAGTCCATTCAACTTTTTTAATTCCTTTTATATATGTCTTTTGTATATCATCCAATAGGTTATGGGAGTCTGAACGGCAACACAAATTATTATTCCACAGTAGTTTTTCTTTGAAATCAACAGAATGGGCCTCTCTAAGTGATAAACGGAGCGTGCCTCGCGTTCGTGGCAGTGGCCACTATTTCGAATGGGCGATTAAGTTACCAGTGCTAGATTACGGCTGGGAATTAACTATGGACAGTTGGACATTAACACTAAGTGTGTGGGTGGCAATAAGTTTAATGCAGCAGGTCTGATCAGAGACCTGTTGAATCAGGTCATAGCTTGGGAAATTCTAAAGCTTAAGGCATTGAGTGTGAATGACTCATATTTGTGAAAGTGTTCATTTAAAAATGTGGGCTATTGGGTACTACTTTTCTCTGTTGAATAGGGGGGCTGATTTGGGCTAGATTTGTTCCTTACGGTGAGACACACACTCACACCACATACACACACACACACACACACACACACACAAGAAGGAAGGCTTTATAGACTGGCTGAAATAAGGATCTCTCCACTATGATCAGGAGAGAATGATAATGGTTGCTCAAGATCAAAGCTTCATGACCAATGCCTTCAAAAAGATGAGTGTGTCTCAGCAACAATAACAAGTGCAGGTTTTGCCACAGAGAAGTAGAGAGGATGATCCACCTGACATCCAATTGTAAGGGTCTCTTAGAGGATGGCTATTATAAAATGCGACACAACGGAGTGTGTAAACATCTTCACTCGATAATTTTCAAAAAGTTGAATATCCAGTGAAGCAGCAAGTCCTGGGAGCATATACCAGAAAGAACATTGGAAATAATTTATACATATACTATGACTATGCAATATCTACAGCTACACATTTAGAAAACGGAGCTGTTAAAACTGACATCGTAATATGGGGCAAAAGGGAGAAAGTAGCAACCCTAGTTGAAGTCAGTTGCCCTAATAATGCAGGATTAAACAGAGCTGAAAGGGAAAAGATTACGAAATACCAAGGTCTTATGTACGACATGAAAAGAAACTGGAATCTATGGAACATCTTTATCATACCAGTAAATATAGGAACAAAATGACTAATCAAAAGAATTTCAAAAGTTGTCTTGCGAGTATACCCGGTGAACCGAGTGCAAGAGAAATACAAACAATTGCACTTAAAGGGACGGATATAATCTTTAAAATATATTTAGGCTGGAGTGTCTTAAATAACCGGTGAATGTCTGGCATTCGGTAGGATGCCCCATCTCGAGCAAAAACGGAAAGATAAGAAAAATAAAAAAAAGAGAAATATATAGATTGACACGCACAGACCCACACACACACACATATATATATATATATATATATATATATATATATATATATATATATACACTCTTAGTGCATTTATAAATTAACTTAGGAAATTGACAATAGGAAATAGGCACACTTCGGGTTATTATGAAGTACATACCAGAACCGAGCAAATAAGATAATATTAGAGAAAAGGGGGATTTAATTTATTATATTTTAACTAGTTATACGCCTCCAAAATTAAAATAAAGAGGCAATGACCACAATCGTGGTAGTAATTACCCCCTTTTATGATAATAATAATGGAGAGAAGGGGTAAGGTGTCAGTCAAAAAACATGCTAGGGAGAAGGTAATGACAATGGCAACAAAGACAGAGCTAAATAGGATACTAATATCAATAAATATATTTTTAGTAATAATAATAATAATAATAATAATAATAATAATAATAATAATAATAATAATAACAATATTAATAATAATAGGAGTTGTAATGCTGACGAGCACAATCGTACTAGTCGTAATCATATTTGTAATAATAATAATAATAAAAATAATATTGATAATGATATATGATAATAATAACACTGATAATAATGATAGTTAAAAATAAATACTATCACTAGAAACGACTTAGCCTGATATACGGATCTCCATAGTTTATAGAATAAATATAGGAACACATCTTACTTTTAAAGGCAAATGGGCCGAACTATGCCCCCCCCCCTGCGCATCCCCTCAGATCAGTGGTAGGATATAATTTAAGTAATTCTCTCTAGGATAAGACACACTGGAGTTGGTTAAAGTGCAAGCCGTATATCTCATTTATTTTGGGATTTATAATAATAATAATAATAATAATAATAATAATAATAATAATAATAATAATAATAATAATAATAATAATAATAATAATAATAAACATTGGTGGGTTTTAATTAATAAGAAAAAGGGTATTCTAATTCTATGTGACATTTTTTCTCCATCATAGGATGGGCTTTCACATGTCTTATAGAGTTATACTGATTCTTAAACATACCAAACCATTTAGGAAAGTAGAGTGAAGGTATCCGACGTCAGCCCCCGAGTTACGGTGGGATTTTGGGGGTTTACCCAATATGGAGATTATTAGACGGCTATATATTCAGAGCTTATGATGGAGGGGGTTCGGGTATAGGGAGCTATGTATTAACTATAGGGAATAAGCCCATTGGAGGGTGTTATCAAGAGAGAAGGAATCCTTAAAAGTGGAAATTGATCAAATTAGCAAGATGGTATTAATGTTGGTTTATAGCATACACTTATACATGGGTGCCGCTTGACAGGGGCAAGATTGAGGTACCGTTAGGTAACTTAGCCACTTCTTACATCGAGTTATAGGTAGTCAGTTATAAGCCGATTAGTAGATATTATTGCCCCAGGCTATCAGTGGCCTGCCATTCGAATTTGGAGGCCTTGAGATCTTTATTAGAAATAGGTATATTTCTCAATAAGATGTATGATGGGTAGACATAGGGGTGGGGATGTGGAGAGGAGTACGAGTGAAGATTTAAGAGACCTTAAAGTTGTATTTGTACCAGGTTTTCTGTAGACAACTCGATATTACTTCATCCTTTTTAGCTAGAAGAGCTCCTTTATATTTGATGATGAACAGTACCTATCTAGCGGTTTATAAGATTTACTTTTCTTCATTATATGCCACTTTATAATTCATGTTTCTATCCTTTATGTACCAGATATGTGCTACTAGATAAGTGTACGTAGCCAGGTGGTTATTATTGAAAGTATAGATGTGCCTGGAAATTCTATTCTTTATTTTTCCCGCAGTGGAGCCTATGCATACCGCCTCTCCAGGTAGAGATATAACGTTAGTTTAGTTATCATTATCAGTATTAACGAGGTTATTGAAAATAGAGTGGTTAGCGATTTTAGTTTCGCCCGCTGTTGTTGAGTTAGGATCATAGTTGGTGTTATGGTTGGTGTAGGGTATTACAGTACATTTATAGACTACGCTTTCGTGTTTGCAAGAGCCATTTAGGGGGCAAGCATCCTTGTCATTACAGTAGCATAGGTTAGGCTGAATTGAGCTGTTTTGGGTTAGGGCCGCGTTTTTTTTTCAGTGTTAGAGTCTATTATTCTTTGTTCTAAATTAGGAAGAGTTGAGTGGGAAATTATTATCGTGCTCTTGTTTATATTTATGCGGAGCTTTACAATTATATTGGATTAATTTTAAAAAAATGTTGGGGATTTTATATTTAACGCTTTTACTAAATATTATTATAGTATTAAACCACAGACAGGAGCGTCTTCTATTTATTCTTGCACCTATGTTGGGCGCCTAAAGACTTTCATCACTTTCATTGCCGTTAGAGGTAGGTTAATATCGTTATTTCGATTATTAGAAAGGGCACGCTTCCGTTTTCTCTTTCTAGTCATGCTATGGATAATAACCCCACTATTCGATGGTGCAAAACCATAGGTATTCGGGTAGTCACTAGGGTTTGGAAAATAATGTATATATCTAATATTCTCCTCATATCCTGAATTCTTTAAGGCCTTATTGTAGAACTCCAAGTTGGAGTCGAAGATGTGTTCACTAAAAGAAATTTTAGACATTCTTCTGGGAATATTCGGCACTATATAGCTTATAATTGGTTTGGGGTAGTTAGATTCTCTATGGACATAGTAAAGTAGGTTCATAAGCTCCTCTACTGAAGTTCAGTTAAATGTAGGTAGTTTATTGCTTTCTTGTTTATGCCTAAGGTAATATTTAATCCGTAAGTTCTCAGGAGAGTACGGAGATTTTTCGAGATATCATACACTCTATCAGTAGATCTCACAGTTAATAGAGCATCCTCCCTATATAGGCTACCTCATACATCAATTTGATATTAAAAAAAAGGTGGATTTTATTCAGCAAAAAAAGCCGACTATGTCAGTAACCTGTTCTGAATCCGTTGAACTCATCAGGATATTGAAATGGTAGGAGGAGTCGCTTATACTCCAGAATTTGTCGTTGAAGTGTATTATATATTTACTGGCTAAGAGGATTAGATTTATTTCAGTCCATGTTCGATCTGACTTGTTTTATGCGAATCTAAGTGATTTGTTAAATATGATTGATGTAATAGATTGATAGTAGGAGTCTATGCTGAAAGCCAGAAATGTTATACTATTTTATGCTTGTGGTTCTTCTACCAGGCAGTGCATATAGTTTTGTTATTGTTTTCAGGGTACCACGCTGATGACGGCTGATTCTCAGAAACACTTGTCTATAGACTTTTTATGTGCTCTTTTTATAAATAAATAAATATATATATATATATATATCAATATATATATATATATATAACTAAATTTGAGGAAAACAAAGGATAAAGTTGTCAATCGTAGGTTTAGCAAGAGGTAATGTGCTTTTTTATACAACAATAAATTACAGCGTCTGCTGAATGTAGCAGGATTTCATCGTTACTGAAAGATGGTCTCTGGAGTAAAATCCGTCTTTAAGTCTGCGCCAATGCTTTTTTAAAATACATAAAAAACAAAAATAATCGTTGTAGACAGCCACGGAATTTCTCTCAGAATATGACTTTTCTAAAATGACACTGTTCACACGTAGGCGTTGAAAGTTTTCTTCATTTTTGTACAATTTTTACTCTTTTTCTTCGACTCTTGCATAGCACTGATGATAATCCGCCGACAAAAAGACGGATCTTACCCCAGAGATCGACTATGTGTGACGAGCAACCCCTGGTACGCCAAACATACGCTACTGTATATTTTTTAAAATAATAAACAAACTCACATACATATATGCATATATATATATATAATATTTATAAACTAACATTGATTATTTATTACCTACATACATCGAGGTTTCATACTTACGCAATCTTGAGTGTGGGTAGTTATTTTACGGATGATTGATTACCTACACGAACACACACAAGTAATAATCCCTGCATAACTACACTAACACACCCATTCTAATATATATATATATATATATATATATATATATATATATATATATATATATATATATATATATACATTTAAACATAGTTCACCCCAAATAAGGCAGGCCGC
>OY744521.1:18783082-18798082 GCA_963556195.1 Sepiola atlantica | reverse complement strand
TCTAATAATAATTATCATGTATTTGTTCTAATTATTATTAAAAAACGTTATAATATTTTTTTTATAATACTTTTTTTGCTTATTAGTTACATTAAATTACTTTATATATATCATGCATTATATTTATTTTTTGTTATATTTCTTTTTAATTTTACTTAAATAACTTTCTTCCGCTTTGACTATTCCTAATCGGATTTTTTCAGTATTCTTTTACCGTTTTTCTACATCCATCTCTGCATTTTCTATATTTTATTTCCATTTTTTAACTTAAAATTTGAATTTTTTGTTATACTATGCTATTTCTTTATCCATTAGAATATATTATTATTTTATTTATTTATTTCTCCATTTTGCTTTCTGATTTTTCTTATTAAATTACATTTTATTTCATTTCATGTTATTGTATTCTAACATTATTCTAATTATCATTATTTTTGTCTCATTGTTATTTTTATTGTTTAACCTAACTAGTGTTAATATTTCATATTTCCAATTTTATTTTATTTTTCTTATTGATGTATTTGTCTCAAATGTACTTTTTTCTCTCATGCAATTTCCATTTCTTGATTCACAGTATATGAATGCTATGAATGTTTTGAATGTTTTATTTGTTATTAGATTCTCTGTCATTTATCTACTACGGTAGTCATTTAATTGATGTTATCTTTTAGTACTGGATTCTGATGTATTTTCTCAAGAGAATTCTGTATGTGGTATTATAAAGGGGCTGACGAAGTAATTTTTGAAATCATCAATAATAAAATATTTCCAAAAAGTATTGGAAACAACTGGACGCCTAAGGATAGTTGGTTTTTAATTCTTGATTAAATGTTCAAATTATATCCATCCCAATTTACTTTATATACATATATATATATATATATATATATATATATATATATATATATATATATATATATATATATATATCTTTGTTTCTCTGCTCCAGACGTGATTATATTAAACAATTTAATTTCTTTTAAAGGTTATCAATTGAAACTTCACTCTTTAGAAAAGGTGTCGATTGAAAGGTACCTCGGGGTTCTAGTTATCTAGTTTTTAGCCAAATGGTGTTTTTTTTCTATCATTAGTTTTTGTAGGTTTTAGTCGAATAGTCTTTTTACAATCAAATATATAAGAAAACAAAGTATGTGTCTCTTGCTCCTGCGCCTCTTTCTTATACGATGTATCCCGATTAACTTTGATTCCATGTATTCTGTTTAAAACCTTAATAACACCACCAAACACGCACAAACACCCACATACATACATACATACATACATACATACATACATACATACATACATACATATATATATATATATATATATATATATATATATATATATATATATATATATATATATATATATATATATATATATATGTATGGTATGTATATTTATATTCACTTGTATCATGGCCACACCCATAACAGACCGGCTAGACACACGTCTGACTGCTTGAACTGAGGGCCAGTCAGTCACTAGATACCCTTTTAGCTGGTAGCACTTCGTTGTCACTGGTCCAAGCAAATTTCATTCCGAAAGAAAATTTTAACTCATCAAATTTATTTCAGCTGAAGTTCTGTTATTTTATCATTATTTACATTTGGATTATAAGTTCGTGAGTTAAAAGTCAGAATTGATTTTGTTTATTTATATGTAAACGGCTCTGTTCATTGACGAAATATCACTTTTACTTCTTTTTTAAGTTTTAAAAAACTATTGTCTTTTAAAATTTGTTAATAAATCGTACATTCTGAATTTCAAATCTTTTATATATTCTTAGGAAGTATACTATAAATGTTTTAACGTTTTATTTACATGTAAACAGCTCTGTTCATTGATGAAATATCACTTTTACTTCTTTTTTAAGTTTTAAAAAAGTATTGTCTTTTAGAATTTGTTAATAAATCGTACATTCTGAATTTTAAATCTTTGATATATTCTTAGGAAGTATACTATAAATGGTTTATCGTATTATTTACATGTAAACAGCCCTGTTAATTGACAAAATAGCATTTTTACTTGTTTTTTAGAGTTTTAAAAGGTATTGTTTTTTAGAATTTGTTAATAAACCGTACATTCTGAATTTCAAATCTTTTATATATTCTTAGGAAGTATGCTATAAATGTTATAACGTGTTATTTACATGTAAACATCTCTATTCTTTGACGAAATATCACTTTTATGGCGCTCTTGTATAAGCAGTAACCGATCTGAGGGAGATAACTATTTTTCATAGCCTCTGCTATTCCGAATTCGCTTATACTTTTGTAAGGGAGGTTACTTTGTTTATTAATAAAAAACATGTTACGGTTTTGAAATGCGTTTTAAAATCTAACCCTGAACCCTAACCCTTACTCGTTCAAAATAACCCTTAAGCACATGCAACAAATTGTATACACTTTATATAAAAATAAAAAGAAAGTTATTTTCTTTCATGCTGCGATAAACAAAGTTATCTCCCTTGCCAAAGTATAAGCGAATTCGGAATAGCAGCGGCTAAGAAAAATAGAGTTATCTCCCTCGCATCGGTTACTGCTTAGACAAGAGCGCCACTTTTTTAAGTTTAAAAATGTATTGTCTTATAGAATTTGTTAATAAATTGTACATTCTTAATTACAAATTATTTATATATTCTTAGGTAGTTTACTTTATTTACATGTAAACAGCTCTGTTAATTCACGAAATATCACTTTTATCTTTTTTATTTTAATATATGTTGAATATTTCTCAAAATGCTCAAAAAGTATTGTCTCACAGCCTGTTAAGGCAATTATGATGAGTAAAATAAGGTTCGAGTGTTTCGTATCCCAAAAGATCAAGATGAGAGAGACAGATGGTTAAAGGTACTACCAAGAGCTAATACTCCTAACCACTCAGACACTGTTGTTTGTGAAAGGCATTTTCCACCTTTTTAACAAACTGTGTTTTTTATGGGAAAAGCACGACCCAAACATCCTCCATCAATATCAAATAATTTGCCCTCAAGAGTGATACCAAGTCCTTTTATACAAAACCAAGGACAACAAAAAAAAGTTCCGCTTATGTGCGAAGTGTACAAAATTAGGTGTTTGCCCATTTCTTAGATAAAGATAGAATTGATAATTTTTACAAATTTGTGTGCTGATATTGACCATCATGATTTTGCGCCAGCAGTTACCTGCTAAAATTCTAACAATCAACAATTCATCCAGTCTTGTCATTTTGTTACTGAAAGTATTCCGATTTTTTAAATTTAATTTTTTGAAAACTTAACGTTTGAATGTTATCATGCAAGTATACTCACACAAATTTTTTCTCTGTTGAAAAACAGAATAAATAAGTTTCAACATTAGTTTTAAATTGAGAAAGCAATTCGTTACTTTAGTAACTTGAAAATTGAACTAGAGAAACAGGTTTTGAGACAACATATCTAAGTTATGTCACCACGAATAGTTGGCAAAAAGGTTTACGAATCGCAAATGCTTGTCCGAGCATTTGAATATTTTGCCACATCTCGGTCTCTTTATAAGAAACTTCGAGATCATTACAAATTACCCAGCATGAAAACACTAGTGAATATGACCTCAAAAGTTTCGAAGGTCAATGATCTGAGTTTTCTTGGTGATGTGTTTAGCAAACTGTCAGATAAACAGAAAAATGTATCATCCTAGTTGATGAAGTTTATGTTAAAGCGAGTTTTCAATATCAAGAGGGAAACATTTGGTGTTTCCAAAGATTCTGAAGAGGCATTAGCAAAAACTGTATTGAGTATTATGATCAAATGTTTATATGGTGGATTAAAGTTTTTGATTAAGATGATCCCAATTGGCAAACTAAATTCGGAATGTTTGTTTCATGATGTTAGAAATGTTGTTGATTTAGTCAATCATAGAAAGGTAATGTAATTGCAGTTATGTGTGACAATAATCGGACTGATCAAGCTTTATTCATGAAATTGGATACTGTTAAAAATAAGCTTTGGGTTACTAAAAATGGTATATACATGCTTTTCTATTATGTACACATATTTAAAAGTATTCGAAATAACTGGATAACTGAGGCCTGTTCAGAATTGCTGTTTTATTCTGATGGTAAAGAAACGATAGCAAAATGGTAAATAGTGAAACAACTTTTTGCACATGAAATAAATCAATTTGTTAAGTTATCACAACTAACAGAAGTAGCGGTTCCTCCAAAACCAGTTGAGAGACAAAACGTTTCCCACTGTTTGAAAGTGTTTTGTGATGAGACTAACTGCAGTGAAAACTCATCTATTATTACAAGATGATGATACAAGAGAAACTTACTTTCATCGAAGAAGTATTGACATTTTGGAAAATAGTGGGGGTAAAAGATATTTATGGAAGTGTCAAGACAAATGATCCATTGAAAAGCGTATCATCAGAGCGAAATGAGGGAACTTTGACATTTCTTGTAAATTTTGGAAGTATGGCAAAACAAATGAGGGGAAAGCAAGGGAAGAGAATAAAATCCTTCACAAGAGACACTAGTATGGCTATCAAACATACATGTAATTGTTTAATTGACATTTACTTGACAGTGGGTTTAATTTTGTTATTCTTGGAGGATTTACCACCGACTGTCTTGAAACTGAATTTTGTAAATTGAGACAAGATTCCGGGGGTACTTATTTTATTACCGTACAAAATGATATTCAGAAATTCCATATTCAAAAAACAAAATTACTTCTTCAGTTGAAAGTTGATGTTAGAAAATATAGCTATGATCCAGGCCATACTTGCTCATAATACGGATATCTGCTGGATAAATTGGCATACGAAACATTTTATCCCTTGCCTGTACTAGAAACTTCTATCCCCAAAGATATTAAAATGTCGCTTTTTCATATAGCAGGATATATCACACAAAAAGATTGTCTTACAGGAAATATTCAATGATACCGCTTGTTATCATGAGTATGGAAGTTTCTGAAAGTAATACATAGTGTTGATTTGAAAGTTCCACTGGATACCACTGTTCAGTGGGAACTGTTAATTACTACTTTCAGATTTTAAAGTGAAGAAGTTTCCTTAGACATTTTTGTAAGTAGTGCCATCCTTGTTTTGCCACAACATTCTGGTTATCGTAACTCATTGCTGTGAACCCTGTCCATTTTATAGGATCACCTATAGATGTTTAACTAAACCTTCTATTTAATCAATGAAAATTGTATTATCTCATTTCATCTTCCATTTCAGTGACTCTGTTTGCTTAGATTAATCGACTACGAGACAACACTAGAGATTTGGATACTGACATTTTAGTTTGAACTTTGTTTTGGGATAATTTTATGATGTGCAATGAATACTATAGCACAACTGTTGTGTTGAAAACAATCAAAATGTGAACAGTTTAAATTTTTGGTTAGTAAAACAAATATCACATTTGCACAAACTTTTTTTTAACCACAACATACAAGTCATGATCTTTTGACACAAGTACACATTCTCTAAAAAAAAGTCCCACATTGAAATAAAAATCACTCATTGAAATATGCATTTGCCTTTGTTAATTTAAAGTTACCTGTCACTTAATTTATAGGAATTCATCAATAATTGTCAAATTTATCAATTAGCTCATTGGTACTTATTATTTGGTATGTAAAACACATAAACACATCAAGCTAATCCTACGGGAATGTTCCCTTTGTTTGCAACTTCTATATCGAATATTTAAGAAAATTCACATGGCCCTCAGTAAAAGACCCCAGTTGCATGATTGCCTGGCCTGAGGTAGGGATGGCCATGACTTGTTTCAAAATAGACTCATGAGAAGTAAGTAGCACTAAAACGTTAATGTTTCATTCTCAGTCGACATCATCAGGATAATTCGCCTATTGATTTCGCCCGGTAACAAACATTAACGTCTCTCTCTAGCTTACTTGCTAATCTCTACTCACGTTTTGATCACCGTTACAGCAAATATATCCAGAATATCGAATGTATAATATATACATGATACATTATGTAACTTTATAATAGTATATAGATGTAATAGTAGTTTCTATCTGTATTATATGTATAGTTATTTTTATCAATATGTTTTATTTGTGATGTAATCTCTATTATATGTGAATGGTTTCTGTAGTTCCTATTATTTATATTTGTATTTAACGATGTGTTTTTCCTTCGCTTGGTGAGTCATTTCTTAGGAGATAAAATATCACTTTGAAAAATGTGTGGAAGATCGGTTACTAAAACAAATAATTACTGTATTAAAAAAATACACATTGTTTTGTTTACAATGTTTCAAAATGTGTTACACATACGGAGCAATGTTTCAAAAAGGTTGATATATTTTACTAAGGTGCTCATACCCAGATTTTCTGTAACAACAGGCGACTGTTTTGTCTATCTTCACAAAAAAACAGTAAAACGAGCGAAAGAAAATGAAGACAAAAAAGAGCATTCTTGAGTGATACATTGATTCCAACGTTGTTATAACAATTTGTGATATTTTGTAGAATGCTTTGTATTTGCCTGGGAAATACGTATCAGTTTAAGATATCACTTCTTCATTGGAAACAAATATTTTTCTCGAGATAATTTTTGTGATATCTGAAAAAAGCCAGTAATTGGTGTGACCAGATCTAATGAATAGGGCGGGCGTGAAAGCCATCCGACGTGAAAATCATGTACTTTTGCTATTGTTGCGATACACTTGACATGTTGCATTTTTTTGGTTAAATAGCATTTTTTTCTTTATTTGTGGCCGTATTCGATCAATTTCTTTCTATAATGCTAACTAATAGTAACTATTGATGTATTTATTTTGCAAAGTAATTGATGGACCAAATAAATTGCGAATCCTATGATACGTAAACGAAAACAATACCTGCTGATGTTTGCATATTTACTCTTATTGGAAGGCGTTCACTTGTGTGTCCACTAAACTGACCGCTAATTTGACTGAAGTGGTAAATGGTGGATTCATCTTTCATCGATTGCCTCTTATGGACGTACAAACGATGTTTGTTGAAAACAACACCACAATCGTCGACGAGTTGTCGTTTTTGATCGACTGTAAACTTATGCAGAACTCATTCGAGACTGATTCTGTAAGAGAGCTGTGAGCGACGAACGTCTTACATCTTTACTTCCTACAATGATGATTACAAAATCTTGTAAGGCCGGCGTCTGTAGGTCAGCATACTTTACTATTTATTTAATAAAATGTTTTTATTAGCTCGTTTACAAAATTAAAGCTGATCCTTGTTCGGGGAGTTACAAATAGACTGCCATCTAGCTATATGCAAAGTTCCGAAAGTGTTCGTTGAACACTCCCGACTGTACTATATGTGGCCTACTTTTTAACGAACAGATCGAACTTCATTTCTCTACTTTAAATTATAATTTACCGTGGCCGTGGGGTTAGACATATAGCTTGCACCGTAGAGATTGATTCTGTACTGGGTTCGTGCATGAGAACCGTCTAAAATTATTACGTTCTACACAGCAATAGTGTAATCATTGACGCGAAAAATACGTAACCCTATAACTAACTCTATCCCAAGTTATGTAGCTCATACTACTCTTTTAAAATGAAATAAGAAAAGAAAGTAAAAATTGCTATGCCTAAAATTTGCAATGATTGAAACATGTTGGCCTGGGCAGATCCCGGATGAATATAGTTTGAAATATGTTATCATTTTGCTATATTATAATTTTTCTGGTTCCTAGGTTGACGAACCATAAATACATTCAGTAAGCAGTTTACAATATAAACGATAGGTTCGAATGATAGCTTCGAAGACTGTGTGGAGTTGACTATTAGGTGTTTTCATGAAAATTAAATTACGCACGTATATGCTATTAAGTAAGTTTATTAAATGAATAGCCTAATATTGCTTTTCATTAACATTGTTAATCTAGTGAAATATCTGTTCGTAATGTTTATCAGCGGCTGACGAATTTACAGGCTATAAATTAGGAATATCTCAAACTTAGAATTTCTGAGCCGGAAAAGCTATTAATTGAAATATATCGCTACAAAATACATTGTTCAATTGAAAGTAGATATTAAAAGAAGAAAAAGTTCAGTAGGCTGAAAAAAAGGTAACAATCATGACGAGTTTTAGATGCATTGGTATATGGGTTTTACTTCGAGAACACAACTGACATAATTGTATATATTACATATACATACATATATATCTATCTATCTATCTATCTATATATATATATATATATATATATATATATATATATGGTATAGTCTGTTATATATATATATATATATATATATATATATATAAATCTCTCTCTCTATATATATATACATATATAAATATATATATATATATATATATATATATATATATATTATGATACATGTTTACAAAACTCCTGTTGATATGTATTAGTGTATGAAATAAATAATACATATAAAGTACTGATCATTGTAAAGTATTGTTTTGTTTTATAATACACATACGAAATTTTTGGAAACATTGGTTATAATTTCTTTCTTTCATATTTTATCAATGTTGGACTAATACATTTAAAACTTTTATCTCTTCATACCAAAAAATACGACATTTATTAAAATAGTAGCCACATCAATGTTATTTTGAAAGCCTTACAGAGTAAAGATATATTCGTTTAAACATTATTCTCAAATAATTTTTCTTTTCATATGATTTTTAAAAAAAATAAAAATGTATGTTATGAAACTTTAATTATGTGTATTTAAGCAACATCGGTTTATTTAACCAAACATTGTAAAACATAACGGATTATTTCTGCTTGATAATATATTTTTGATGTTCAATGGTACTAATTATTTTTTTATGTAAAAATCAAAATGATTAATAACCGCCTCATACTACTACAACCACTTTTGATTAATCGACAAAAAAATGAAACACAAAAATTGGATCAAGAAGAGAATATTTTAGAAAAAAGCTAGGAAGCCGGTATGTGGTATCGTTTAACATTAAAACAACAAACATGTGTACCTCCCGTACAGCGTGCCATACAAGATTATGGAGCGTCTCTTCCATGCGCGCCTCGATCCAGTGATCGACCCAATACTGCCAAAAGAGCAAGCTGGCTTTCGCCACGGAAGGTCTACCGTGGACCAGGTAACCCTCTTCGAGACTGTTAATTTTTTTCAAGACATTGGACGGAGGATTTACGTCTAGGCACGAGTCCCGTGAGTCAGCCTGGTTGTTCCAACGCATCTCCCTGGCCATCGTTCGTGGCAACGCTATGTCAGTAACGGCGGCGTCACTTCCGTTCTCATCGTCATCTGTTGACTCTCTCTTTCTTTATCTCCCCCTTTCTATATTCCTATGTCTGTATTTGTCCCTTTGCTTCTCTTTCTCTCACATTATTGTTTTATAAATAATTGGACTTGTTTTGGTTGGTCTTCACAATGGCAGCCATGTTTATTTATTGTTGATTTGAAATTGTATTTCTTGTCCTGGAATAAAATTGTATCTACCGAAAAAAACGTAAAGAAGATATAATAACAAATTTACGAAACCAATGCTGTCAACATTTACCATAATTTAATCTGTATAATAATGTTTTATTAATTGTGTAATTTCATATGGAAAACGTTTAAAAATGTTTACCTGATAAGATAGTTAAATGTGAACTCTCAAAAGCGGCGTAACGGAGAAATAATTATGAAAATGAATGCTACCTATAAGAGTGTGGTTCGCAAACTTTACTGCATAGACGGTAACTTTTTAAAAGTATTTATTAAGGAAGCAATGACTCTATTTTTATTAGAATATTTGCTTATTGTGTTAAATATCGTATTTCCTGACAACGAAAAACGCACAAGAAATGTCTCAAAGATAAAGGGGTTCCGTTATCGCTGCCTTGTTACGTCATCATACCTTCTTAGGTGTACGCCATACAAATGGGGCCAAGGAAGAATTTAACCGCACAGGATTTGTGTGAAAGGTACTAGAGTTATAATCGAATTCGGTGTTCTGGCACTTCTGCGTTATCCTTCCATTTCCTGTTCATGAATAAGGAATTAAACTACACACCAAATCCAACAAGTATTCTTATAGAAATGATATTCTGAGTCATTAATACACACAGATGAAGTCATAATTTTGTAGCTATTTAACTAAAACTGTGTTAATGAACGATGATTCTTATAAGGCGTTAACTATAATATAATAATCACACAAAACACATCCTAAACAATTCGCAGGATTGACTTATGTCTTAAAATGATACACTTTCACTGTTCTAAGGAGAGTAGAATGTGGACCATAGGTTTACTTTCGGCAGACTCGTCTATCTCTCTTTTCCCTGATTTTGTACTTTAGTGCTCACATCCCATGATTTATGTTTTTTGACAAAGTGGGAAGAACTGCTGTTTTTTTCGGATTTATTAATAACGACTTATACATGGCTAGTTTGTGACCTTGAGGTAATATTTTTAGCTTATTACGTCAAGTGGCGTCATGCCTTGTCTGCAGCGATTTCCATAAAAATAACCAATAATTCATCAAGTGACTTGTTTATTACCAATGTTCGCTCTATCACTTTCATCCCTTCTTACTGTATTTTGTATCAACCCGCGCCCTTTGTGTTTAGTAACAGTCGTAAATAATTCACGAAAGAAAATAATAGATGTATGGGAATTTTACATTCTAAACAGATACGCTTAATCCCCGCTATCATAAGATATGTTTTTCAAATAATGATATTTACTGTGCGAGTAACGAATTCTCGCTATATACTGCCCACTTAAGTTCTTATAGAAATAACAATACTCGATAATTCGAATGCTCGATCAATTTTTAACTACATTTTAATGCAGATGTCCAAACAAAGTTACACTTTAATTTCCAGGTTGTTTCCACATATTGTTTTATAGTGATTGCATTTATTAGTAAACTCCCGAAAATTAATTTGTACTTCAATAAAAATGTACTAAAATGTTCCAACATTGATCTGTGATGAATAATATAATAAATATACACAAATATTATTAAAGTAAATCTTATTTTCAATCCTACCCAGAAACCAGATATGTTTTTGTTTAATTCTGAACTCCAGCAATTTAATTTCAAAATGTTTGTTTAAATAAATCTCCTTATCTGTCTCATATTTGCCGCTAATAATTACATCTTCAGAATTGATCATATATGTTAGTTCACACTCAGATGGTGACTTTCTGATAGACATTTCATTACCATTTTCTCTTTACAATATTTACTTGCAGAAATATGGAGTAACATTACTTATAAAATAATTAGCATTATCGTAACACCATTAGACATATATAATGTATTTAAAATCGAAATGGTAGAACGCTCCTGTTTAACTAATTTATATAATTAGAATGTTTAATACTAGACAATTCAACAATTCAACCTGATAACATTCAATTGAAACACCCTTGATCCATTCTGTGGATACTATCACATCTACATGTGTATGTTTTCTTCTTTTCCTCATACATACTTTTAATAGAGTGTAAGCCGAAGTTAACCCATGCAAATTACAAACAACTGTAATCCATTCTATGACTAATTGTAATATTTAACTGATAGACGTTTGTTCATGGTTTTTCGGGAGATATCTGATTTTAGAAATTATGTTAGATATTTTATCTTAATTGACTTGCTCAATTCCTGTCCGTTATCAGGTCTTACCGGATTCCAAGACAAGGATATATTTGATCTGGTCGAGTATCGTGCGAAACGATGTCCCCTGGGGCAACGTGACTTGCAGAATATGCACCATTTCTCGTATGAGCCAGTGTATAGCCGCGTTTAGGAGATCGGTTGGGGGCTTTTGAGTATATTTTATATTGAATATTTGGCCAGGCTAAAGTTGTAGGGTGAAGTATCCTCATGCCAGGTTATACTGACTCACCTTTGTACAGAGAGACCGAATAGACTCGAGGATAGTGTCTAGTAGGTAATTAAGAATATAAATATATATACACATATATATATATATATATATATATATATATATATAGAGAGAGAGAGAGAGAGAGAGAGATATATAAACACACACACACACACACATATATATATATATATATATATATTTAGGCACCATACAATACATATATTTACATACTCTTTCACATAAGAGATTCAACATTAAGTCAGTGTGTAGCACCGCACTTATTATAAGAGCTTGTTCGTACGTGTATATATGATATAGCAATACTTACTGATAACACACTAAAACATATTTTTTTTACTCAATTGACATCGATGTGGACATTTCCCATTCACAGCATATTTTTTATCCAATTGCTTTCATACAAGTTTTCTTTGAAAGACAATTTATTTATCCTACTGTTGCATTTTGTTAGTAATCGTTTTACATTCCATTTTTATTCCTGGTATCAGACACACATGAATCCCGTCAAAGACACTTCGGTGTATTCAATAAAGAACGAGCATTGAATAGATTCTGTAACGCACTAAGCTCTCACCAACCAAGAAGATATATAAACGGAACGCGTGAAGCAGTGACTGCATTGACAAATTCACGGCTGGTTGGTCTCCTCGGCATTAATACATCACAATTTCCCCACGAAATGCACTGATCATTCTACCTGAGGAGAAAGAGTGAAAAGGCAGCCCAAGTTAACAAAGGTGAACCAATAAAAATTGATTAGAACACTGACTTTGGCGACTTCGGGGTTATCGTCTTTTATTTTCCGCTTCATTTTTAATTTAAACTGACATTTATAGAAATGGACAGAGATAAATCACCGTAAGCTTTTCAGAAGAGTTATGTAAGCGTAACCATGGGAATTAACGATGAATACTGGTCGTGTGTCATACAGAAAGTTGTGGCTATTATGGCGCCTGGTTCATTAACGCAGGTTCTAATCCTGTTAGGGGATGGGTTCATTCAGAACGTATATATCTCTTTTCGTCACACATATAAAATTAGGTGTGCGTATATATTTATATATTTGTATGTATAGAATGTAGACCTAAACTAATTAACCGATCATTAAGAATTTTGGAACACATCTGCTAGGCGTAAGGGTGGTTTTTTTGCCAATATTTAGTTGGATATAGTTTCATGCAATTTGTGCAAAGAGCGTGGTAGACGCCTTTGGTGAAAATCCAGAAGTCTCTTATTTTTGTGAATTTTTAACAATTGCTATTACACATCAAGTGATGAATACTCCCCAATTGTCACATTTTAGAGTATTTTATTGTATTTTAGTTTTATAATTACTATCTCTCATTTGAACATTCAGATATTTCAGATTTGCATTGAATGTGTTCCATATTGATTACATTTCGATTAATTGCTTTTCATAACTCTCTTTAGCTTAAGTATATTAATTTAAACATTTTCAAATATTAAAATCATACAATGAGTGTTCGTTAAAATACGATTGCGGATTCTAGATATACGGGTTAGTACCATGATATATGGAGGTTAATCTTAGTTAGTCGCATAGAAGTAGTAATACACAACTATTTTTAGTAATTTATTTTAATCGTCAAATGTGGGTTATTCTACTACTAGTTTATATAAAAATCATTTTGTTTATTTCTCGATGTAGGACAGCGATAGCGTTGTTCTGCGCATATATCTGATTCTACCTAGCATATAGTTTAGTCGCACTTCAAACATGTTCATACTAACAAAATAATTCACTTGGCGTCAGTTTCTTTCTGATAATACTACTTCTATCTTGGATTATTTTTAGAATGGATACATTGTTCGCTTATGACCTCAATAGCACTAGCCGCTTACGAAATAAATACATATATATTTCTACCTTATATATTATATTATATTATATGATATCATATTATATATTATAAATATACATTACTACATTATACTTATGTTTGAATTTTGATAATATGAACCATTTATTTCTAAACTTATGTTTTTGTAATAAGAATAATACGTAAAAAATGATTAAATACAGATAATTAGAATGTTGTTTTCAGGAAATGATATAATAGGCATTGTGTATGATTTATCAACTTATTTTTTTAAAATGTATTTACTTTTTCTAGATTCTTCTCATGATAAGCCTATTACCTGAAATAAGTTAAACACGTTTATCGCAGTCTACTGTTTTTCAGTGTACTTGACAGTATTTTCACAAATATATTTTTGCGTTACTCAGTCGCTAATTGAAGAATATACAAAGTGTAATCGTCAAAGAACCTATAGAAAGCCATCGTATTGTAATTCTATAGATATTATGAATATATTAAAAATAGTGATTTATTTTACGCGTTGTTTTATTTTACAGCATAATGTTTGTGTTGTACTGCAACATCGATTTAATTATATTAATTCTACTCAGCTTTAAATTTTAAATTAAGAAATTTACGTGGGTGGCGTTTTTTTCTTCGCGACACTGATCGAATGTATATGATTATAACTGATGTAATAGCATGACATAAACATCTATAAATAATATAACATTTATAATGTTGTTACCTGATGTTATTTGCCTATTTTAACAAGCTACATAATTCATGTTGAATATGAAGTATTTTTATTTCTGAAAATGATTGGTTATGCTTGCGAATAAAATGCTAGTTCATACCTGCTTGATCAGAAGGAGTCACTATAGTGTGCAACTTGTCAAGTTGCATTATGTTAGAATGTGTTGAGTTTGCTCCTATGCGAAACACTACAATGATTGTGCTATGAAGGAACTATTTTAAAAAAAACAGGGCTGAAATGACATGACTAATTACCTTCCACTGTACCTAAAGGACTCTAATACACATATGTATGCGCTAGGAGTTTATGTTCAGAACACCCACCCCTTGACTAGAGAACATAGGTTAGAATCAGATGATCAAGACTACATGTGTTGTAGGTTAACCTAACATAACAGAGTTAGTTACTTATTTTTTCTTATACAGTTCTCCTTCGACCCAGGACTGTACCCGGCTTGACGCTCACTCGACTCGAATACCCAAATACATTTATTTAGGGATTTGAATGCAAACCACCGTGACTGGCTGGGATTCTCGAGTGTTACTGATGCAGCTGGGAC
>OY744521.1:18755582-18778082 GCA_963556195.1 Sepiola atlantica | reverse complement strand
TAGTTTCAATATAATCCGAAAATGAATAGCTAGAACACTCTCCAATTATTTATGTGTAATGGGTTCCTAAAAGATAGCAGATTTTGGAAAATTATATCTTGCTAAATAGTAAAACGGGTATTCTCGAGACGAGTCGCTACAATGTTGTTCTTTATCGATAGAAAGACTGTAAACGTTTAGCGTGAACGTCCGAATGATTGAGGGAGACTGAGCTGATATGTGGTGACGCATTTGAAATCACATACGCCGATTTGATCAGCGCGTTTAGCAAATGGGAATGCTTGTTCAAACAGAAGCTTCACCGATATTTAGACGGGCAACTTATCCATATAGATGGTAGATCATTATTTAGATTGGTTGATGTTGTCAAAATTGAATGTTCATCCTTCTACCCTGTTTTACTGAGAATGATTATAACACTTATTTACATTAGGTAAATGCTTTTTTTATTTGACAACGATTCTTGTACTTATTTCGTTTTCTATCAGAATCGCGAAGTATACATTCATTTAATGCTTTTGAACGTCTTTATATATATATATATATATATATATATATATATATATATATATATATATATATATATACATAAAGTGTATATCATCACATTCTGGTTTATATTTATGTCCATGATTTAAAATGTTTTATTTATACATATGTAACATGTAAACATTAAACACAGGATAAGAGGCATTGAGGTTTGGGGTGGATGGCGCTGGCAAATAAAAGGAAGAAGGAGGAGACAAAGGCAAGGAAGTTGGAGTGGGAGTGTGAGGATGTAAGAATCAGAGGATGAAAGATGAAGACAACTCAAATCTGTTATTCAGAGTTTGACGAAATTTAGAGATTAGAATAGCTTCCGAAATTCGAAGCTGACCAATATTGCGGACAGAGTTGAGAATGCGGACACTAATAGAGCGATGTGTGTTACAACATGATATTAAGTGTTTGTGGAAGGAAGAAATGTGGGTGTTCATATATATATATATATATATATATATATATATATATATATATATATATATATATATACATATACATACATTATTAACAAAGTCTTGTGAAAATTTACGACAATAATGGTTGTTGATGTTTCTTGATTTTGTTCTCTTTTTCTCCTGTACGTTTTCCTATGTTTGGGTCACGCTGATAAGTAGAATACCATAGATCAATGTGTTTTCTTAATCGACTCTTTTAAAACAACGTTCATGATATTCATGGTTGACATTATATTTCACTCGTTGCTATATTTAAAGCGATCTATTTTTCATTTTTAAATAATATTTATTTTTATTTTTGTAAGACTATTTTAGAAGAGTTAATTCACTTCTAAAGGTATGTTATGCTAAATAGTCTATATATGTGTGCTGGGGTTAGATCCTATTTAATTAAAATGAGGTTTTGGGAGTTTACTTGTTATAGCTTCGTAGATCCGAGTTTTTGTAGATTTTATTATTGTTGAGTAGAGGTTTTCGTTCTAAATAGAACTTTAATTTGTTCTCATTATTACTTGTACTAGTGTCATTTACGTGATATTTTAGTTGATGAAATGTGTTACCTGTAATTCAATGCCAGTACTAACATTTTTATGCAAGAACTAATCTAGAGATATGCATTTGAATTGACATCCAACATTTATTTAGTTGGAACACGGTTTTGGAGTCAGTGTTGTTTCTGACGATTGAGTTACAAGTTTTGAATTCGTTTTAATATATGATAAATTAAAGATGTTTGTGTTGTTCAACTGGTCTCAGGTACATTTCAATCGTGTAGGCCCGTTGCAATGTTCGTAAACAAAATAAACTATATATATATATATATATATATATATATATATATATGTATACAGAGGTATATTTCTATTGTAAACGAGATATAAAAAAGACACACTATATATATATATATATATATATATATATATATATATATATATATATATATGTGTGTGTGTGTCTGTGTGTGTGTCTGTGTATAGATGATTATATTGTTTTCATTTAAAAGAACACAATACATTAGTTAGTTATGTAGTGACTCTAAAATGTAAATCGACTTATAAGGTAATTTTCCACAGAAGGACTTGGGACTAAAATTGTGTGGGAGTGTGTGTGTTTCATATTGTTTTAATGGTAAGAAAACTTCCAAGTCATATATATATATATATATATATATATATATGTGTGTGTGTGTGTGTGTGTGTGTGTGTGGGTGTGTGTTTATGCATATAAAACAATATTATGCTCTCGATATAGTTGTGTATACATATATATATATATATATATATATATATATATAGAGAGAGAGAGAGAGAGAGAGATACGTTTATACTAACTTTTACAAATATGTATATATATATATATATATATATATATATATACCAATTGGCAAAGTTCTCCAAACATTACGCGTCTTTCAAATGTACATAATTAATTGTTTTTAAGGTTGCTAATGAATTAATATTTATAAATATACTCTCAAGATATCTACTTATCAGCTTCTGTACGTACCCATTCCAAAACTTTCTCAAACATCATGCGTCTTAAAATTTTACATAATTAATTTTTTTTAAAGCTGCTAATACATCAACATCTGCAAATATACACTCATGATTGTTTGTTTAAGATTTTCAGATGTATTTAAACTATTTTCATAGATAATAGCTTTAATAAAAATCATAATAATAATTAATTAAATACATTGTTTTTTGTTTGATCTATATAATTGAGTTACGTAATTTAATTAGATGTTCATGGAATATGATGGAACAACCGGATTCTACTCCAAGATTTGGTTACCAGATTCTGATTATCAAGTATAACGTTCTATGTCGAAAAGACAGTAAGTCTTATTTCAATTAAGAGAGATAGAAAAAAGACAAAGAGAAAAGAAGATTGAGAGGAAATAGAGAGAGAGAGTAAAAGAGTGAGATAGTGTGAGAGAAAGAGAAAGATAAAAGAGAGAGCGAGAGAGTGGCACAATACAGGGGTGCGTTATTTGATTTATAACATGTAAACAAAACATTCACTGATATTTATCGTACGACTCGTTCAAAAATAATATACATTGAACAATGAACTGGAAGGAATATGAATTGTATTAATAATAATTAATTACAATAAGTTGGTCGCCATTACCGCCTACAAGCAGAAATGCTAAGCGGTTTTCTTCGGTAAGGGAAAAGGTGTCGATTTCATAGTGACCTGACGAATCAACCCTGCTACAATGGGTGAATCCGGGTCAGTCCACTAAACCTATCCCTTGATATTAATTTCTTCGTGAAAATATATTTTCTTTTTGTTTTTGGGTCAATCTCTGGACTTTCTGTTGAATTTGACTTGCTTTTTCGTTGAACTATTTACTTCAATAGCAGGAGTAGTAGAAGGTTTTCAGGAATTGTTATATCAAACACATCGTAATATACGTCAATGTTTTGTGTGGTTTGTTTTTCAGCGTATCTGCGCATCAATTGTTTTACAGGACGCTTGCTCTCCCACTACGGACCCGAACCATGTATATCAGGCGTCCGATTCTCCTGGTGACAATACCGTCCTACCAGAACATTTGACCCTTTTTATAATTCTTAAATAACACTTATTAACAAACATTAAAATGTCTGGTCTTACCATCCGTTTTTTTTTCATGTTTTTCTTCGCTGGCAACAATTAGTCAAAAATGGATTTAATTTTTTCTTGCGAACATCATATACGCAATCGAAAATAATGGACGCTTATCCGTCTGTAAAATAATTTTACAGCCATGGATTATCTTCCGATATATTTTGCTTTACACGTCTTACCTGCAAAAGAAATGTTGCACACAAATTCTCCTATGAAATTCAGCTTCTTGTCAGTTACGACCTTTTCGCTGCGAGCCAATGTTAGTTTACATATTTTTTCGAGGAGTCTTCACTGATTATATAGAAGTCGCTACCAGTGTCTATCTGAAAACGAATCCTTTTGTTGTCTATTTTTATATAAAAATAATTATTTCATGATGGCAGTCGCGATTTCTCTTGGAAATTACAGCATTTACAAAACTCTTAGTGATCGACATTTTTATTCTACACAAATGCATTACATTCCTTAACATTAACAAAATGTTCTATTTAAAGTGACACTTGTTGTTTATATGACCTCTTAAACATGAAGAACATATGTCTAGTTTACGCTTCTGTGTGTGTTTCCCATGTTTTCTGCGTAGCGACAAATAGGTTTCAAATGTCTATTTTTAACGTATTTTAAGCATATCGGCCATGAGCCATCTCGTTTTGTTTCAATCTTCGCCAAATCGTGTCGCATGCTTACGATTCTATTACATTTGTCAACAGTCGCTTGCAACGTTTAATTAGTGCCCTGCTCCAATTTCAAGATTCCCGACCTTATCTCAGAATCATTGCTTGCGGTTAAGCCTTGGTCAAAAATTAAACATCGAACTCTGTTTGCAGTCAGTCCTTCCAATGTAAACTGCTGGATTTCTCTATTTACGATTTCGGCACAGCTAATCAAGTCCTGGTCGTCTCTTTTTGTTAGGTTTAAACATGTCCAACGTAGGTTGAAAAAAGACGACTTTTCGACAAAAATATTTGTCAGGATTAGCAAAATTTAATCAAATGAAAGTTCGCCCGGTAACCTTGACATAATATAGTTGCAGTACGTATCATGGGACGCTGGGTCTAATTTTTGAAAGAGTAGGCGAACCTTTTTTTCTTGCGACGATTCTGAAAATTCTTCATTGAAAATGTAGGCAAACCTCCGGAAGTAGGCAGACATAATAGAACCATTATCTAGGTCATACGCAAATTCGCTAATCGAATTCGCAACCATATCTTGTGAACAAAAATCTAGCTTCTTTTGTTCTTGTGTTCGCTTGACAATGAATTTCAACATGTTTGCACACATTTTGTGATTTATTTGCTGGTGTTCCAGTTGTATTTTTAAAAGTTAGACCCTAGTTTACTGCAATTCCTCCATTAAAAAAAATATTTTGTTTTCTTTTTCTTCAGACAACGGTCGTTTAAAATACACTGTGGCCTTTTATAAAAAAAAACATATGTACATAACAAATACAATGAAAACAAACATAGCTTGTCTTCTAAACTCTTTTTAAAAATCACTGTCATGTTGTAAAAACAATTTGGTTGGCAATTTCCTTTGGAAGAAACAAATGTTGTAACATGAGAAGCTTTTCCTTGTGTCTTTGTAATGTTATAATCGATGGTTTTAAATTAACTATTCGGAATGTGTTTCATGTGAGTCCTGATTAAAGGTTGTCAATTTGTTATGTGTAAAAATCTGGATTTTAATCGTAATCTCTCGTCGTCAATTAGTTATGTCGTCAGAAAAATAAAATAAATAAATAAAAAACGCAAGACAAGAATTGAAAGGAATAGGAGTTGTATTAAGAATACTTAATTACAGTAAGTTGGTCGCCATTACCGGATCTAGGCAGACGTGCTAAGAGGTTCGCTAAGCGGTTTTCCTTAGTAAGGGAAACATGTGTCGACTTCATAGTGACCTGATGAATCCCTCCTGTCACTATGGGGGAATCCGGATAAGTCCACACCATATACTTGTTTTTTTTATCTTATTTGAAATTACGTTTCAAAGCACACATTTATTGAATCACATAGTTTAATTTTAAAGTTCATTATTTAAAATTACTTTCTTTGTAAATAAACAAGACACATTTTACTAAGCAATTAAATAACTGAATATAGAATCGTGTTTACTGTATTTTATATTTTTACTTGTTTATTTTATTTCAGGTACAACCTTTTTTTCGATTTAAAAAACTTTTAATGTATATATTATTTAACGACCTGATGTATGTTTAGACATTTTTGTGTTATATTTAATGCCGTAAAGGGTTAATTTTGTTTAAAAACTATATTTTATTATTCCGTGTGTTATTTATAAAAAAACAGATGAGGTGATTTTCTTTTTTTTTAGTCAAGAAAACAACAAACAGGTTTTACTGAGAAATTGAATAAAACAACTAGCAAAAATATTCGATCACAAAACAAACAAATCGAGTAGGACATGAATAGAGTAGTTACCACAATAACATCGGTGTGTTACACTGTGGCTCTGAAGGATATGAGAAGATGGGAGAAAAGCTGATTCGTGTACACTCTTTAGCGGACTACGATTACAGGATAAACGTTAAAAATAAAGATAGAATAAAAATGTATTAAAAACAAGCACTGGTATATCTGTATTTTATTGTTGTCACTTGGAAGCGGAGAGCCGATAAGTATGACACATAAGTGCACAAGAAAAAGTTTCAACCTTTGATGTTAAAATAGCTAAGCCACCAAATTAATTAAGTGGATTATGTTGAATGGTAAACGTCAGCAACGAAATCACTTACAAATAAATAATATTGCTTTACAATAACTCAATATTTTTTTCTCTTCTGAAACTATAAGCCAACAAATAATTCGAGCAGTTTCAGAATAAGGAAGTAATCAAATACCATTTACCGAGTTGTTAATGTGCTCTCATATTTCAAGAAAATACCGGTTCCCTTTAAGCACTTGACACATTTATTAAATTCAATTTGGCCATTCATTTCTCTCACTTTTTATGGATAACAACTGTGAAAATGTTTTACGTCTTCTCAATTAATAATCTCATTTATCTTATCGTGTATCTATATTTCATCGTTAAATTCAATTATAATATTTTCTATTTAGCAAACAAGGACTAAATTGGTTATCAGAGAAGCAACATATACTGACATCATCAAATTGTCAAACATTGCATTATTTCGAAAAGTGAGGTTATTTATCGTTTTGAAAACGAATTATTGGGAAGGTAGATTGTGAAAGTGGACACGTTTTTTTTTCAGGGCAATTTTTTAATTCATAAGAAAATAAAAGCTCCATAATGCAATACGCTTCTGCAAATAAATGAGCTTTACAGTTACCAGTATCATAAATTTGTAAACATAAAAAAATATTTAAGTGATACAATTTGATACATACTTATAGTGGGAATTTAGATAAAAAGATAAGACGTCCGACACCATTGATTAGAGTTGGAAGTAATCTGGTTGCCGAATTTACAACCCTGTGGTTCATAGGCCTAATACGTTTAACCATATGACGAGCCAGGAAACAACGGCGCGGATGTCTATGTATGCAATATATATATATATATATATATATATATATATATATATAATTAAAGATAACCACATTGGTTTATATATAAGACAAGCGGGGCTACCCGGCGTTGCTCGGGACTATAAAAACATATGATTTAAGAAAAATCTCGTGTGTAAGATCTTTATATTCGAACTTCTATTTCTCTCTCTCTCTCTCTCTCTCTCTCTCTCTCTCTCTCTCTCTCTCTCTCTAGCCGTCTCTTTATCTCTCTACCTTTCTTTTCCCTGGTCGCCCCATTTCACCGCTACTTTCTCCCTTTGCCTTTTGCGAAAGCTGTAACTTCCCCATCATTCCTCTTCCGTTGCCCAGGGCAAAAGTATGACATATTTCTATAAAAACCTATGTCTGCGCCTTCTATATACGTACTTATCTCCGCCCCGGTGCGCATACTATATATGTACCTATCGTAGTTAAAAAAACCCTCCCCCCATTAAATCACCCCCACTCCCGATGGAAAATGTTTTAGTTAAAAAAACAAATTCCCCCTTAAAAAAGTCCCCCCTAAGGAATATTTTAATTTAAAAGAACAAAAAAGGAACACAAACTAAATAATCACTTGGTTCAACCTCTATACTGCAGTAGAACCCATGGCCCCTATTCTGCCGAAGCCTATGGGTCCTATAATGTAAAAGCGACCCGGTGCTTATACTGCAGAAGCATCCCCAGTCCATATACTGCAGAAGCCTCCGGGTCCTATATTGTAGAACCCCCCGGTCCCTATACTACAGAAGCCTTCGGGTCCTATATTGTAGAACCACCCCCGAGCCATGTATTGCAGAATCACGGCAATACTGCAGAAGTACCCTCGGTTCACATACTGGAGAAGCACCCCCCGACTCCTTTACTGCCGAAGCACCCATGGTCCGTATTCTGCAGAAACCCTCCGACCTTATGCTGCTGAAGCACCCCCGGTACATATACTGCAGAAGCACCCCTCTTTAGCGCAGAAGCAGCCCGGGTCCCTATACTGCAGAAGCACCCATGGTACCTTTAGCGCAGAAACACCGCTGGTTCCTATACTGCAGAGGCACTTATGGCCAGTATTCTGCAGAAGCTTTTGGGTCCTATATTGTAGAAGCACCCCCGGTGCCTGTACTGCAGAATCACCCCTCGTGCGTATACTGCAGAAGCATCCTCGACTCATATACTGCAGAAGAACCCCCGGTCCCTATACTGCAGAAGCCTCTGGGTCCTATACGGTAGAAGCGCCCCTGGTGCCTATACGACAGAAGCACCCCGGCCCCTATGCTGCAGAAGCCTACGGGTCATATATTGTAGAAGCACGTCGCGGTGCCTGTACTGCAGAATCACTCCTCGTCCCTATACTGTAGAAGCACTATCGGCTTATATACGGTAGAAGCACCGCGGTCCTCATAATGTAGAAGACCCCTGGTCCCTTTACTGCAGACGCACCCCAAGTCTATTTTGAAGGAAAAATAGTTGTGATGAAAAAAAAATTTTGAATAATAAAGTCTTGAAACAAGAAAAAAAACACTCTTGAAAAAGAGAAAATAAATTGACCGCACATATCCCGAGATCATAATATCTAAACATTACAAAAAAACGATTCATTTGCTGACGGTCAATTGGACCAGTTTTCGTCAGCGGGTCGTAGTTTTCGTATTTTTCACACTTTTTCCAACGTTATTTAGTACTAATTTGGAAAGTATCCAATGTATTCATGTACTAATTTGATAACAATTCTGACTCAATGATAAAATTATCATTGTTTATCAGCTATTTATAATTGGTCGAGCGGTTAGCGACGTTGGATTTGAGTTGATAAATACTTGTAATCCAGGGTGTCGAATCGCATAACCGGTAGTGAATAGTCATATCTCTATGCTGATGAGTCCCGGTTTAAGGACGAAACGTATACGTGCATAGATATAAATATATATATATATATATATATATATATATATATATATATAATGTGATCGCTCACATTGCAAATATGCATAACATTTATTAAAGTATATCACTAGTTGACACTTATTTGTTTGCAATGACTACATAGAATTTATACACACCTTTCCTAATACAATATGACTTTATACACTATAACGTACAAACATATTTAATTTAATTGTCCTATTAAACCTCGTAATTGTCATATATTATATATACACTACAAGCGTGGCATCCCTGTACCTTTGTCGAGAATAAAAAAAATAACCACATACACGACAGGCTACTAAACTCAATACTATAATAAGCTAATTCACGCTAGCATGTTATAATAAATTCATGATTTGCGTAATCTAACATAATATATTACTTTTGGTCCACTATATTAGACTCTCTCCAAAACATATTCGTAGAGCTGGTAGCAACAACTTTTCCCTCTAAAACTTTACTACTAATCATCTCTATCTACACCGGGAACTAATACGCAACTTCTACTCTTTAAAAACGTAACGCTTCTTATTTACTTTTCATCTGCTATTACTTTATTACATAATACGATGCATTACGCACACATTTTATGGACTCTCCTACACATTCTACTGATGTTCGAGAATATCGGATTACTTTTTTCTACATATAACGTATACACTTGATCCTATTTTGATTCTTTGAGAATACATTTAACGAACATAATTACTTATAGTGTAAGTGATTCAACATTGCAGCTATAAGAGAGTTTCATATATAGCACTATTAAGTGCTAACAACTTCTTCAAAATACGTAAAGCGTAACACGACCTTCAATGTTTATTTAAACTAACTTCAATTGTTGATACCAGGTCAGCCAATAATAATTCAAAATTTTATTAAACTAAACTTAAATTAAAAACAAAACAGAATAAAAATATAAAAATAATTCTACGTTTTAATCCTTTACAAGAAAAAAGTATACCTCTACAGAATTTTAACCAAACTGTTTTTGTTTTTTTAGAGTTGTTCGGGCATATTCTAAGTTTAAAGTTTAGTTCGACAAAAGTCTGTTTGGTTCAGTTCGGTTCGGTTCGGTTAAGGTGATATCATTCTACACTGGGAATATCCGTCTACACTGTGCCAATCTGTATTTTTGTTACACTCAGAGTTAAACATTTTGGGCAATTTGCAAATGTTATATTGTCGATGGCAACGCCTATCGACGAGTATCCGCTAGCTTTATATAAATGGAATACAACTAATATTAATAAGTCGATAAACAACAAGATATATGATACGAAATGCTATCAAAAAGCACCAGTAGGCAAATATGTCCTTTTTTAAACAGAAAACCTGTCAAAGAGAGATACTGTTTCCAGAGAAAGTTCGATAAACAGATGAAGAGTATTATTGGAATTGTACAATTTTGAGTAGAAAAAAACGTGTTCGTATATGTTTACTTATCTTTTAATCTAAAATAAACACAGCGGTTGTGTACTGCTTGGTTTCATGATGTTTACATTTTATCAGTAGCCCATCATGGCGTTTCTCAGTTAGATGTTATTTCTAGTTAATATCTAATGCAAGCTGTAACATCATTTTGTATTTTCCGTTAAGTTCCTCAACTTAGTGACTGTACAAGCTGTCGAACCACAAAGCAAACAGACCCTACTGGGGACCCAACACATCATTTATTAGATCAGAGAGTGAGTTGCACCCAGATGAAGCATGATTTATCAAGGACCACTTATGACTTGCCTTAGCGGATTTAAAGTCTCATGCTGCTGACTAGATACTAGGTGTTTCCATCGCTTAGAGAGAGTGCGATGGGTGTTCGGCTTGATGGTCACTCTTGGAAAAGTAGTAAATAATTTTTGACCATTTCGCCTATGAAATTCATTAAGCGGCAAAAGATCGATTGGAAGACTTCATCACACCTACATTAACCAACTGGTATAAAACATTTGAAAGCCGCCTCGATGACCTGCTGACAGCGAAGTCTTAGAACACTGATCGAAAGAAACGAGGCAGGAGAACCAGAGAAGGCTTCTCAACTTTAGTGATTGATATCATCATTTTATCAGAAGACATATCACATCATATACGCATATTGACACTACACTTTTGAAATTAAAATAGAATCGAAACACTCAGATACAGTAATCGATACGGAAATGTTCAAATATCTATATAGACCGATATATGCGTACACAAACTGCTTATTATAAAACCTTATAAGTACACAATTAGATTCTAAAATATAGTATGTAAGTAAAGATTGTCAAACAGACGGTATTTGAATGAAATGTAAAGAAACCTCATATGTTGTAGATTTTAAATCAGATCGATGTGAAATATTGGAATCCACTTACTTCTGATTTTTTTTATCGGCTGCAACCAACGCAAATTAAAATAATGGGAATTCTTATTAAAGAAACTGCGATGTCTTAAAAAAAGTTGTCATATATCTAAAATTACAAAAATAAATGAAAATTATTTTTTGTGATGTTAAAGATATGCGCTCTTTTAATTGTTATTTAAAAACGGCGACGACTTTCAAAAAAATCGTCACGGTTTCCTCTTTAAACTCCAACGACGTTTCCCGTTTTTTATAGCTTCAGTTTCTTTAATAACAATTACAATTTTTCTGCAACTATCGTCACATGTTCTTTATTTTTTTTAATTGAGTGTAGGTATATCCCCTAGAGGGCAAGGGTCTCTAAGAGATACAGTGGATTCTTTTATCAATGCTTGATGCGGATTTGCTTCAATTAGTTTCACTTGGTTTGTTTATGGGTCATTCTTACTATGACGGACGAAACGTCCAAGAAGAAGCGTTCCAGGTTTCCAGAGCGAAGAAAACGGATTTCCTGCCAAGCTTCCCCGTTGAAATGGAAGAAACCTCTCTGTTCTGATGGATACTTCACCCCCATAGACCGGTATCGCCTTGGCCTTCGGGGCTTAATTTACGCTGGACTATGGGTTTGTCCTGTGCAGTTCTAGGAGGTCCAACCTCCCAGGCTTTTCCTCCCCTCTTTATAGAGGAGTAAGTTTATTGCTTACTGCATGAGGCACCCCTACCGGGGAATGCCGACAGGGCTGCCCAGGCATTTTTTGTAAGCCAGAGTTCTCAAATTCTCGGGCGCTGGCTTTTCAAATCCCACTTTCCGACCTTGTGTCACATCTTAGCGCTGTGGTAGATAGATAAATAACTGGAAGAAACCTCTCGTGAAGCGCGGCAAGTGTGGATGTATATAATATCGTCCTAATAGCGTACAGATATTCAGGGAGGAGATCTTTCCAGTGGGTAATTGGCCATATGCCGTTCGCGGCACCTAGTTATATGCTTTTCGATATTATACCGTTATAGCGCAAACATTGGGCGTTTTCCCGAGCGTAACACGGCGTCGTCCGGCTTGTGGCTACTCTTCGTTCATGAAAAAATGTTTCAGTTGTTCAGAAATACGTTACTGTTACTAAACCCTTCTGGGGTGTATAAAGTAAACAATGATAGGTTTATTTCTTAGAATCCAGCGCTTTTGGACGGGGAATGTAATGTAAAAGGCATCCTGTTTCTTTAGATGAGAGCAATACATATGAAAAGCACACATATTTATATTTTTCTTGTTTCTTTTATATCTGATAAGAAAGAGGTAATGTGTCAGTATGCAATACACAACTGTCAATTACGGTTTTACTGATTGCAACAGTGCGCAATATGTTATAATGAAATACCATTGGTATAATCGATAAAAACAATATTAATCACAACACAAGTATGAATATTCGACTACAAAATACTTCATTGCGTACAAACCGCGTGCATAACATATTCATGTTCAGCAAGTCTAAAATACGATGGATTTCATTGCTAAATATTTTACAGTATATTACTTTCTTTCATGATTATACATATCATCGGGCTCATGACTATCACACGAATTACATTGGCTTCGGCAAAATTCACGAAGAATAATCGTCATGAGACTGTCTATACCAACTGCTAAAATTCAAGGGTCGTAACGAATTCTTAAAATATATGATACAGTATTCCAAATAATAGGCACATAATAATACGTACACATATGTATGCCATTTTAATAAATCCGATTATAATAAGAATTGCTGTTCTTCGTTTATGAAATCAAAATATACATGGACATTGATAAACGCCTTCACTACATAATGATTAATATTTTAAAACGATCGAAGCGAATATTCAAAAACAAGTATATATATATATATATATATATATATATATATATATATATATATATATATATATATATATATATATATGCCTGTATAGAATAGTATACCGTTGTAAAATGAACTTTTCAGTATGTATTTCCGTACGTCTGTATACTATATTGAAAAGTTTTGAATATAATTGTAGACATGCATCAATAGACAGTAAATTCGCACATAGTTTCAAAAGGCAGAGGTCTACATATGTAGTAAAGAGGATGAGACTTGTGTAAAATACACGACATCAAGGTTATGTTATCGACGAACTTATGGATGTTTTTTTAGGAAAACAGTTAGACGCTAACGTTTAAACAACTGAATATAATTGTAGACATGCATCAATAGACAGTGAATTCGCGCATAGTTTCAAAGGGCAGATTTCTACATATGTAGTAAAGAGGGAGAAACTGGTGTAAAGGACACGAACTCAGGGTTACGTTATCGACGAACTTATACAAGCAAGGGATTGGATCTAAGCCTTCCTACAGAACCGGGTCCAACGAGTGTCAGTGAACGGGCATGTCTCCAGATGGGCTGATGTCACAAGTGGCATACCCCAGGGCAGTGTCCTCGAACTGTTGTTGTTTGGCATCTTCATTAACGACTTGCCAGATGAAATCAAGAGTGTGTCATGCATATTTGCCGATGACACAAAGATCTATAGCAAGCTTACAACGGAAGAGGACAGAGCCGCACTGCAAAATGACATAGAAAGACTCTTTAAATGGTCAGCAGATTGGCAGCTAAAATTTAATACCTCGAAATGCAGAGTTATACACTTTGGACATAACAACCAAAGGAATATCTATCTCATGAAGGACAATGAAGGAAATGACAAAGAAATTGGTGCTTCAGATATTGAAAAAGACCTGGGTGTATAGGTAGACAACAAACTGTCATTTCATCACCATGTTAATGAAACTGTAAAGAAGGCAAACCGTACACTTAGGACAATAAAATGAACGTTTGTTAGCAGAGACAAGACCGTGATCAAGAAGCTCTACACTTCAATGGTGAGCCCATCCTTGAGTATGGAAATGCACCACGAGTCCATTAATTTGTCGGTGATATTGACAAGGTTGGAAAAGGCTAGCGCCGAGCAACCAAATTGTGCCCTACACTTGTGAACCTGCCATACGAAGATAGGTTGAGACACATGAAGCTCCCGTTCATGTACTATAGAAGAGAACGTGGAGATATGATCCAGACATTCTAGATCCTCACAGGCAAAGACAACATGGACTAGGTGAGACTGCTACCCCTCAGCAAGATCACTAAAACAAGAGGGCACAACCTGAAACTGGATACGGGTTGTGAACAATTAGAATTCTCTGCCAGACTGGGTCATCGACGCAACATACATACACGACTTTAAGTGCCAGTTGGACAAACATTGGCTTCACAGACAATATTCTGTCAGACCTGTGCACGAACTGATATAGTGGACAAGAAGGAAAGGAACGGGAGTTACATGAAAAAGCCTTTTTCCCAAACATATGTTATGTGATGTTATGTTATGTTTATTCTAGGGAATCAGTTGGACGCTAACGTTGAAAGAGCTGTGTAAAATAAATCAAAATAGATAGCGTATACCTCTCTCTCTCTCTCTCTCTCTCTCTGTATATGTATATATATATATATATATTTAAGAGGAAGCATTATTAAAATCAATGAAACAGACGAGTGGGGGGAAGAAAAAAAATAAATAAATAAGGAAAATTGTTAAAATTACCTTAAGGCCTTGTCGTCTGACCCTCTGACCCTCTGAAAAATTTGTCTTGTCTGCCGGCTTAGAATTTTGCATTCCTCCCCTCCGTGTTGATAAAATCAACATATTTAGTGAGATTGAACTATTATATTCTCAACTAAAAAGACATTCGCCTATTTCCACTGATGAATTAACTAGCGTTAAAATCCAGTTGGGTGAATTAGGTCGGAGGTTTTTTGCTATACGTACCAAATCTAGCGATTGTATTTGGCAGAAAAATCATTTTGAAACTGCGAAATTACTTAAGTCGAACTCTGATATGTATATCACTCGTCCAGACAAAGGTTCAGGCGTTGTAATCCTGAACCAAGTAGATTATATCTCCAAAATGTGTAATATTTTGGATGATAAAAATAAATTTTTCAAGATGGGTGGTTTAAGCCACGATGACACTTTTCGTATGGAAATAAAAATCCAGAAAAGGCTTCTTCAACTTTATAAAAGCAAGTTTATTTCTAAAGAGATATATGAAGGAATACGACCTATCGGCTCTCAAAGGCCTAGAATGTACGGCTTACCCAAGGTTCATAAACCTAACGTTCCTTTACGGCCTATTCTATCAATGTTGGGTTCTGCACAACATGCACTTGGTAAATGGTTAGTTGATATTCTTAAGCCCGTACTTACTTTTTATTCGGACTATTGTATCTCTGATTCCTTCCAATTTGTGTCTTCTATACACAAATTATCTCTCTCAAAGGACACCGAGTTCTTGGCTTCCTTTGACATTAGTAGTCTGTTTACCAATGTACCTTTGGATGAAACCATTGGTATATGTGCAGATTATCTTTACCGCGGCCCCTTAAAGTCTCCACAGTTTCCTGAACGAATTTTTGTTGAACTGATGGAACTTGCTACTAAATCAGTTTCCTTCAGTTTCAATAATATAATGTATCGGCAAATTGATGGTATATCCATGGGCAGCCCTCTTGGTCCATCGTTAGCCAACATTTTCGTTGGATTTTTGGAAAACCAATTATTTTCCAAAGTGACCAAGCCGGCTTTCTACACACGTTACGTTGATGACACTTTTGCTTGTTTTCCCTCTCGGAGTGATGCTGAACAGTTTCTTCTTCTTCTTTGTGACTTGCATCCATCGTTGCAATTCACTATGGAGGTCGAGGATTGTGGTTCCTTACCATTCCTCGATGTTTTAGTGTCTAAATCTGGTTTATCATTTGAAACCTGTGTGTATAGAAAACCAACATTTACAGGCCTTTATCTAAATTGGTTTTCCTTCGCCCCAAGAGCAAGAAAAATAAATCTTATTGGTACTCTCACTCATCGAGCTCTTATGATTTGTTCACCTACACGACTCGATGCAGAACTTGGTGAGATTACTAATATTTTTCTTGCCAATGGATATCCCATCAACACTATAAAAGGCACCATTTCACGTAAAGTTGCTTTATTTAATGGTGGTAAATTTATTGGCCCGTCACGTTGCCCTATTTATTTGAAACTCCCTTGGTTGGGTTCTGACGGCCTTGACATTGTTAAAAGGATTTCTTCTTCTACTCAACGTTGTTTTCCGGCAACCATGTTGAGGGTAGTTTACACGACTCGAACCTTTTTCTCTTCTTTTCGTAAGGATGTTTTGCCAGCCATTCAAAAGAATTCTGTAGTTTATAAATTCATGTGTCAGTGTGGAGCTGACTACGTTGGCAAGACATCCCAAAGATTAGAATTTAGAATATCCCAACACATACAAAGTGATATTCGCCTACACAAGGTTTCGAGATCATCCGGGAACTTCCAGGCACAGGAATCAGCCATCGGTAATCACCTCGTTAGTACAAATAGTTGTTCTGACAGGTATTCCGATGGGTGGTTTTCTGTTTTACACAGTGCCAGGTCGAACTACCATCTCAATATTCTTGAGGCGTTAGTCATTAACAACTATCGACCTAGCCTGTGTAGACAAAAGATTTTGAAACATCAGTTGGAGATCTTTAATGATTCAAAGCCACCTTAACGTTGAGAGATTTAATTTTTTTTTTTTTTTTTTGTTTTTTCCCCTTCTCATTCGTTTCCTCCAACTGAAATAGTTTTATTTTATTTATTTATTATTTTTTTTTTTTTCTCCCACCTTCATTTCTCATTCGACTTTTAGTTTTTAATTTACCATTCTGACGTTTCCTCTCAGAGGGTCAGACGACAAGGCCTTAAGGTAATTTTAACAATTTTCCTTATTTATTTATTTTTTTTTTTTCTTCCCCCCACTCGTCTGTTTCATTGATTTTAATAATGCTTCCTCTTAAATTAATCCTACCATTCTGTTGTACACGTAATTTACTTACATATATATATATATATATATATATATATATATATATATATATATATATATAGTTATCTACAGTTCGCTCTGTAAAAAGTTATCAAAACACCAGCATTATTATAATCCGTGTTAAGTAATTATAATTACCAATGACTGGGTGTGCTCCGTTTAGAAACATTATCACCTATCGGTTCAGCCAAAAAATGTCGTCATTTTTTAAATTTCACGAATTTTAAGTCAATAGATCACGCAAAAAAATAATTCTGCTTGCACAAGTAATATGAAAATGAAAGCGGTTATATAACATATATATATATATATATATATATATTATTTATAATCTTACACGCATATATATATATATATATATATATATATATATATATATATATATATATATATATATATATATATAGTGGTAGCCCCTCTCAGCTGTAACAGTCAACTAAATTGCTTTATCCTAAAGATCTGGTACGTAATATATACTTAAGGGTCTTAAATGATTGTTCAGATCTTCCATTTTTGAGTGGCAGATGACGGCTCCTTGTAAATATCTTTTATTTAACACCAACTAAATCCAGAGGCCATAATATTGTACGATTCTATAACGTTTGTGTAAACATATATAATGTTCACAATCAAAATATGCGCTATGATAAATAACGTGAATTCGTATTTCGTTTCATACTAATATATATATATATATATATATATATATATGTGTGTGGGTGTGTGTGTGTGTGGGTGTGGTGGGTGTGAGGGTGTGAGGGTGTGGGTGTAAGGGTGTGGGTGTGTGTGGGTGTGTATGTGCGTGCATGTGTGTATCACTATTTCAGTTTATATTTGCATATAATGAATTCATAAATGTATAAATATTTCTCTAAAAATTTTAGACTTGTATAAGCAATAAAACAATAATTATAATAAAAATATTTATGTTTTGTGTGATTCTTAATATTCAAATTTATACGAGCGTTTGGAAATAAAACTAATATTTTCTCAATGTTTTCTATGATAACAAAAATATATATGGTCCCTTCCAATACATTAATTGTTAAATTCATACATAAAATGTAACATTTATAGTTTTCAGTTGAAGGCACAATATTAATAGTATTCACTTTGGATAGCAAACATATATAGCTTCACTTTGCCTATCGTATTATTAACATTTTAAAACCAAAATATTAATGGGACTTTTTATTTCGATCTGAAATCTGTTTATTTTAGACCTCTGCTTTTATATATTATATGAGAGAATAGTTTGTTTATTTGTTTGTCTTCTCATTAAGATAAAAGTGTAGTATCTGTTCCGATGGATACTGCACCCCATACTGGTGTTGTCTTGACCTTCGGCTCTTGATTTACGCCGGTCTATGGGTCTGTCCTGTGCAGTTCTGGGAGGTCCACCTTTCCAGGCTTTGCCTCCCCTCTTTTCGGAGGAGTAAGTTTATTGCTTACTGCCTGATGCGCCCCTACCGGGGAATGCCGACGGGGCTGTCCAGGCAATTGTTAAACCCCACTTTCCCGACCCGACTTTGGGTCACATCTTACTTGTGGGAGTATAATAAAAACTGGCCTTGTGCCTAACTCCTGGAGAGGAGTAAATAAATACCCATTTTTAACATTTGCATTCCTCAAGTTTGACCAATAACCAATGCAAATTATACGTTTATGCTGAGGATTGTTTATCACTAAATGTAATAACTATGTCTAGTAGTGCTCAACTCTATGCTGCTTTCGGGACAGGTATTGATTTGATCTCAAACAGCATTGCGTTCAATTAAACCGTAATCCTTAATATTTCTTAAATATGACACATAGTTTATTTTTATCTCACAAATACAGCAATACCCCGTATTACAATTTGTAAATTAATGTAAAGTTTAAATTATATAGTATTAAGGTTTATGCAAACGAACTAAAGTAAAACACACACAACATACGTTGCTGACACGCGGTGTATTTAATATTGTAAATCAATTGAAATATTTATTTTGATGTTTTCGTGTATTTATATCTTAATTTACAAAAAAAATATAAGTATCATGTAATTATGAGAAATACATATATATATTTACTTTTTTAACATAATTCACTACAAACATGGCAAGCCGCCAGTGTGGACGTAAGGGACTACTGAGAAAAAGAGTGATGGTTAGGAGGGGTCAACTCAAAATGGTGAACTGCGCAGCGAGATGTCTGTTTACATTAGTTCTGAATGTCTACATGTCGGTACCGTAAGGAAAACAGGGGGCACGGGGGGAGTTCCAGAGTCCAGCACCTCAACGAAAAGAAGCCTTTGGAGTAGAAAGCTCTACAGCATACGGAGACCTCCACAGTGAATAGATATGATTTGGAAGATTGTAGGGTTGGTCTAGTGAATTTGTGGCATGGGGTTACCAGAGGAACACAATCTATTGAAGTACTTGTAAAACAGAAACAAGGAAGCAACATTGCGGCGATGGAGCTTGGTGTATAGTGAAGGACCTATTAAGTTGGTGATTCTTAATATTCAAATCTATACGAGCGTTTCAAAATGAAACTAAAATGTTCTCAATGTTTTCTATAATTACAAACAAATGTATATTGTTATTATTAAGAAAAACAATTACACTGTAAGAGATGTGATTCTGAAATAATATTTTTCAACTCATAAAATTATGTAATTGAGAATCAACATTTTTTACTATTTGTTAAAATGAAGAAATTATTTTTTTATACTTAGTAAGCGTTGAATCTTAAATCCCTGCCAGACTGCGAACAAGAACTGATTTTTACAACACGATTTTATCCGTTTAAAAATTTAACAATTATTTATGACATACAGAACGAACACAGTTTATCTTGTCGATTAAGTCAAAGTTTCAGTTCGAAAGCCCGTATAGATTCCAGAGTTTTACATTAAAATTATTGAGTTCGAAAAAAGAAATGAGAGAAAGTTTCAGGTTACATAATCCTAAACATTGTGACTGTTATAAGAATGATGTAGTTAGGAGTCGGAATAATCCAACTAATATTCATATGTATCAACTTGTGTTGAGGCACGGACGTTTATAACTTCAGCGTTCTTCAACATTTCTTTATCTATAATTAAAAGCAAATACTGTCATTCTTTGTCCTCTTACCACGTTCAGGTTTTTCGATGGTAGGAAACTTAGGGTGTGTAGGGATGATTGCATAATTATGCAAATTCTCATAAAAGTTCATATTTGTCTTTTTCTCTTAATTTTAACTGCTTAAATTATTTCCCAATCATTTTTATTGCAAGTACACTATATTTACGAAAATATTGTTTTGCTTCTAAAATGTGCACCAAAAATATTAATTTAACACCTTCTAATTAAAGATAATTAAATATGTTATCTATATCAGAATATTTGCGATAGCGTTAAAGCATGCTAGAGCCTTAATTATTGCACTTCGTCAAAGGTCTTTTGAACAAGCATGGCGCCATTCTTCATTGTTAAACCTTTTATATAATGACACGTAAACCATAATTAACAGAGATGACATGATATTGATTCTTTAACATTTTAGAACATTTTATTAATCAAGAAAATAACAAAATACAATAGTATTAATTTCTAAGTCAATAAGTTCAGTTCTATAAATTATTCACTCAAAGAGTTTTGATATGGGGCGTGTTATTTTGATATTATATCAAGACAGATATTCCAAGAACATTAAAGTGCATCTTTAAAATTGGTAACATAAAGGCTTATGTTATACGACTTGAATTATATTTATATTGAAATTGATTCACACTGCCAGACTAGCATCCGATTGTTCTCTAGAAACTCCGGGCAATCTTAAGGGTACGTAATTGATTTAAGCTTTACCGAAATAAATAGATTGAATCAATTTGAAAATAAAATGTCTTATTTGTTTGGGGGGATCTGTGTATATTTGATTCATGCGATGACATTCCATCAATGAATTGACCTTGAAGCTAATCATATTATGCTCTTCCTTAGAAAATATAGAAGAAATCCAAGATTCCTTTCTAGTAAATTACGAAAACAAATCTCAAAAGTAAAAGGATTTCTATTTAATATTGTTATCTTCGATCTTCATTGCACATTGGTTCTTTCATAGAATTCAAAAGCAACAAATATGTCATATCAATATAAATTTGCTAATCATATTAGTTCAATAGACTGATCCTAGCTTATATGTGAGTGCACTTTCTGAACTTGGATATAATAATATAAAAAGTATGGTTGCAAAAATGAACACATCTTTGTAATATACATATATGAATGAAACAAAACAGGTGTTCATACATTTAGTAATCGATCACATATCTACATGGATATTTACTAAATAGATTACGAACCTTTATAAAATCAGGCTTCGACGTTAATCATGTTCTCAATACCTTATGCTGTATATCGATCTTGACTGGGTACTATCAAATCACAGAGACAAATGGTGTCCAAAGAGTACGATAGAATATAGATTTAAATAACTGACAATAACGTAGATATTCATAAATATGTAATGATTCGTGCGTTTTTGACAACATATTTTCACTCCATTGGTCTTCGCCGAGAGGTATTTTAATTCCGGCTATCATTATGGAAAATCTATCGAAGGAATATAAATTATCGTATTCATGAGTCAATGATGATGATACCACTCTCTATTCTGGTGTTGCTTCTCGCTCATCTCCCTCGCGTTAGTCGAAATATGCAGCTGATCTAGAAGTTGACCTGTATACAGTTGTGGATTTGCGTACGAAATAGCTTGTTTCGTTTAAACAATGTTAAGAGTCAGATTGTGTCTTTCAATCGTGGGCGTGTACCTTTTCTTCATGAGATGTTCATGTGTGGCTCTGCTCTTGAGGATGGATCGACTCTAGAAACATGCGATGCAATCCAGTGTTGCTGAATTTAAAATCACCAACGACTTCCTGGAACATTGCGGGAAAACGCTCTATGCCCGTTTCTTCACCGTCTTTTTAAAATTCTCTTCTTTCTCCAGCTTTTTTGTTTATTTGCTTTTGACACCTTAGAATGATTCGAGGAAGAATCGAAAACGTTCGTTAAGCCTATGACACCTATTATTTATTTTATTATTTGAATACAAAAACGACCATTAGAAAATTTGGACAAATAAAAAAATATAATTAAACGGACGAATTATATATATATA
>OY744521.1:18750582-18753082 GCA_963556195.1 Sepiola atlantica | reverse complement strand
ACCACACAAACAAGGCTCGTACTGCGATACCTGGATGTATATCATAATATATACTTACGTCCATGTCTTCTACACGGATTAGATTCATAGATTTATTTGGTTTTGCACTTTTACTGATCACAATTACTTATTGAAAATTAAGCGTGAAAGACAGACTGACCTAATGACCTACAGACGAACTGACGTGGACTCTGATAGAAATGTGTGAACTCATAAAATAATCTGATTATAGATGTTTAGTCCCGTCTTATGATGGTACAGGAAATCTGAAAACTCAATTTGAGAATCAGACTATTTCTTCGTTTGAAGTTTTGTTTACGATAAGGTTGTGTTAGAATTTGCAAACACATTTGTTTTTCTCTCCAAATAATTTATGAAGACTAAACAACAATTTTGTCAGTAAAATTCAGCTTTTATGGCGCGGCCATTCAGTATTTGTAAATATGAATTTATTAAAAGTTTAACAGAAATGAGTTATGTAAATTACAACGCCCGCCTGCTGTCTGAGCGAGTTTTGGTAACAGTATATAAAGAAGTTGAAAAAGTAAGATTCTTAACACGTTGTGTGTTCGAATCGCAGTCTCGTCTTGCAATTTCTTTCTACTATTTTTATATGTTATGTAATGTTATTTAATCTAAATAACGTAATAGTTTCCCAACCTTATTCTAAGGTATACAAATATTATCAACGCTCACTTTAAAACTTAAGTAAATAGTAATTACCCGCCCCCCTCCTCGCTCTTACGTTTACACAAATTATCGCCGACGGACAGACATACAGACATACAGACAGACAGATAATGTGCTCGATATATTGCAGGTTGCTTCCAAAGGGCTACCGTAGGAAACTCATAGTCTGTTAAAATCATATTAACATGGCGGGCGAAACTTTTTCTCAATCTAGTACTATGAACATTCGACCGATATGATTGTCTCACAGATTCCCGGCATTCTTCACTTTACAGACTGGAAGCAGACTTCAGAGCGTTCTATCTAGTTTCCTTGCAAACGTGAGAGGTGAGTCCTTACTGGTTGTTAAGATCGCTGTTTTCAGTCAAGTTTATCTAAAATCAGTTATGTTCTAACACCATAAGTATGTATGCCCGTTTACTATCTGACAATGGAATTTAATGCCACTTTTATGAAATTCATTTGAGATTTTGTATTCTACCATCTAGTGCTTAACGTAAATACGTATTTTCAGAATTTGAAAGTCTAAATTCTCAGGAAGTGAGATTCCCCCCTATTTGGTAGACCAAAGTAGGGGGCCTTAAGGCTAGATTGAATAATCTAGCACACAGCTATGCGAGTATACAAATATCCCAATAAGAGTTTAAATTGCAGAAGGAACACTTTCCTGGTATTAAAGCTCTACGACAAAATAAGTCTCTGGTAATAATCAGACAAAACAAAGGTTCAGGGGTTGTTGTGTTAAACTATCAATATTACGTTGACAAAATGATTGTTGCCCTGAGTGACACGGAAAGATTCGCCAAGTCGGGCCCTGTCATCACTTACAGTGCAACATTTTCCTTAGAGACCAAGAACCCAACACATTTTGAAAGGATAAAAAGCGGTGTACCCGATTCTAATATAGCTAGTGAGATTAGGCCCCTGAGCTCTATCCGTCCACGTTTATATGGATTACCCAAACCATACGAGGCGGATATACCATTAAGACCGATTCTTTCTATGGTAAGGTTCTCACTCCATAAGGTTACAAAATAGATATTTGGTATTGTACAACCAGTATTAGAGCGATATAGTAAATATTGCTTACAAAATTGATTATATTTTTCAAATTACATCCAACAGTCGAAGGGTACTAATAGGTTTATGTGATCTTATGATATTAGTAACTTATTTCCTTGTGCCATCTTTTAAAAACAATAGTTAGCTGTACTAAATTCTTTTTTATCGTATCCATTTATCGACCCCTTCGATTCTTAAGAGTATGTTGGTGGAGCTGATGAAATTTGTAGCTGCACACGCTGAATTTAGTTGTATCGATATAATGTATAGGTTAATATATTGTGTGTCCATTGTCTCAGTCCTGGCAAACATCTGAGTGGGTTTCTATGGACGCATGAAACCGTTAGTCTTCCTACGATATGTAGACGATATATTTTGCCGTATCAATAAACAAAGGTCAATACAATATCCTCTTTATTGGACAATATGCATCCCGCATTAAAGTATACTTATGAAAGAGAGTATAATTATTCTCGTGCTTTCATTAAAAACGTAACGAAATCTCCATCTATGTACCGTACATCAATTTACCGTAAACCTACGTTTACATAATTATATAGTTGTTGGGATTCATTTTGTCCAAGTAAACGAAACTTACATTTTATTTATGATTTGTTCTGAAATAGAATTGGACAAAGAACTAAAAAAAAAAATTACTAATACTTTATACGATGAGTCTTACCCTCTAGATGTGATTGGGTCAGTCATCTATAGGAAAATGCATAATTCTTCTGAAATAAAACCTAAT
>OY744521.1:18675582-18745582 GCA_963556195.1 Sepiola atlantica | reverse complement strand
ATTTACAAAAAGTACTTAAATGGAAGGTTAACATTTGTTATTGAAATATGACTTACTGTATATGTAAAATTAACAATCAATATTAAACCCCCAGACAGTTTACATCGTATTACATAATTGCGTAATTAGGAGATAAGGACTCAAGATGAAAAATACTTGGTGTTGGTAGTGTCACGAATGTTTACTAAGACGGCCGGAAAAAGCCGAATATAAAGTCGGTTTCCTGAATCCCAAAAATAAAAAAAAATCGAGGATGAAAGTACAACAAGAAATGTTTAGTTTTTGTACACGTACTTTTTTTCGTTGATGAAGAATATCACAGAACATGTCTTAAAACGTTGTCAAATATAATTCTATAGGTAGTGTAATCATTTACATTTTAGAATACATTGCTCTTACAAAATATGATCTCTAAATAATTGCTCCCAGAAAACATTACTCCAAGAATGGCATCTTACAGATAGGGTTGGTCCGTACGTCCAGAAAAAAGTACCTCTTGTAAAATTACACTTTGAAAACATTACTCTTTGAAAACATAACTCTTTGAAAACATTACTATTTGAAGACATTACTTTTTAGAACCATTACACTTTAGCATTTGTAATGTTTGTTCTCAAAATTATTAACTCTCATCCATGGCTTTTTTCATCTATTTGGGAGGAAAATAAATAAACAAAATAAGGTTTTGATTTTTTTTTAATCATGTTCAATAATGCGGTTAGGGATGAATTTATAGATATAAGGGCATGTCGTGACAAGCATATTGATCCACTCAAGCCTCTTCCGGCCTCCGTCAGACCAAAGTATGGGCTGAAGTTGATGAATTGATCAGCCACCAGGACACCGCCATGAACCATCACGGGTCGTAACGTTTTCGAAGAGGTTTTACTCCCCTGCATTTGGTTGCAGTTGACGAATTTGGGTCCCCCCGAAAAAATAAATAATAAAATAAGACTCCAAATTAAACAACACCTGCCGCTTGATTACTGACTGTCTGTATCCTCCCAACCTCACCAACTTGTATCTCATCACTCGCATTTCTCTGCAGATGTGAGACAGAAAATTGCTATCTCCTTCAACGACGTGAATAACCAGCCCAACGACTAAAGGCGGTTCATCAGCCATGTCGAGGCCCTAACAACATCTCAAGTCTGCAGCTGTGAATCAGACGCCTAGAGAATGTCCCCTCCTAATGATATGCACATATTGTTCCTTAGTCTCTCTGGCCTTGCTCAGTAGCACCATGGATCCAGTGGAGACAGTCAACTGCCTAAAACCGAGAATGGGGCGATCAAAAGTTGCTATCGTTAGAGGGGGCTACAAAACCGACCCGACCATCTGCGAATGTGGCGAGGAGTATCACACGATGCAAGACTGCCTTGTCTGCTCACTGTCGCAAAAACGTAGAACAGTGTCGTATGAATCAAATGCACGCAAATAAGTTTTACTCGTATTTCTTACTGTAATTATGCAGGTCTCGGTCTTAGGCACCGAGTTATCGAATACCACCGGGTGCATAGTAGACGACTTAAGGTATACTCACATCAAAGCAGTCTGTTGTTTAAAGTACTGAGACGAAGACGTGTACTTTTAACATTGATGCATATAAAAATGACAATAGCTGTTTGTTTTATACTATTTTTAGGAATCTGTGAAATATAAACATCTTGTGTTAGATGTGTTTATGCTATGAAACTATACGTGCAGGATGTGGTTATAAGCAATTTATCAACATATATTAATTCAATAATCGCGTTTCTTGTAAATTATTTGAATATTATCAGTGCACATTTTGCCAGAATTGTTCACGCGAAGAGCAAGTATTTCCTTATAAATACATTCGACATTTTACATTAATGTAAACGATTATCCATATTTCCGTTTACAACCTGATGTTTTAGAATACACTTAAGCGTGCACATGTATTGGCTATTCCTTCGTATGTTATGCATATCACTTATATCCACGAGTTATGATCAATTTTTGAGTAGGTTTTAGAGATTCAAGGCTTGAGAAAAATATTTAAATATATATATCAAAAAGGCTAAACACATTTTACACAACGGAAGAAAACCACCAGAGCTAAAATTTAAAAAAACTCGACTATGCATATGCATTTACACAATTTGTTGTCCATTACCAAGACCGCCTGTGTCACACAATCACAAACACACACACCCACCCATATATATATATATATATATATATATATATATATATATATATATATATATATATATATATATATCATTATGAAATATACCCATTTGAAAGAGATATACACAAAACTATGGTTGATTCACTCAAATCACGACTTTTCAGTGTAACTGTGAAATTACAATCGTATAAGCAATACTATACAAGCAATAGTAAGTAAATAAATAAATATATATATATATATATATATATATATATATATATATATATATATATATTGTAAGATATGAAAATATATTTATGACAATTAAGCTACACAGAGGCTCCCGCGTTTCATCCCCGGGGCAATCTTCAGTTATTTTTGGCGGGTGTTTTTATACATACGGCCAGCTAGTTAACCAATCAGATTCTGTGTTGTTCTCTCAGCCAATCGTTGGGCTTTCAGCGAACAAAGGGCTTGTTGGTCTTACTTCCTATATCCTGTGCTATTGTTCTGTGTTCTATAGATTAGTCTACATATTGTTTTCTTTTTTTGTGTCAATATAATAGGTGAATTCATTTATTTTTATACATACGGCTAGCTAGTTAACCAATCAGATTCTTTGTTGTTCTCTCAGCCAATCGTTGGGCTTCCAGCGAACAATAGGCTTGTTGGTCTTACTTCATATATCCTGTGCTATTGTTCTGTTTTCTATAGATTAGTCTACATCCTGTTTCCTTTTTTGTGTCAATATAATAGGTGAATTCATTTATTTTTATACATACGGCTAGCTAGTTAACCAATCAGATTCTGTGTTGTTCTCTCAGCCAATCGTTGGGCTTCCAGCGAACAAAGGGCTTGTTGGCCTTACTTCCTATATCCTGTGCTATTGTTCTGTTTTCTATTGATTAGTCTACATCCTGTTTCCTTTCTTGTGTCAATATAATGGGTGAATTTATTTTGAACACGTGGTTTATTGTATTTCTATTTTAGGTTTTAATTTTTAAATTGTTAAGTTTTTGTTTAGTTTCTTTTACTTATTTGTGTATTTATTTATTTATTTATCGTAAGCTCAAGGTGAATTTATGTATGTGTAAGCAGCTGTTTACTATATAACTTCTACGGTTTAATAGCTTTCGAGAATCTCTAAAGTTTAGGATTTCAAATTTTTCATTCAGGCATAAGCGACACGGGCTGTCTATATTTCTACATGTTCTGACCTGTCGTATTATTTTCGATTTTATTATTCGTGAGCGTCTATTTTCTTTGAGCTCCTAATAGTGGTTTGCTAGTGCTGTTTTAATTCGGCGTTCTCTGTTTTTAAATGTGATTTTGTGGTCATAATTTCTGGTTTTAAAATCTAGGTAGTCATACCCACGTAGCACTTGTGGTTATTCGGTCTTTCCTTGACATATTGTAGCTTAATATACACTATTTTTGGTTACGCATTTATTTTGTAGTAGACAAAGTGTACGAGTTATGCAGTTACATCATTTCTCTTCATTGCTATCTTTTTTTTTCATTTCTATTTAAGTGGTTACTATTAGTGGGTCGTTTATTTCTTTTTGTATTTTTTCATGTTTCTGTTCCTCTTAGTGCTATTTTGGCTATATTTTTTACTTTTAAATGTAATTTGCTATTTTTTCTTCCTCTCTGCTGTTCTCTTTTAGTATGTTGTTAATGTGTGCCTTAATTATCATTTCTAGGTTTTCACAGCAGCTGTAGGATAGTTTTAGGTTATTCTATACAGATTGCATCTAGGAGGAACAGTTACTAAGGTGTAAAACACACGTTAAAAGCCACTTCATGTAAGTAGCTAACAATCAAATACTGCTTCAAAGTTTAAAAAAAAAAACTAGCTAACGATAACTGTTAGATGGATATATTCCGACCAATACACTAGCAACTCTCCCCCCTTTATCAGAAGCATGATACATTATGGGAAGCAATAGTTACGAGGATGCCGAAAGTTACTCCGAGGTTTACTTTCTACTCTCCATAGCAAATGTAAGTAGATAACCACGGTGGCACTTACACATACTTGACATTATGATTATATTATGTTTTTATTTATTACGATATTAGTTTTTGTAGTGATTAAAATTATAATTGTTATGATAATAGTGTTCATACGATATATCCACATTGTTGTGATTGCTACTCGATAAATAGTCATGTATGTGGTGACGCAGTTACACATTGTCGCGATGTACAGTAGTTGATGACGAATTTTTTTTGCTGACAGGACAATAAAAATATTGGACTAATTTTATACCTTACACGGTAATATAGATAATACTTATAAGTTGACTACGAATCCGTATCATTCGTGAAAAGCTATTAATTTCCAACAACAGATATTACATTCAAACACAAGTATGTTATTCTTATCACGTATAATACCTTACAATATCATATCTTAGTAATAAGATTGATATAATTCACAGGACGTTATACAATACCAGAGGAGACACCATACATTACCGGTGTGTTATATAAAAAATAGCGCATAATGTTATGATGTGTTTTAAACGACGGAAATGCTATTGTATATGTGATTGAGGGAAGCATAACCGACCCACAAGAAACATTCTTCATTATTGACAGTATTTCATGTAATTAAAAACTAACATAATTAAATTGCAACAGAAAGACTGTACATCAGAGGTTTGTCCAAATAACTCATTAAAGAAATAGAACTTCCCGATTATAAAATATTGCTCCAGAAAAAAATATTAAGAATTTAATTAATTTTGACTACATTTTTCTGACAAACATATATGTACCAATTAATAAATAAAATTTAAATAAAAATCATTAAAAACTGATGTTGACGGCTGTTGCGTTAAAGGTCGAATCGACTTTTAGATTGAGACTGGGCCAACTGATCATCTGGATAGAATTAATGACTTACAACATGCTGAATACAACCAACCATACAACGCTGAACTCACTAATTCGGATAGCACAAAGCTATTGCGTTTATATAAAGATATGTATGTTTACATGTTGATTTATTTATATGTACAGGCTCCGCTCATTAAATAATTAACAGATTATTATGAATTTTGAAAGACAATTTTTAAACGGAAGGGGTTTTACTGCGAAGTATAACTAGTTTTATGCAAAGGAGATACAATGGAAATTGAGAGAGCTTCGATTTTTGTGAACTTTTAATAAAGTGAGTATTGATTTACTCCTCTCCAGTAGTTAGGCACAAGGCCAGTTTTTTTTTAATCTTACTCCCACAAGCAAGATGTGACCCAAGGTCGGGTTGGGTAAGTGGGGTTTAAAAATTGCCTCAAACAGTAAGCAATAAACTTACTCCTCCCCAAAGAGGGGGGGGCGAAGCCCGGGAGGGTGGACCTCCTAGAACTGCACTGGACAGACCCATAGACCGGCGTAAATCAAGCCCCGAAGGCCAAGACAATACCAGTCTATGGGGTGCAGTATCCATCGGAACATATACTACAATTTGATCTTAGCCAAAAAATTTATGAACACTATTACAATTTCAGTTTTAATTGAGTATATTATAGGGTTCATAAAGGAAGGATTTAGCGACCGTTTCATTATTTCAACATTTAAATAAATGAGATGTACGTTCTGTTCTATATAATATCATTAGACACACATTAAGCAAGCTTCACTGAATTTCAAGATCTTTTTACTAACATTTAAACTTAAGCTTTAAATTCAAGATCTTAGACAGCGTGGTGTTAAATATATAAACGTATTGCCGCTATTCGAACCATGGAGTGTAACTATTGTGTAACTCCCGGAAGCTGGTTTAGTGGCGTGTCAGAACGATCAGAGCCATTTCTGAGACGTCCTCACGGCGCAGGGACACCAAGTGACACTCACCACGGAAATATTCCTTGTTATATATTTGTTTCATCATTTTTCTAAAGGCAAATATTCTTAAGAATAATACTTAAAATAATGACTTAATCTTCAAATACTTATATTCCCGTCAAATTGTAATGTTTTTTCCATTAATACCATTAAATACAACTTATCCTTACGTAAGTTCTTCTTGCGAGTATGCTAGTTTATACTTGGAAATAATACGGACGTTTACAGGTACATAAATATTTACATATTTACATGCAATAATTACAAAGCACTTGAAACAATAATCATAGATAGGTAAAAAGCATGCAGTATAAAGATGTATATGGAATTCAGGTATTGAAGTATTTGTTTCTTAATTGTTTTAATCTATGCCGGGCAACGCCAGTACGCTAACCCAGCTAGTAGTATATAAACCAATGATGAGTTTAATATTTCCAGTATCCAATGAAAACAGCAAAACATGTTTCTTAAACCAGAAAATAAAATTTATATTTTCTGAGCAGCATCAAAGGGAAGGAAATGTGCCAATTACATGCGATGATCGTTTCTCTAGAAACCGATGAGGAATTGAAAACAACATAGTTTAATGAAGACGTTATAAACACATTCTAAATATAAAATAATACAAGATAGAATCACGAATAACCAAATCAATAACAAAACAGACATTGTAAATTTACTTAGAATAAATACCAACACCAACTGTTCCCGTTTTGAAACTGAGAGTTACCTCATAGATGAACAATTTGTATGATCGTTTAAAAACGTATTGTTATGATCGTGAGGTGTTTACAAGATATCTGTTTTCGTTATTTACATAGATCTATAATCGTAAACGCGTTTGGTCAATATACACCGCCGTTGAACTGAGCGTATTATTATGATTTCCTGTGTAGATATTTTAAATTACAATCGTTGCAATTTTATATGTAGACAAAGTATAGTCACTTTTCAATATTTATATACAAATTATAGAGATGATAACATATGTTTTATTGTATCATGTCGATTATTCGGAATACTTTTTCATATTAGAATAATTTTCCCAAAATGTCGGCTGATGTAATTTCCGACAATTGAACTCGGTAATCTTTTATCCCACTCGGAAAAAAATATACCCCATTCAGAATTGAAACTTTTATTCGATCCACGAATTAGTTTTTGTTTTGTTCCCTTAGCCATAACCAGATAATAGTGTTAAGTCATTTCTATTATACTTTTCTTAGAATCGCGTGTAGTATAGATTAAACGTTCAACCTCCGAAAAACTGCTACTGATTATTGCTCGACGTCTCCTTCTGACGCAAATCTGGTATGAACTGTTTAAGTTTGACGTAAAGCATTTTATATATTAAATAAGTCAAAGTCAAGAAGGATTTAATGAAAATAAAGAGAAAAAACATGCTCATACTTTTTAAATAGGCGTATATCGCCGAAATATCTCATGTTTTTGAATAAATAAATAATTTATTTTAAAAACTAACAAAAATGGTTTGTTCAGGTAGTTAAAATATTTTTCTTATTGCCATTCCGTCAACGTTTCAAGTGTGGACTTTTAAAAATGTTACTCATAACACGTTAACCGCGTGGTACACACATCGACATTCTATACAAATCGTCATTACATCAAGACGAATTTTTACTTGACTGCAACAAGAACTTAAATTTAATTCTTAAATATACTTTTGAAAAACGAGTATACCGCCGAAAGTGCTCAAGTTTTAGAATACATTTATAATGCATGTAAAAAATGCGTTGTTCAGGTTTTTCAAAATATTCTTATTGTACACGTTTTAAGTTTAGACCATTTAATTGTAGTAATATGGTTAAATAGAATGTATTTATCTGATTTAAATGTTCTGGAAAGTCATTTTTTTCAAATATTTGATAATCTATTGAAATATTTTAATATTTTTCTATACTAATCTATATACTGCGAGTATCTTTCAAATAAGCTTAACCTTCAAAAACGAAACATAATTGTCATTATGTATTAAAACTCATTTTATTAAAATCCGTTAATAACTTAATACATTAAAAATGCCTAAAATCTACGAACACGCAATTTCTCATTATATACGGGACTCACAGATTTAGATAATATTCGAGTGGTTTAAACTGTAAACAAGTTCGGGACATTTCTAACAGCAATGAATGCATAATCTAGCGACTCTTATGGTGAATGAACTCTGGTCAACTCTGAGGAAACAAATATGATAACGTGTTGATATAGTAAGATAAGCAGCAAACATCTAATATAAATATATATATATATATATATATATATATATATTCATATATATATGTATATATATATATATTATTTTATTTAAATATCTTACATATCTCATTTTTATTTGCGGACTTGATTACACTGCTAAACAGTGCCTCTGCAGTTGAACGTTTTCAATAGAGTTATCGTTGTAAAAAACTTAAGTTTGGGGTCTAGTTTTGATAGTGTCTATTTGGGTTTCTATTTCTAGTTGTCTATCTGGTAATTGGATATCTTATATACTAAAGCAAATGTATGTTAATGGCTATTTTTTATGTTGTCGCGATTGCGTATTTTGCTATTTTACATTTTCTTATGAAAAGTAAAGATTAGTTTAAGTGAGTCATTTAGTCCAGTCAAATAAGCATCATTTTTTGCAAACGGTCAAACTAATAGTAACACAAGTATTTATTGTACAATTAATGTCTATACAGTCTCTATTCCAAAAGTCTAAGAAATATTTACCGATGGAAATATACAACTTTTATCAACCGGTTCTCTGTATTTTAACATAGTGTACGCTACTAATCGCGCACAAAATACCATTTATAAATAATAAAAAAAGGATATGAAATGCTTCTGTAATCTCATAGAAAATAATAAGGTATATAAAATGTATTTTAGGGTAAATCTTCAGTTTTAAGACATGTTTTCATTAAATTACACTGCTTTTTGTATGCATTCAAATATCAGTCTACTATTATCAAAGTATTATGATATTTTACGGAATTATTTTATTAAATAAACTTCTAAATGATTATTTTTAAATTAAAAAAATACTGAATATATCATCAATTACCCCTCAAATAAAGAGGTTATGTTTTAATCATTATTTCTTTATCTGTTTGTTTGTTTTTTGTGTGTTACATAGAAACTTTATAAAAATTCTAATCATCAGATATCAATTACTTTTTAACCATAGTTGTGCCTTGGCTCAACTAAGTTCCCATTCAATTCTGGATTTGATCTGATTATTTAAACGGATCCAATATTTTTTTGAATATTTGAAAATGTCTCTATCCTTCATCATTGTCTAATTTTCAAAAATCATATCCCAGTCAATTTGTTTTTATTATATTAGAATTTAAAACCTGGGTATAATATAGGAGTGCATATCACTACCTCAAATTGCATCTGGATCTGATACAGATTCAAAATTTCGCAGCATGTTTCATCTCAACATTTAATAACTTCGGCTGAATCTCTGTTAATATGTTAGTTTTGTATCAATCAGTGTTAACTTTCCTGTATTTATGTAGGATCTCATTTACACAAACATTGGCAAGTCCCACCTGCATAGTAGGGTAACACAATCCACTGTGTGTGGGGTTTGACTCTCCAAGTGCTTTTGTTATGCAATTATTTGTCATTATCTAACTCAATGCTTTCTTAAGACACTGACGAATTAGCATACAATTTACAACAAAACTCTCCACATGCTGGCGAATAATTAAGTTCACGCATCTTGCAGGTACACTGTGCTGCATTGTAATCGAATAAAGCGAAGACAACTTTCTGTTGCTGATGACATATCGGTAATTTCTGGTATTATGACACCGTTGATAAGCTGTCATCACCAATCGATGGGATTTAGAAAACTATGTCCAAACTATAGCTGTACTTGGTAGTAAACCAACATAGAATCGAACTCTTTCAGGAGTTGATGTTGGGGGTAATACATTTACATTCACTGTGACTATGTTTTTAGTTATTCTTTGAGAAATCGGATATAGGACAATTTATTCAATTCTCCTACTGGTGTTTTGCATATAGAACAACTAGAGCACATTCACAAGATGTAATATTGCTTTTTAATGCTTCCCTCTGACAAATTACTTCTGCAGAATGATGTTAGTCTTTGTATTGTTTATAGCAGTTGCTTTGTCAACATTGAATAGGCTTAAAGTGTGCCACTTTCAAGTAAAGCCTGAAGAAATTGTAAATGTTAGTAGATGCTAGGGTCAAGAGCAGAATTGAAACAATGTATATTCTCATTTTTTTTAGGAAGTCTCTTTCTTTGGTTCATGCGGCATTAGGACAGGTTTATCACTTGAATCATCATGGTAACAAAGAGCAAGTATTTATGCATCGTCAGAAACTACAATTATCTCTTTATGATTGACAGTATTGACATCAGTTCCAACAATAAGACAATACGCATCACCATTGGTATGGCTACAGTGACATCCTACGTGTTCAAAACATTGAGACAAAATAGGTATAATTATATGTTAATCAGCTTTATTTGACAAGGAAATGCCATTTTTTCATTGCTGGAACTATGGTTAATTCAGTGATCTGCCACAGTATGTCATCCTTTTCTCAAATTAGTCATGTCTCATGAACGTTATCTAGTGTAAGCATCAAATACAATAGCGTATTTGCCATATTCGCACAGTGCATATATAATATATACAAGACATAGTTATTTAAATGTAAGACCAGGCTTCAAAATGATCCGATGTAGTAATGCCATTCCATTCAAAAACAAAGAGTCACAAACAAGAGTGGAACATGTACATTATTGGTATCGCAGCTCGTTCCAAAAAGCATTTCCTATAATTGCTTTGTTTGCAAGTCTACGGGAACCAGTGGAATCAAACAGTTAGGTTGGACAACTACACAGTTTACATTTACATTTTCTTTCGTGTCAATTAATGTAAGGCATTGCACCAGTGCTTGTGGGTGAACATGCATTGTTTCTTTGTTTATTGCCACGACAGGTTTTGTTTCTAAGGGCAACTAATTGTTTTTCCCGCGTGAATGAATAGATGAATATATATTTGTATTACATAGATTGATGAATCTTATAGCCAACTTTGTCTGTGGTATCTATATTTACTGAATAATGGCAAAACCAGACCAATATAATACTGTGCTATGACCTCAGATTTACTAAAAGTATGTATAGCTTAAAAAATAAAGTATATACTATTCTGTATACTTTCAGTATCTCTGTTGTCGTGTGTCAGTTAGTTTTTAATTTATCATCGTATCTGGATTAGCAATGAGTTGTGCAGTTATTTTGTGAGATGACATTATCCAACTTTCTGCAAAATAAGTACATTTTTCTTGAATTGTATCTGTTAAATAGTTCGCTTGTGAGGTTTCTTCACTTTCAGTTTCATTGTCAGATACAGACGTGTGTGACAAAGGAAGCTGTAATATGTCTGCATGAAGTAATATATTACGTGTAGCATCTTTAAGGAATTACCTCCTTGTGCTCTATCAAGAGCATTTCTACTGAGCATATTTAACACAGAAGTATGACCATATATCTCTTCTAGAACCTCTGAAATTCGTGTCTTGTCCATTAGTACACACAGGAAAGTCACCAACGTGTTTAATTCTCCAATTCTGAGCACTACAGATTTAAGACGGCTACTAGATGGTTCATGAGCTATAATAGTTTTAGCCTTCGAATGCAGTGGCTGGTAATATGTGATAACAAGAGTTGTGTTGTAAAAATGTGCTTGTGAAAGCAGGAATATGAATGTAGAATATATACATATGTGATGGATCTGGATCGATGAGAGGCAAAACAGCTAAAGTACCGCTACCTGGATCATTTTCTTTGTGTACCATTTACATGGATCCTGACAACCCTTGATATGGCAACTGCAGTAACAGGGAACTGTCTACAGGATATCAGGTACGTATGGGGATTTAGGTAAATAATCACAAGTCTTATATGGCTAAGTCCACATAAATGATATCCATTATATGTGTGATGATGGTAGTTATGAATTGATACTTGGCCAGACATTAACATCTCAATAATAGTTATTTTATGCCGGGGAATCATCGGAGTGACAAGCTTTCCTAGTGTAAATATCGCAACCATACCCATCCCATGAAATGTACAATATCCATCAAAGGTTAGTATATTGTGGTCAACATTATCTGCTGCATATGGCACATATTGACATTTTGCTGGGTTACAGAAACATTTCGTTAAAATGTTTGGACATTGTCATAGGAGCTACAAAAACATTGTTGTTTAAATGAGTCTATCAAAGATCTTAAACTAAAACAGTCATGTATTTTTATGGCTAACCCTTACCGTAAATGAGCAACCACCACACTTGGTTGGACAGCTTAGAATTATAGCATATCACAGGGATATATTCTCCTTCTCTGTAGTGTTCCTATTACAATAATCTGCATAAAGTAAGCAACACTATCTGAGAGAAATGACAAGGTTTTATTTAAAATAAGATTATCTGCGGATGGATAATTTAAGTTTGGAATTATATTCTTTATTTAATTCCTCATTGGTGTTGCTGCAGTTTACACAATTTGTTTCCGGCCATTCTTAATCATTGCCATATGTTGGTTAATTATAATAATAAGACAATATAGCTGAAGCATTGTCTGTGAATAGAATAATGTTTTTCTTGCTACCTATATAGCAAAATAGACGACAACAACCGTCGCTTCTTGACATTTGTAACTTTGGTTGATATAACTTAATCTTAAAGTAACTAACTTTTAAAAGAATTATCAGCAATATGTGAATTAACTTATTTGGATGTAACGATTTGGTTTAACATAAGAACTCATAAAGTTCATGAATAACATTTACGTTCATTAATTTAAAAAAGTATAATGATGTTGCTTCAAAAAATGTTTTTCAGCAATTAATTTGACAATATTAACTGAACGTCAACGAGCTAAAACGCTATTTAGCATGCATTTACTGTTTAGAAACAAGAAATGAAAACGAGGCTGTTTACATGTTTTCGGCATAAACACACGCAATTTTCGTAGATCGATAATCATGAACTTTTTATATTTCCCATCGGTCGATTTCTCAAGACTTTTAATATGTTTATATGGACGCCTCATAAAAATGCATTCTGCAAAAAACATAGTGTTGCAATTAGTTTGACTTTTTTCACTGATTTGACTGGACTATATGTGTTTCTGTGGATATTATGGGAGACGGACCAGTTATCGAATCTAAGTCTGGATTGGGCCGGTCCCGTAAATTATTTTAAAAGGAATGTGCGTTTTAAGGTTATAGTTGTGTAGTTGATAGTTGTAGTTCATATGGAACATTATCCTTCTTGTTTTACTATATATTTTTCTTTACATATAGTATGTTATTTTATTTAATTTACACTATTTTGTTTTATTTTGTTTGAGACTGTGATACAGTGAAGTCTGATATAGATGGCGATAGTGTTGTACTATTAGTGATAATTGATTTAAACGTGGATATATTTTTGAATGAATAACTTAATTATTGTTATGGTGCCGTACCTACCTACAAAAGAACTAATGGACTCGTCCACCTTATAAATACGGGAAGCACGTGACACTTGTTCTTTTTTTCCCAGGGAAACCGGCAATGGCGGTTGAGAGCACATCTCCTTGTATCTCTTTTTTTCTATTATATAATATACACCTTTGTTCATTTAAACCATGTGTTCCTGTGTCATGCATTCGGCCTTACCCAGGCCCACAACAATTATGTATTGACAATTAATAGAGTGTGTATGACCCATACCTAATGGCCGTTATAGTTTTGTTGGTTGTGGTGTGAATAAGTCTGAGTCTGAGTTTTCCTTTGTTTCTAAGTCTTTCTATTTTTTAGTCGTTAATTGGAAGGAACATTTTCCTGTGGGGTCATATATTTAAAGCATCTGATGTGACCTGGTTACAGTTTATTTTATTTTGTTATCAACCATCCTTTCAATAACTGTAATATAGTTTATAATCGATTATCTATATATTAAACCTATGGACTGTATTAGCGTCAGTATTGCAATATAAAAAAATCTATATATATAAATATAGTCACCGTTCCAACTATACCTCCTACATGTTCACTCAATAATAAACAATTCACTAGAGGCGCCAAGAACACTGACCATTTAAACACATTATTAATTATTCCTCTTTCCTATTATATACGATACAAAATACGGGGAGAAATGGAGACCGCAAGTGATAGAGAGATGAGAGGATAGAAACGAAATACTGAGTTAATTTTCTGTTTGTCTTTATATTTTCTCAAGTTAACTGTTTTTTTCGCCGAGTCAAACAATTTGATCCCAGCTCAATGTGTTACCGAATCAGGAACACCTCATATATATATATATATATATATATATATATATATATATATATATATATATATATGGGAAATGGAATAAGGAAAACACAAAAAGGATGTATTTTTTATGTGTTCATCAACATTTCGCCTTTATTTATAAGACTTCTTCAGGATAATGATGTTAAAAAAATATCATGCAAGTACGTGAACATATTAGGTTTACATGATGGTTGATGGGAGGAAATAGTAGCCCCTACTGGAAGCAGTAGGAACAGTGTCCGGGCTTAGTGAAGTCAGTCGTGTAGAATGAAAAAATGTTGATGGTCTGGGTTGAAAAAAGTGGAAGGGTGTGGAAGAGCTAGGATAATGTGGAGGGCTGTAGGTGAGAAAGTGGAGGGGGATGAGCGGGTATAATGTGGATGGCAGTGAGTGAAGAAGTGGAGAGGTAGGGGAAAGAGGAGGGGGAGTGTTTGACCAGGTGGCTGCTTCAAGAATATGAGGGATGAGTAGGATGGAAAGTTTGAGTTCGTGGTGAATGAAGATGTGTGTGTGGGGGGTATGCCTACACGCATACAACTGTCTATTCCTCCCCTTCTCTCCACATGAATGTGCGCGTGTGTGCGTGGACATATTTACTTTTTTCATTTTTTTATATTCATTCACTTTTATTTATTTTTTATTTTTTTATTCTTTCATGTTTCAAAGTTCACGCACACTCCGTGTACTAAACTTCACCCCCTACTCTAATTTTAAATTACTCAAGACAATTTGTCTGCCCACCCTAATCTCTCTTCTCTCTTCTCTCCTCTCTCCTCCCTGCTATGTGTGTATGGAGATATGCCTGTGTGTGCGCATGGGTGTGTGTGAGTTGATGGGCGCGTGTCAGTGTGTCGTTGTGTTTGTGTGTATGCGTGGATACGTGTATCGTATTTGAATCTGCTTGTCCATCTATCTAGGCCTTCATGCCAGGTCACACATGGAATACATTTATGATCTACTCAACCATAGAGACAGACACCTGCTTGATCATCATTTCACTGTGTGTGCCCCTTTTCTTTCTCTCCTATTGCCACCACCTACCTCCAACTGTGCACCCACGGTTCTTCAGTACACTGACGAGGGCTGTAAGATTACGGCCGAAAATTTTGTTCTCCTTTCTGGGAGAAATGTTTTTTTTTATATATAAAGGAAAATTGATATTCCTAACGTCAAAATATAGAACATAAATTGTGAAATACATAAAAATATATTTCTCGCATTGATTTTTATACACACACACACATATATATATATATATATATATATATATATATATATATATATATATATATATATATGTATATATATATATATATATATATATGTATATATATATATATATACATACATATATATATATATTAATATTTAATTGTGTATCTCGACTCACTATATATATATATATATATATATATATATATATAGAGAGAGAGAGAGAGAGAGAGATAAATAGATAGATAGATAGATAGATAGATAGATGAATAAATGAGAGAAGATAACTAAAAATGTAAGAATTAATTCTATTAAGTCTTCAGTTATTTAAAACCAGATGTATTCAATAAAATAATTAGTTTACCCTTCCTTAAGCCAGATTTTTCAAAATATGGTTCTTTATTATCAGAAGTTTATTTTATACATAGATAAGGTGGCGGAGAATAAACCAAAATACATTATTTGATTTTTTTTTAATTCTAAAATGTAGATGTAAATGTGTGATAGTGTCGAAAAATATGTTGAGAAAAAAAACAAAACATTTTACACCTTTTTCAATTTTTGTTCAAGTTATTACTTTCGATTTATTCTCCGCTTTAAATTCATGGATTTAAATTCCTCTGATGATAAAGGAGACATTCTTTGAAAAACCTTGCTAAAAGTAAGGTAAACATGAGCATTCCTTTATTGAATAAATATTGTCTTGAATAACTGAAGATTAAATAGATTCCTCATTCTTTCTATTTTTACAAATGGGATATCCTACGAAAGAAACTTTGTTCATTGATGTCCTATTTCCTTTTTTGTACACAGAGAGAAATAATGTTATTTGATGTCGTTGTAACTAGGCGAGTTCTTGGTGTGAATGTTTTATATTAAGGGCAGAGATTCGAGCTCAGTCGGGAGGCTACTATGAGCATGACGATATAGTAAAGATGGGCTACAAGCATTTCTTTTCCGTGAAAGAATCTGTAATATAGAGAACAGATCATCCCTTACGAGAATTCGAAATCACTTTTATACTCTGTCAATAAAGGGAAAAGTGGAACTACCCCAGTTATGGCAGCGGTACTATATTTGGGGGCTTATATGGCTGTAATAAATGCAAAAGATCGCGTAAGAGGGTGAGGTATTTTCTAAGTGGATAGAATGATCTAATCACTTTCTACCAACGTTATCAACATTTCGGAAGTAAAAAAGAGTCCTTACTTATAAACGAAACAAGGCTTCTTCAATGAGATAAATATTCATTTCAACTAGGAAGAAATTAGAACCCGACTTTCTTAGTGATAAAAGGGAAGCTGTTAAAAGTAACGTGCCATATCCCCCCTTTCACTACGTTATCGAAGTCAGACAAAATTAATTAAAAAATATGATGATTATCAATGCTCTCTGAAGAGTTGCAATAGATAGTTGTGTCGTCTGCATACATCTCAACAAATGATCTCAGAATATGAGTTAGATGATTATATATCAAGATCCGGAAGATGGTTGAGCCGAAAATAGATCGTCGGGGTATTGATGCTATATACTCTGAACGACTGGCAATCAACAACTACGTTTATGTGTGTGACTCTGTTTCTTAATTACGCGAGAAATAACATTGATATATCTATGTGTACACCTTTTGCTTATATAAACATATTGATTTTCATAAATATCTTCTTTTGAATGAAGTTGGAGTATCGATACAATTGAAGTGTACTAAAATATAGTTATATAAAGATAGCAGATTTAATCACCGCGTTAAGTCACCCGATGATAAAAATATAATATTAAATAATTTGCATACACTCTGTTTTCCAATCAAAGCTGATGAATATACATTTAGAGATCAGGTGTTCTTATTTTGCCTCTCAGTTTTCTAATGTGTTTAGATGACGTATCTATGATTATGTGTTCAGCTTTTCTAGCAATGTTTAAATAAATATTGATGAGAAATATGATTTAGCTAATTTATGAAACAAGGTGTATTTTACGGAAATTCAGCCGATGTGTATAGATTGTTTGTCTATCTCTATTTATCTAAATACTTTTGAAAGCAAACTACTGTTATGATATTGCATGTTATTCTTACAATGTTTCGGAACAGGTGACCTACGATTTCTTTCAAAGGTATCTTTTCGAACTCGGGAATTTTTATGCCGAACTCGGGAATCTGTACGGAATTTCGGACGAAATCTTTTATTTAATCCATAGGGGTAGTTTGTGGACTTTCCGTCGTCCCTGACTGTTTAGAAGTCTTAAATATGTCTTACTTGTATTCTTAGTATCGCCCGCACTGAATATTGGACCTTCGACCACTAGAAAGCTGCGATAAATAAAGAGAATATTTTTCTTCAACAAAGTTCGACCCGAAGAAACTCGTTATAATTAAACTAGAATTAATTTCCCAGATTTTATATCAGCTAAAACCTTGTGAAAAGGCATACTTATATTAGAATAGTAGTGCGAATTATCATAATTAAACTATATTTATATCTTAATGTTTCTACGGTCACTATCAAGATGTAATTCGAAATATAAATTGTTTGTAGACATTTAATTAGGACGTTCACTGAATATAACAATATGTTTTAAAATAGAGAAAAACCCATGTAATAAACACATTGAGTAACAATGCACTTAAACTGCCTTCACCAAATTTGTCAAATTCGAAGTAATAAAATATCTCTGTACATGTGTCAGTTTTACCAATACAACTTAGCTTGACAATTTTTAATCTAGTTTGTCAAGAATTAATCTGATCAGCTTTCTATCTATCGGTTATTTATCAGATATTAATTATAATCTTGAATATCATCGATGTGTCATGAGCTATTTCAATATATTATCGAATAACCTCAATAACCTTTTAATACTGTTCTATGTAAATGAATTAGACGTAGACATATCTCTATCCGAAAATGTGTTACTCTCAAGATCGATGGGGATGCTACGATTCGTAGATAATACAATTTTAATCAATAAATATACTGATTAAATGAACGTATCTACTTTCAAATGCTTTAAAGCATATCTGAACTAATATACCGCCGCATATAATTCTATTCTTAGGCGTTCGTTATCTACGTTGAGTGGCATGTATTTATTGGTGATTATTAATGGGGTCATTTCTAGTCTGAATAGGTGTTTTTAGGCAATGATTAACACAATTCATGGATACATAAAATATACATTATTTTCTATTTATTTTCTATTCAAGTTTCAGAGCGTGAGTTAGAACAGTGCCTACCTTAATAGTTGCTATTATTAGTTCTACCTTTTCCCTTCTAACTCCTTGCCCTTATAAACAAGATGTCAGATTAAAAATATCGCTTTTTTTCTAGATTACAATATGTCAGTCACATCCCGTTTATAATTCCATTTTAAAAGATTACCGCACAAATTAAATCGATGTATCTTATTTCGAATGATTTAAAAAATATATCTGCGTATGTTGTATGGTGGGATCATTTCTGTCATGTTGGGCGATTCTGGTCTGTTAGTAATTTTTCATGATATCGTTAATTACATGGGTTGTTATTTATTTCTAATAAATAATATAAGTTATTAACACCCTAAAATGTCCGTTGTTAATAATTAACCACGGTACAATATTCGAGAAGACACATAGAAAGACGAAATCTACTGGCTATTATTCGGGTTACATTTCAGACTATCACATGCTATGTTAAATAACTAAATCTGTTATTAAAAATAAAACACTCCTTGTATTCTCAGCGTACCTATGGTTTGTCCGCTTCTAGCTTGCACTAACGTTCCTCATATATGTGTATGTTTAAATCCAAATCTTATTTCCTGATACTTCCGGATTTGAATGGTTGGAGAAGGAGAGCTTGTTTTAATGTCAGAACAAAATCTCACAATGTGTGTCTTAGTCTGTCTTTCATGTTAACCTTTTCAAAAAATATATGTAGTAAATTACCTGACAATCAAATTTTTCTGAAATGTGATGATCATCTCTATGAAGTCATTAGGTATTTTCAAATAAAAACATCCTAATCTCGCTCATTAATCATATGCAGATCTGTAAAAGTTCCAAAAAGTAGATGTTGTAATGTTTAAACAATATGTTCATTAATGTGTCATGATTTTAGTGTTAATCTCCAATGCCCACATTGAATACACGCATTATCAGAATACCCATCTGAGTCTAATGTTGCACATTAATCATATACATATGTAATTGATTGTACAGCCACAGTTTTGCAAGGATGCATGCACTAATTGTATCGTATCCGTGCATGGTGTTTAAGTGGCGATTGTTTTCCATTATAATCAACAATTAAAAGTAATCTCAATCAGTTCTAAAATGAAAATGCCGCAATGCCATTCATATTTTCGACAAAGGTCTTGACAAATATTAAGCAGGAGAGGAGAGCTTAAAGACGCTACACATTAACTAGATGTATGGATGTCGGCCTAGCTGACTCCTTAAACATTATCATTTGAATATATATATATATATATATATATATATATATATATAATATCGAGAATATCCTCTATTTATTATTAGCACTATCGGGCGAAATGTCTGGAGAGGAGACGCCAGGGATAGCCCCAACAATGTTACGTCTGTGAGTTGTTGTAATGTAGGTGTCTGACAAGCTACATTTTTTAAGCTAAAGGACACTGCGTGTGCTCAATTCTCTACATACGACAATTGTAGATGTTGGAGATCTCAATTATTTGAATTAAGCTGTTCATGTCCATATCTCCAAACGAATATATAAGCAACTTCAAAATAAAACATTGCTGCTCTCATTGTTATCATTATTGCCATTGTTATTATTTGTACTCACTAGGAGTTCTGACACAGATTATCGTCAGTGATTGAACACCGACAACAACCATTGGTATTTCCTGGAGTCTTTGTTACAACAAGTTTCCCCAGACTTCCTGTGTTCTTCACCTCTTTTCGATAACGATGCGGTATCGCAACAATCTCTTACCATTTATTTCTCGCTGGTAAGGACAATTGGTCTTCTCTGGGATTTGGGTAGCAACAAGCCTCCCCAAGGTATCAGTACTCTCTTCACTTTTCCAGTGGAGGTCTGGTTCATACTTTCTGAGTAAAATAATTTTATAAAATATATAACAATGAAGATACTTTTAAATCGTTCAATTCTAATATGCTTCACACATAGCAGACGACCTGAACGGCAACCGGGCCTGAAAATAATATTGAAACTTAACAACACATCATAATAACCATTTCAATTATAGGCGTTAACCGTTTCTTCTTCAGATGCTCGTGGATGGCTTTGCTCTTGAGGAGAAATCGACTCTGAAAGTTCTTGGTATTTCTCAGTCATAAAATATTTCTTAGAGTTCATACATTAGATCCGTTGATCTTTCCGCTTCCTGTTAAGTCTATACACTCTATCGTTCAAAAAATTTCTCACACCTGATAATGTATGTAATACTCTTGTCATATTGGGCTGGTGAATCTCTGGCTCATTTGAGTGGTGTTGATAAGATGCAGAAACGTATCTGTAGTTTTATTAGCCACACAATTTATATTTCCCTGCACTATTTCTTTCACAGAGGTGGTGTTGCTAGGTGCAGTATTTTCTATAAATACTATGATGGTATGTGTTCTTCAGAATTATTGTCTGAGAATAAAATAATTATAAATCATGGATGGGCGACACGACATAAAACAACAAAAAACATGAACTATTAAAGGAAATTAATTCAATAATATTGATTGCAAAATAGAGTAATTATTTGTTCTCCATAATTTACTAAACTAAGTCGTCCATTAAAATATTTAACTTGCTAAACTTGTGTACCTCATGAATGTTCTTCATGTGTGCATATGCATCTTCAATTATATTAGTTGTTTGCTGTTTGTTAACAATGTGGTGTCCATTGCTGTTCTTTTAGCGACGGTATGTTCGTGATTTGTGGATCAGCCGTTTCTTTGTGTTAACCATGAATGTCTCTTTATAAGAAATAAAATATATGCTACTAAATCCATATATGGTTTCCTCGCAGATTCCAGGACCAACTTTTAATTGTATTCTACGAGGTCAATATCTGATTAGGATAAAATAATCACTGGAAAGATATGAACATTTTCCATGGATTCAGAATACTCTTGTACATAGATTTAGATACCAAGAGTCCTATGCCGTTATCGGATGAGGTAGCAGGGACGATCACTTATGACGCCATGTTACGGCAGAGGACAATGCTGAAAAAAACAGATACTTAATTGCGATGTTACGTTAACAAGTGCTTGCATAAAGTCTAGGTGTATGTCAGCTTCAAAACCATAACTTTGTCGGATAAATGTAAAAAAGGAGGCATTAATTGTAAGGCGTTATATGGTATTAAATATATTGTTTAAATTAGTGAGCGACTGCTATGAGTCATACAGAGCCTCGTAAGTTCATATAGATAATGGAACCATAGTTTACTTAATGTCATACAAAGAATTGTTTAAAATTGATAATGCGTTTTCGCTTTTATAAAAAAGTCTTATATTTCGACCTGAATAAAAAGCGATTTACGTTTCGGCTTTAATAAAGACAGCTATACGTTTAAGCGTTAATAAAAATGTTTCCACAATCCGTCTTGATAAATCAGCTTTATAAATATGTTTTAATAAAAACTGTCTACTATCTAAGACTGGATAAAACGTGTTATATGATCGACTTTAATAGTAATATAAGGTTTTTGTGGGTAGGTTTTAATAGAAATGTTTCATATTTCAGCTTTAGATAAAAACATGACTTTGTTTTAAAGGCTTCAATAGAAATGGTGTTATGTCTCTACTATATTTCTGCTTAAGTATAATGATTTTATATTTCGTCATTAATAAAAAAAAAGTTTGATATTTCGAATTAAATAAAAAGGTTTAATATTCCGGCTTCAATAAAATTGTTTTATATTTCTGTTGAAAGAAAGAAGTTTATATTTCGGCCTTAATAAAATAAATCAGATTTCGACTTTAATAAAACTCGTTTTATGATTACACTTGAATAAAAGCGTGATATGATTCGTCTTAACTAAAGGTTTTATGTTTCAACTTCAAGAAAATAGTGTTCATAGTTCGTCTATAACAAAATAAATAGTTTACGTTTAAATAAAAAATATTTTGTTTTAACATTATTTAAAACGTTTAGATGTTTTAATTTTAATGAAATATGGTGTAATTGATGGTTTTGATAAAAAGAGTTATACATCTTGATTTCAATGTAAAAACGTTTATATTCTTGCTTTAATAAAAAGGTTTTATTTTCTGTTCTATGTTTCAGTAATTATAGAAACATGTACAACTAATCATGAAACGAGAAATTTCTACAACAATTCGAGCTAAATTTAATCCTCCAAATCAGAATATAAACTAAGTCAATGAATATAATTATTCTGAGACAATTACACAAACAAATTCTAAAATATTTACAATAATTTATCTCATAATAAAGACAACGATTAATGTGTTCTTTTTGGCAATATTTCATGATTGTTGACACATTGGGAAGTGGGAGATAATCAAGCGGAAGTTTATTAACAATATTGGAAACAAAAATTGATTTTGGTATGAATGGAATAACAAACATTGTAATTTTGTTTGGAAAATAACTTAAAGAACCATGGAAAAATAAGTGGACAAGACAAAGTCATTTTCCTTTTATTTTGCTCCAATTTCCGTGTCTTGTTTATGAATAACAAAAGAATAGCGTAAATATTGGCTCATGATACACTTTACAAATCTTTGAACTTTTACGCAGGCAGGAAATTAAAAAAAGAAAATCGATGATCACTGAAAATAGAATTGATTTATTGTTTCTTAAGGAAAAATGGTGTATGGATAATTTAAATTGAGGAAATTGACAACTAGTCAACCTCTGCAAGCCTATTTTCGACAGGTCAAAAGAAAAATATTTATCTTTCCTTTCATATTATCAGCTACAGTAAAAAACACACTTGTAATAAAATTCAATGTTTTGACAGGTAATATGCAATTTGTTTACACTTTAAACGCTGAAAAAGTCTCATAGAGAATAGTAATGAGTGGCTTAATGAAAATGTTAACGAATATAATTTGACTAATTGCTAAACACAAAGTGAGCATCCAATATATCAGAATATGGACAACGTTTAAATAAATAATTATGCAACACTTTTTCTAGATAATTCGTAATTATATCAATGAACGGTATATGTATATGGTCATTTAATTTAAACATTGTGAAATAAGAAATAAGACAAAATAATGTAACATTTTAGAAATATTAAGGCTTTTCTATTTATAAATAGGGGCATTAGTTAAATAAGGGTAGTCTTACTCAAGAAATGTGTGTCGACACACACTCAAGTTTAAGGGGGTGTATACGTGACTGAGAAGGTTTAAGGGAGTGTATACGTGACTGAGAAGGTTTAAGGGAGTGTATACGTGACTGAGAAGGTTTAAGGGAGTGTATACGTGACTGAGAAGGTTTAAAGAAGTGTATACGTGACTGAGAAGGTTTAAGGGAGTGTATACGTGACTGAGAAGGTTTAACTAGAACGCATTATGCAATGTATTAACGAACAATGATTGTTAAATTTGGATAATCGATCGGTAATTTAAGTTTATTGGTCTGCGTCTGTTTTTGCTAGCCGGACCAGTATTTTTAGTGACATGTTGATTTATCTTGTTATAGACATGCATATATATTTATTCACAGTCTAATTTTCGAACCAGTGAAAATCTTGAGAACTTTACACAAAGCGGAAATCGGTTGTGTGATCAAATTTCAGAACCTTTTGGGAGAGTGTAATTCTTAATGTAAATGTAGTGTAATTTTAGTTGTAGTGACTTTATATTATATTTGCCCATTTACAATAACAGTTACATCCTTAATGTTGTTATATTCAGATGGTTATGTTTAAATATATCATATTAAAAGTCGCTACGGCAGAACCCATTATTTTCTTAGCGACATTTGTATTTATATTTAAACGACCATAGAAAAACAATTATAAGTGTGTATAAGTTAGTGAAAAACAAAGTTGGAAGTTATAACTTAAACCATATTCATGTTATTACTTTCCTGCTACATGCTTCCAAGTCAATTCAACAAACTGGCATTCAAATATAATGTTAAATACATATTGGTGTTATACACCGAACCGAGGTCGTCTCTAATGAATATGACCCGAAGCCTCAGTTTCAATATGCATCGTTTTAGATGAATTAATATGAAATACGTAAGCGATGCAATACTGCAGATAATAATTATAACCCATTATATTGTGTAGACTGATGCTTTAATTAGATGTTTTCCTTCTGTTTTAAAATACAGGAGTGACCTATGGAAGTTACTTGTGTAATGCCGACGATACGGGTGAAGTTATGCGATTTATAAAGGCATTTGTATTGTAGCAACCAATACTTCCATTGTCTTCTTGACAGTGGCTGAAACAAGGCTGACCCAAGGCTTCAGATTCAACTATAACGTAATAATTCGCTCATGATTGCAGGATGAATCTGTGGACACATACATTGGGAATAGTATAATACATACCACGTGTGAGTAGGGATATAAACTAAATCCTTTCTATTACTGTATGCTTAAAAATTAATAAAATTATACCGGCTTACATTTCTTTATAATGTCTTTGCTCAGATAGTATAGGATTTGAAATATTAACTTATTCTTTTATTAATATACTAGCTATTCCTAACCGGACTATCTGGATAATTAATTGATAGTGTTTTAATAACACGGGATAAGAAAATAAATATCTTAAGCAAGAAATATGGAATACCATAAAGTAATTATACAAAATTGCTGATTTTTATTCTAAGAGAAAAACACCCAGAAAACATCCTAGTGGATGTCATTTAATAAGTAAATTATTTTGGGGAAATAAATTCTTACTTTTAAAATAGCATTTAAATTTCACAGGCAAATTTAGTAAAATGTCTGACTTGCACTCTAAGAAACCGAAATGCATTATAGTGGATGCTATTTTATTTGTACAGTATTTTTCTAAAAACAATATTGTTTTTTAAATCTAATTTTTATTTTACGGTGTATTTCATCCAAATGGCTGACTTATTTTCAAAGAAAACAACATGCATTATAAAAGCTGTGTCAATAAATCAGGTTGTGTTTTTTCGAGCAGGTTCACATTGATGTTTATTCATAGTTGGAGCTATTTTCGCTGCATTAGACCAGATATTGAACACTTTGATTACAGACGGATAATACATGTCAGTTTATATGTTCGATATACAGCGAAACACGTTAATAATTATTGCAGACAATTTCGGATAATAATGAAAATTAGCGAGTTTTAATAGTAGTTTTTTTTTTAAATATGAATCTTATATTATCAGAACAACCACTGATATTTATACGATACGCCCAATCAATGTTATTTTGTAAGGATAAAACTGTTTTTACAAACTAAAGTGTTACAGAGACGGGCGAATAGAGCACTTATGTTATTGCGTTCTTCTGCAGATCGAGGGAAATTCGATGTCAACTTCACTGAAATACTGACGAATAGGATGTCGTTTGGTGAAGCATACGCAAGCCCGTTAATGTAACACTTTTTAACGTAATGAATATCTTCCGGATTTTTCGTAACGATAAATATAGGTTAATACTTTTAATATCATCCGAATAAATATCGTAAAAATAATGTTCTATTTATTTTTATATGCCCTATATAATTAAATTTAAATAAATACAACGTTTTAATTAGTAAAGATCGTAAACACGAGACTACATAAATCAAACTTTTAATATTTTTGTTTCAAAATATTTTATTAAAAAAAAACACTACGTAATTGAGAATATTGATAAGATTTATGTGTTTTTCCAGTCAACATCCGGAAAATGTCATAGTTTTAAATGAAACACACATGTGACAATAATAGAATCATAAAAATGCATCGCTTTTTAATTTATTTTAGTTGCAATTTTTCCAAAGACCAAAAAGGTAATTTGCAAGTAATTTTTTGCGAAGGATTTTCAATTAACACTTTAATTAAAACAAGCACACATTCCCGTCACATACCAACCTGCTGTCTTCGCTGGCATTTTACCTGCAGATATGAGCCGGGAAATTGCTAGCCGAGTCGAAGTAAAACATCTTACAAGTGTGTGATGCCATTTCGTCCACGGATATGAATTTGCAGCTCAACAGCTGAAGTCTATGTGAAGCTTCCTCAGCTATGTACAGATCCTGAGGAGAAGTCAGGAATAATGAAGAACACTCTAGACGAGAAAGCTCGAGAATGGAATCCTACCTATTAAAATAGGAAATCTCCTGAAGCCTTCTCTGCTAGTCCTGATGCACTGTAGCTTAAGTAAGAAACATTCAACCGCCTGATACAATTAATGCGGCGATACAGCTTGCGAAAGATTGGGCGATAAAACCGAATGTTGGTATTTATGATTAGTATTTGTAGAAGTGAAAATTGTAAACAAAAACGAAAAAAAAACGCGGATAGACAGAAAAAAATCAAAATCCTGACTTACTAATTGTATTAACAATTTTCCAAAAACACAACGACGCCAACTCTAAAAAGTAATTCGACTCTCGTAAATCGGGTAACCCGACAGAAAATAAGCAATTGGATTGTGTTCTGATTTTCCCGCCTAACCCTCGACGTGTCATATTGTTATCGTTTCTTCCTTCGTATTGTTCTTTACTTATTTTCCACCGACGGAAGATGTGGCAAAAGGTGAGGAGGGTAAAACAATCGAAGCACCTACACCTCTTTAAATTGCATGGGTAGCCCCGTCGGAATTATTTGGTAGGAGCGCAACAGACAGTAAGAAATAAACTTACTGCATCCCAAAGATGGGGCCGCAAAGCCTTAAAGGTTAGGCCTCCTATGATTACCCAGGACGAACACCTCATCCCAACAGATAAAAGGTCACTAAAGTGCCCCAGTTTCTGCCGGATCGATTGTCGAGATATGTCCGCCACAGAAGACAACTAAATGGTATCGCTACATCCCGGGGGTAGTTTCTACTCTTTTTTATTGCAGTGAGAATTCGCCCATGAAATACAGAGGCAATGTGTATAAGTGGACTCTTGTCCTCCAACATAAATCACGAGACTCTATCTTGTAATCGAAAAGTTCTGGGTTTCACCTCAGTGGGATGACACACGGCGAGACATTCACTCTTTTACCTCGTAGACCTGTATGATCGTTGCTACAGTAATTATTTATGAAAATGCTATTTCAGATAAGAGACGGGTGATTGTTTCAAACTTAAGCGAAGCAGACGGACGACAATCCGTTTTAAAAGATAAACCTGGCAAAAGTGTTATAGAGAAGGGGAGAGAGTCATACACCCAATCCGTTAAGTCTAGAGTAGCTAAGCAGACGTTTGTTTCACACGAGTTTGGGCGAATAACAAACAGGATCCTGAACAAATGCGTGGTCTGTATCTCAACAATCACAATGATGCTGATGTTATTTTCGTCGCATCCGATAAATCCATAATTGTTGCTAAGATATTCGAAGCAAACTTTGCGATCAGGGGCGTCTATCTCCCGAAGTTCTTCCTAAGACTGAATATACTCTTTGCGGCATCCATATATCTGTCCGGGATGATGCCAAACTTAACAAAAACCTTAACAAGAAACTGGCCAGGACAACATTACAATAATGGTGCTTAAATCGCAGAAACCGAAACTAGCTCTTATTCTTTTAAAGCTGTTTAATCGTTGCTTAAGGGAGAAATGCTTCCCAACACCTTGGAATTCCACGTCTATTTGCCCAGTATTTACAAATACTAGATAGCAGTGCTCACCACATACCAATTTGTCTCCTGTGCGCCATGAATAAGTTGCTTGAATCGGTGATTACTCGAGAAGTTGCAATCACCTCAGTAAAAACTACCTACTCGATAACGTGCAATATAGTTTTTTTTTAGCCTACGAAATAAACAGCTGATGCTCTGACTTTTATATTACACAGTGAATCTATTTCCGAGGGCTTCGTTTCTACTGCACTAGTTCTGTACATATCAAAGGTGTTGAGATAGGGTTTGGCATAAATGGATACTTTTAAGATTTCTAGCTATGGAATATCTGGAAATATCTTCTCAACTATCACATTCTTTTCTATCTGATACGTTTATTAAAGTAGGCGTTGAAGGGCAGATGTCTAAAGCACATAGTATCAATTCTGACGTGGCCAAACTCTCTTCCTGATTTTCATCAATGATCTCCTAAATTAATTATAATATCATTCCTCAGAATTTATACAGACAATGCAACCAGCTATGACGACACGTCGAAAAGCAGCAATGAATAAGATCTTTTTCGTTATATCTCTTCCGATCTTGGGCACGTGATGAAATGAATAATTAGGTGGCTGGTTACTTTTTATGCGTTCAACCTCAAGCTTCTCTCATTTAATCACCAGCGCTCTGATGCCAACTTGCCAAATTGAAATTAATGGATCCGTCTTGAGGAAGTCCCCTGCTTTGACAAGCTTCTGTGAATAATGGTTGGAGCATTCTACTTCTCCAGAAATCATATGACACCTGACGCAATTCTCTATCTGTATAGAAGTAAAATACTTCCTAAGATTGCTACATCTGGGGAGGTTCTGCTTAGGGCATTCTTTCTTGCCTTGACAGAGTACAACACCGATTTAGAAATCTAGTGGGCGATGTCCTCTACTCCCACATACAACCTCTTTCTCACAGAATATACTTTTCTATGGGTTCTTGACCTTTTGGCTAACATCAAAGTGTAGTATCTGTTCCGATGGATATTGCACCCAATAGACTGGTATTTTCTTGGCCTTCGGGGCTTGGTTTCCGCCGGTCTATGGGTATATCCTGTGCAGTTCTAGGAGGTCCACCCTCCCAGGCTTCGCCTCCCCTCTTTGGGGAGGAGTAAGTTTATTGCTTACTGCCTGAGGCGCCCCTACCGGGAATGCCGACGGGGCTGCCCAGGCAATTTTTAAACCCCACTTTCCCGACCCGACTTTGGATCACATCTTACTTGTGGGAGTAAGATAAAAACTGGCCTTGTGCCTAACTCCTGTAAAAGAGTAAATCAATACTCTATAATTATTTCAATGGCAGGTATTTGATTATATGGTTCCCCAATTGTAAAATATTCACTACAAAAACTCATCTAGCTATACCCACTGTCAATCAGGTACCATACTCGTTCTCTGTGACTTAAACTAAACCAAAGTTTAATGAGAACAATGTTATTCATAAAACCACCAGTCTATGATTATTGATAGCGCAGGACTGCTTACAAATTGACTACAATATTGTCATTTTCAAGTATAAAGTAATCAATACTTATTACACGCTCAATACCAGTAATCACGGTATTGTATCACCGTCTTCCGGACCCTCATTAACCCTTACCATCAAGTGCCTTTTTGACCTTGATAAGCAGTGACCCTTTAGTAAAAAAAAAATAGAATATACTCTAAGACCAATCTTTTTATAGAGATTCGCTAAACTCAATTGAAACACGCGTCGCTATTTTAATTAGTTATATCGATTACAAGTATGCTTCAAATATAAGCATGACTAATTCACGAAAAAAGTAATCGTGAGGGAACGATATATATTAAGCGTGACAGTCCGACCGGGAAAAAATATGGCGTTGCTAGAAATGCTAGTATAGCTTGGAAATATTCAATATGTGAGTTTATTGAATAAATTGTATAAACACGTGTAGCGGCAAAGAGTAAATCCATTCTCCAACGCACAGAGCATATCATGTTCTGCCAAATTAAAACACGTTTTACTTCATAAGGTTATAAGAAAGAATACTTTCTGTGCGTAACTGAAATAGTTATTAATTTAATTTTGTTATATCACGATTTTTTTAGAAATGTTGATCCTCACAAAATGTAAATGATCACGAACAAGAATTAGTCAACCGAATTGACTGCCACACATCTATAAGCGTAATAGAAAAACAATGAAGGCAAACGAAAGAGCAAGAGAAAAAGAACGTGAAAGATAGAGAGATAGAAAGAGAGGCAGGAGGAAATCCAAGAAAGAATAGATTGAAAGAGTAACCACTTCCGTCATGCTAATTTTACTGTTTCGCATATGTCTATACGAACAGCATCAAAAATGAAAAAAAAGATTTTCCAGAAAAAGTTTCTGATTTCTGCATACAACAATTATCATTCCTGAAATATGAGAATACATTTACGCAGGGTATTAATTTGTCTCAATTACATCTCTGGACATTAACTTTAGGGCGTCTATTTTTGTCATACTTGGCCAGCCGGGCAAAGTAGTATCAATTAATATTGGCTAAATTTTCAGTTTCTATTATTTGTACTCGCCGATTTTATTCATGGCTGTTACGTCAATTATTTTCATTTAAGATTATATTTCTTTTTAGATAATTACAAATAAATACCAGTTTTACAATATGGTTTCTTTTATAATATCATGGACTAACGGCGTAATTATATGTCTTTTGAATTTACATAATTATTTTATTAATTGCTGCTATAATAATGACTGACATTCATTTTTACAGAGATACAAAAGATTATCTAAATCTTGCAATGCGTAGAAATTATGAAGTATTTATATCGCGTTACTATTGGAAGAATATGAATTGTTGATACCAAAACAATTCGGGAACATGTTCATATTTGTGCGCTTGTTTTTCTTGTACATAATTTTAGATGTTTCGAACAACTTTCATAATGCTGATGGATTTTGAAATATTTAGAAACAAAGAAAAATTAATGATCATACACTACTAGACAATATAATACACAGAAATATGATATGATTAAAGGTACACAATAACATACAATATAAAACGAGTACATGATAACATAATAATAATAATAATAATAATAATAATAATAATAATAATAATAATAATAATAATAATAATAATAATAATAATAATAATGACAAGCCGCGCGTGCGTGGTTCCCCTATGTATGTGAGTCGATGTGGCGAGTATATAATGAAATAAATTTGGGAAATTTGGGGCATTTTTGGCCTCCCAGTGACCCCCTGGGGGCGCAAACCAGAGGTTTTCTGAGGTCAAGGATGCTCATTTTATATTCAGAACAATTGCCTATACATTTTGGCCGAGTTTCAGAAAAATTGAATGGATGGATCAAACGTTATGGGAGTAAAGGGTCATTTTTTGCCATTTTCGGAGGTTTTGATCCCCTGGGGGCGCGAACAACATTTTTCCAAGGTCAGCGATACATTCTCTATCAGGAACAATTGCCTTCACATTTTGGCCAAGTTTCAGAGAAATTGAATTGATGGATGAAAAGTAATAGGGCAAAAATGTCATTTTTACCATTTCGATTAATTAATTTAGTTAATCTTAAATAATAATATTTAGATGTAATTTAATTTATTTTCTTGTTCTTCTTTTTATTTTTTATTTTATTATTATTTGTTTTATAATTTATTATTTACTTTTTCTTTATTTTTTTGTATTAAACATTTAATATTTATGTTAAGTATTGTAATTGTAAATATAGGCTCCAATAGTCAGGTAAAGATGAAGGGAGATAATTAGGGATCAGCAGTAAGATGATTAAAGAAAAATAAAATAATTCATAACTAAATAGATATATTATATCTTAAGCCTTCATCTATTCCATTATGCTCAACCAGGACTGTGGAAACAGGAGGTTGTCAGAAGAGAAACAAATGTTGATATATAATTAACAATTAAAAATAACATTTTATTATTGCATAGTGAACAAATGATTGCATAGTGAACAACACTAATTAATTGTAAGCACAATATATATGGAAATTAAGTCTACATTGTGTGGGCGGTTTATTCTATGAATAGGAAGTTGTAAGAATTGTTAGGAAGAATATCGACAAGAAAGTTATATAAGTAAATAAACGTAGGGGAAGATAGTGTCGGTTAAGTGGAGGGATATAAAGAAAAGGATGCCTGAATGAAAGGGTATACGGAAAACAAGGTAAGTGAGAGTGTGGATAGGCGAGATCTAGATGGGTTAGGTGGATAGATAATTGAGATCATTTGGATCGGGTAGAGACAACGGAGCAATGACTATAAAGCATGGCCCAAGGTGAATAGACAGGGAATGATCTAGGAAGAGGAGTGGTGTTAAAGAATGAAGGTGGAACTACGCTCGAATCTGCTATTTAAAGAGGGTCTATGTTTAGAGATAAGACTGGCTTCCGATATCCTTAGATTACCGATGTGTCTAACTGAGGCAAGGATATGGGCATGGATTATGCGTTGCGTGTTGCCACATGATAATATGTGTTTATGGAAAGACATAATTTAGGTGTATAAGTGGTCTTTGATGCGTTGGTGCAGAGGCCTAAGAGTGCTACCGATGTAGAAATGCTGGCACTTAACACATTGTAGTCTGTAAACTGCATGAGTGCGAAAGCAGTTCTCAGAGTTGGGAATGGAGCAATTGGCGCGGGAGCAGGGTTCAGATAGGTGGTTTCTGTGTTTTTTTGTTAGGTGTTGTCGAAGGGTAGTGCCTGTGTGGGTGAGTTGAATATTAAAGTTCTTGCTTTGCGGATCGCGGATGTAATGCTATCGCTAAAGAAAGGGAGTTTGAGGAAGTAGGTGTTGGTAAGGAGGTGTGTCTGCGTTTTTTTTGTGTTACTGAAGCTATATATGGTAGAAGGGGGAATCTGTTTTTTAAGATTGTCTGGTGGAAGGCTTTAGTGTGTGTAGTTTCATCAGTAGTAGGGAGCATTTACTTTGTATACAGGCGATTTATGTGTTGGCATAACTTAATTTTGCTTTAAAAGGTAAGGCAAATTTAAAGAGGACGAAGAGTTTTCTGTGCGCGGGTTTTCTGTAAAAAATAGTATGTATTGATCAATTCTCAGAGATACTAAGATTGAAGTACAGGAGTGAGAGTGAGCCTGAGGTGTTGGGGTGTTTGGTAGTGATCTGTATGTGGGGGTCAGTATTATTGAATGTGTTGAAAATAGTGGTGGCTTCATCCCGAGATGGTGTGAGAATAAGAATATAGTCAATGTATATCGTGAAGAGTATGTAGAAGTGGCAGGTGCTTATAAATTGTTGCTCAAGTCGGCCCATCTAAGAAATGGCTAGAAGGCCAGAAAGACTGGACCCCATGAGTAAGCCAGATACTTGTGTGTATGTCTTTTGGTGGAATGTGAAATAAGTATTGTTGATGATGGTATAAAGGAGTTGGTGTATATCTGTCGGGGTAATCCCGAAAAAGTCGAGGTAATTTAAGGAGATGCGGTCGGTTATGAAGTTGATAGAAGGGGGTGCGGTTATTGAAGTTTAACGAGATACAACGTCAAATCTATTTAGCATTTGGTTAGAGCTACTGACATATGCAGGAAAGGAGGGGAGTAGGGTTTTAGTAATTGTGAGAGGAGCCCGGAGATATTATAAAGGTGTCTCTCAGTATTGGAAACTATAGGTCTGATCTCTGTGTGGTTGCTAGTTTTGTGTGTTTTGATGAGGTGATAAAAGTTGGGGAGTCTACTGTTTTTAGTGGTGAGGTTGAGCCTTATTTTGGGGGAGATTCCGTCTAATACAAAGTTGGGACCAAACATTATTTGGGAATCTGAGGTGTTATTGGCGAGAGTGTATAGGGTGGTATTATTTTATTTTTGAAAAGGAGAGGCTGTTAATCTCGAAATGATTAAAGTCTCTACCATTCCGGACGTTTAAAGTAAACACACTCATTTTACAATTTACTGTCTTTATATTTAAATCTTGAAATATAAATGAATTGATCTGAGATTTACCGTATCTTGTTATTTATTTTTGTTCATTCTTATTCCGCCTCCCGGTTCTCAACATTGCATTGCTTTTGCCTCAGAATTATCACCTTCATATTTACTTGTTTACTAGCAATGCTTAAAGAAAAGTACCATTGTCTTTTATAATAATAATAATAATAATAATAATAATAATAATAATAATAATAATAATAATAATAATAATAATTTTACTTTTACTTATTTTAATCGCACAAGACATTACGTCCCCTCGCTAGATTTAACACATAATTTTGTTTCCGAATTGCATATTTCTCAGTTGTTTGATGATCAACGCCGCACTGTAACCTAATGCTGTCACACCATCTTTTTGGTCAACCTCATCTTGTTTTTGCGTTTGAGCAGGTTGTTCTCAAGCTGGCATTTATCATCCCACTACTCCTAGCAACATGACCAAACCATCGAAGTCTGCTAGCCGACACAAGATCTTCTATGGATTCCGTCATCCCCAGCGCTTAGTGTATGTAAGCATTACTAAGCTGGTCATTCCTAGTAACGTTGAAGATTGTCTTAAGACATTTAATCTAAAACACATACATGGCTCTGATTTCTTGTTTTCCAGTAGTCCATGTCTCTAAACCGTATATGATTATTGGGAGAATTAGTACTTTATACAATCTAACCTTAAGGGTTCTGGGCATATCTCGATCGATCCATATTGCGTTTTTTTTTTTAACAAACGCTGGTGACACCATGGATATACTGTGCAAGGCATCTGAAGCACAGTTTAAAACTAGACTGCTACGTAACTTTAACTCTGAATGTTTAGGAATAATTGATCGTCTAAGAAACTGATAAAGGAATACACCTTTATCAGTTTCTGGGGACATAATTGCACATTTAAGGGGAGTAATCTTATATCCCTGCTTTGGCCAAGTTTTTCAAACTCCGTGGTTTTAATTTTATGTGTTCCAAGAATAGAAGATATCAGTGTTGTATCATCTGCATATCTAACACCAAATTGACATGCAATCTCTCAAGTGGAACTTTTGGCCCGGACCTGTGATCCACTTTATTACGTGACTTGGTGACATCATGCAGCCTTGCCTCACTCTACCCCTCACTAGAAGCCGCTTATTGAGTTGTCTTCCAGCATTTACTGCACATTTATAGAAACGTAATTTGAGTTGACGGCAGTCTTCAAATAAACGAAATTAAAATACAATGGAACTTGGTGGTCACTTGCTTTCTCTATAATCTGTCTTTTTATAAATATGGCGTCAGTTGTTCGTTTGCCTGGTCTTAAGCCGAATTGCGACTGATCAATTGACCCTTTGAACATGTGTTAGCATCTACTCATCAAGATTTTACAAAATACTTTCTGTAGGTATTGACAACAATGAAATAGCTCTGTAGTTGTCAGATTTTAGTTTGCGACTTTTATTGTGTATTGGGGTTATACGTATTCTAGACCAGTAATCTTGTGTTGTCTCAGTTGTGATTATTTTATAGAACAACGTTGTCAATGTGTTAATTATCATATCTTTAGTGGTTATGATTAATTCAGATGTGATTCCATCAACTCACTGAAAACTTACTGAACACTTACTGTTGCACATCTGTTTGATTGTGTTTCTCACTTCTTGCTCGGTTACTGGCGAAATAAGCGCATTGTCTTCAAATTCAAGAAAAGGGTACTCGTCACGTGAAAAGAGTGCATTGAGGTGTTCTTAAAGTGAGCTTTCTGTTTTATTTTAATCTGTAGCTTTCCTTGTGTATCTTTATTGCAGATAGAGGTGTGTATATGTTCCTTCGAACTGTCGGACTTGCTCAAATAATTTATTATTATTATTATTATTATTATTATTATTATTATTATTATTATTATTAATAATAATAATAATAATAATAATAATAATAATAATAATAATAATAATAATAATAATACTGATATGAAACCATATATGTGAAAATATGGAATGTAAATTAATTATTTAACGCTTAGATATGTATTGACAACTTTGTTTAATTACAGTGAAAAACAGAAAGCTTTCTGTTTTTTCTAATTTCTTGCTGAATCATTTTTCCCAACTAACTCTATTCATCTTAATGTTGCAGAGACGATATTGACATACAAATGTTGTTTGGCACAAAACAAATGAAACGGACCGTTAAATATATCTCACAGAAATTTGGAATTTTTGGAAATGTGAAAAAATAAAAAAAATAAAAAAATAAAATAAAGATAAAAACAAAAATAAAAGTAATAAAACAAACCATGGTTATTGGAATATAATAAATAACTGTTCTATATTTTGCTCTGTTATCAATAATTGACAAACATTGAACTGAATCTTCAAAGGAGACTACAAACTAAACGGATCTGATGATATATGATAATACATATATTGTCTTTAATAATTATATATATATATATATATATATATATATATATATATATATATATATATATATATATTTAAAATATAGACACATTATGTCTGATTCTAAGACTGTGCCTGATGAGCGTTTTCATTTCGGGCTGTAACTGCCTAATTATTTGTCCATGATAGTTGTGTATTTATTTTTCGGTTCGCTCGGTGATTAGTTATCAGGCAAAGGCCGTGGAGCAATTAAGTATCTTAGTAGACGTTTCAATGGGGCCGTTCAGTTTAACGGTAGCATTAATAGAGCAGTAATTTTATTACAGCCATTAAAACGTGTTTTCATTTTATTGGCAATTAATTGTATCAATGGCTGACTTTTTTGTTGTTTCTATATGTAGGTCTTTGAGTATTTGAAATATTCCTTTGTTTTCGTTTTCTGATAAGGTTGTATTGTCAACGGTAATATTTCAGAATTTAAAGGTAGCTTAAAATATTAACGTTTTATGTGTTGGGTTTTGTAACTGGTATCACGGACGTGCATGGTCAGATGTATCGAGAGGGTTTTCGTGGGCAGATTTACGTATCTAATTCCGTTGTCGGAAACATAGTTTCCCAAAGAACATTGCTGGTGATACCAGATCAGGCTGCCCTGTGGCTCCTTGAGACGAAATTCACCTACATTGACGTTTTTTGCTTTCTTTTTTTTTGTAAAACTTAATTATGTTCTACAAAACCAAAAACAAAAACAACAGCCCCTCTCCCTTTCTCCCTCCCCTTTTTTATTTTATTTTTCCTACCCTACTCCCGGTCCTGGATATGACCTTAAACTACATCCGATGGTGAGATCCGGCTTACGGATATATAAGAAAATTTAAGGAAATTTAAAGTTACCCAAATATACTTATCCATGTATAAATACAACATTTGATTTCTTAGTTCGATCTTATAAAAAAGGGAGGAAAGGCTAAAAAAGTCTCTCCCCCTCCAATAAAAAAGAAAAAAAAAACTCCGGCATTAAATAACCACATAGGTTGATATGCCGCAAAACCAACCAATCCAATCCAAAGAACATTGATACCGATGAATAACTAAAAAAGTATAATTTATAATAGAAGAGTCAAAACGTTGAACCTCGTGAGCACTAATAATGTCAATCGTTCAACAAGAGCTTTTGACACGACGACATTGGTATATCAATATAAATGTTCTTTTGGGAGACTATGTTTCTTCAATAAATTCTATACAATTAACTATTTCATTAGAAAGAAAACATATAAAATGGTTTATATGTCGTATGGTAGACAAACTGGTCAACTACATCATCAAGGATCTGCTGTGGTTAGATATGCATATTACTTGAGGAAACCACGAATTAAATGATTTATGACATTTTATGAGACCATGTTTATCGATCACTAAACTATTAGGTAAAGTGTTATCGTTTGTTGTTAATACAGTTAGTATTTCATAGGAAGAGTAAAAATCCGATGCCAAAACACAATGTACAGATTGGCATGGCTATTGCCATCATTAGTTGAACAAAACGAATAAAAGAATTAAAGAGTTACAGGCTGATCAAATGAAAAAAATAACACCTAGTTTTCTTGTGAAAAGATTTCAAATAAAAAAGAAAGAAATAAAGAAATGTGTAAATTTATCACAGTGAATTAACATTATTGTAGGACCAATGCTGTAGAATGTCTGATTTCGTAACGGAAAACAATAAAATAGAATCCCTCTGTTGAAATTCAAAATGAAAGCAGATTACATCTCGGAGGTCAGAAAATCACTGAAACAATGGTGCATTTGTTATTCAAGATCGACGAGTCATTGTAAGAGATACACTTTTTTAACTAGTTGGGGCGTTTTATTCGTTCACGAGTTCTTGCAAATCTTTAATAATTTAATGTTTAATTCATTTCGCATTATTTATATCAACATACACATATAGTATAAATCATCATCTATATATATGTTAATGTGAATATATCCAGCTTTTCGTATGTCTTCGATGCGTAATAGTTTACATCAATAATCATATTGTGTATATGTAATATTATGTTTGAATATACGTGCTTTTCTCAACATAATTACGAATTCACTACATATCTATGAAGCATAGATTCTGATCGTTTTGTTGTTTTCTCTTGCATATGTAGGCGGTTCTACCCCTAACTCTCTTAACCGTTCATATTATACAAGAAGTAAAGACACACTTACCATATTCAAATATTTAGAATAGTCTAATCAACAAATAACTTCATATAAATATTCGATTTGAAAGTCATTATTGCTATGCATTCTGGGGAAAGAGAAACTATTATTTTCGATCGTTTTTTTTACAGTTTGATATTTATTAATCTCATCATAAACCGTTTTGATTATAAGTGGTATCGTACCATCAGAGTAGATTACCTCAAAAGTATGTTTACTTCTATCGGAATCACTATATACATTTAGAAACTGACAATATATTTGATTTTTACCAAAGAAAATCAAAATAAACAAATCACGCTTTTCTCTTTCTCTCTATCACTTCTAAAAAAACGTACGAAAATTTCGAGATCATGTTGACATTTTTCGCACTTTTTATATGAGAAATGAAAAAACAATTGTATTATTTTGTTTTCAATACTAACATCAAATATGACTCCAGTTTTTTATAAATAAATACGCGTTGGTTTTGGAAAAACACATATAAAAGAGCATATTCCCGCGATATCTATATTTTTCATTAAAGTGATATATATATATATATATATATATATATATATATATATATATATATAAATATAAAAGTAATACAAGGACACGTGTTTCTGGCTCACATTCGTCATCAGCGTAGCTAACTTAGACAAGAGTCGAACCTTCAACGGTGATGCCAATAGTCTAGCGTTTTACCCCTGGACTATGACGCCTTGCCTGAAATATTTATTGTTTTCATCCTTTTAATATATCATGTATTTTTATGTAATTGTTAATTTGTTGGTGATCACAATTTGATCTATTTACATTTGCTTTAGTAATTATTTGTTTAATACATATTAATACGTATAATATTTAAAAGATATATAAATATACATATATATATATATATATATATACATATTTATGTATATATATATATATATATATATATATATATATATATGTATATACATATATGTATATATATATGTATATATATATATATATATATATATATATATATATATATATATTAACGTCAAGAATCTTCTAGAAAGTTAAGGGCGACTAATAATACACGTTTCTTCATTAATATTTGCCACTTTTGAAGTTGCCAACTAATTAATGACGCAAATGTAACAAAATTAACAGACGCTGCAATGACCCATAAAATACAATAACATTAACAATACATCATATATATATATATATATATATATATATATATATATATGTATATATATATATATATATATACATATTAATATCATATTAAAAACAGTGTATCCGATTATAAATTGTGAATAACACATGTGAACATTCTAGTATTCTGAATAAATTCCTCTTTACATTTGATAAATTGTAAACGTGAAACGTAGATCGTAGTTGTAAAAAAAATGATACAATGTGTAAAACTAGCGTCTCCAAACTCCATAGTACTGTCCGAAGGGAAGACATAGCATTTCCGTCTACCTTATATTGGTCTTAAAATCACTATATTTTAAAATGTATTTTTATTCGGTATCTTAATCAGTCAGTCGATAACAAATGCTATTTTCTCCGTTGGTATAACACGCAGCAAAATACAAGCTAATACTTGACAGTATTCGTCAAAATATGACACTGTTTTATTGTCTAGATGTCATTTAGATATAAACTTTTATGATGATGGAAAAAAACTCCAGGCAATAGAAGGGAATTTAGTTTCAAAAGATAAGAATAGAATTGTGTGGATAATAAGTACGTGGTCCATCGACATACGACGAACATAATTGTTTATATGAATTACAAACATACATAAATAGGACACATAGCGAAACGAAAACAAGTAGGATAGAAAGACTACGGTCCTAGTCGAACGAATTTACGTTGAGCCAGGCCGACACAGACATGCCCAAGCAAAGGTATTATGTAACAAAGTAACTACTGAAATAACATTATACTTAAAATTAATTCGTGTTTTCATGTTTTTAGAACTATTACTAAAAGCAAGAACACTCTTTTTAAACTAAGAAAACAACGTTACCTGTCTATAATTCGTCTTCTGTGAACACACTACATAACCTCATGAACACTAAAAAATGAGTTATTTAATGAGCAAAAAACATTCGAAGCTAACGTTGCGATTCGAAACAAACACAGAAAGTCTATGAGGTTTCAGTTTCGATTGGGAATGTTTACGAGATATATTACACATTTCAGTCGGCTATTCCACTCGAATCAATATCAATTCTTCAATTTCCCACATAAACCTAACTGCCATAAGATAAATAATCACCAAAAATATCAGTATTGTTCGATCTTTCCTAATCATTAAAAATAGATGTTCTTATCATTTGGTAAAATCACACCACATATTAGTTTACAGACTTATGCATATTGACAGCCCATCCGCGATGCATCCACATCGGATATTTTCAATTATGTATCAAATCCTTTAAACGTCGATTTGAAAGGTAACACTTTATTTATGCAAATATCAGATAAGCGGGAAAGCCTTCTAACACATCAACTTGAATTTGACAGATACGAATGTAAAACGAACAACAGAAAAGAACAGAGAAATCTTTACAAAAGAGATGTTACCTTTATTTCATCGCCTTTCTCTGGATTAACTCATGAATAATGTATGATGGAAATTTGCGGATGAAGAACATTCTCATAAAATATTAAACAGTGTCGATTTCGTTTGATTTTCTGCTGGTTGTTGAAAAGCGCACCCTGATATCGGTTGGCATACCAACTTTCAATGAGAATGTATTAAAACAAGCATGAGAAGGATACGATGACACTAGCAATGGGCGCCTAATTACGAGGAAATGAAATGAATAGGGCGAAACATACGAACGCCAGCAAAGTATAGACAAGAAGTAGAAAATAAAAGGTGCAGAAAGGAAACATGAACATATGGGAGAAAGAGAAAGAGAAAGAGAAAGAGAAATAGAAAGAGAAAAAGAAAGAGAAAGAGAAAAATATGAGGAAAGAGAAAGAGAAAGAGAAAGAGAAAAAAGGGAAAGAGAAAGATGAAGGATAGATAAAAAGAAAGGGAAAGAGAAAGAGAAAGAGAAAGGGAAAGAGAACGGGAAAGAGAAAGAGAAAAATAAAGGGACAGAGAAAGAGAAAGAGAAAAAGAACGGAAACGAGAAGAGAAAAGAAAGAGAAAGAGAAAGAGAAAGAGAAAAATAAAGGGAAAGAGAAAGAAAAAGAGAAAGAGAAGGAGAAAGAGAAAAAGAAAGAGAAAGAGAAAAAGAAAGGGAAAGAGAAAGAGAAAGAGAAAGAGAAAGAGAAAGAGAAAGAGAAAAAGAAAAAGAAAAAGAAATGGAAAGAGAAAGAGAAAGAGAAAAAGAAAGAGAAAGAGAACGAGAAAGAGAAAGGGAAAGAGAAAAAGAAAGAGAAAGAGAAAGAGAAAGAGAAAGAGTAAGAGTAAGAGTAAGAGAAAATAAAAGAGAAAGAGAAAGAGAAGGAGAAAGAGAAAAAGAAAGAGAAAGAGAAAGAGAAAGAGAAAGAGAAAGAGAAAGAGAAAGAGAAAGAGAAAGAGAAAGAGAAAAAGAAAAAGAAATGGAAAGAGAAAGAGAAAGAGAAAAAGAAAGAGAAAGAGAACGAGAAAGAGAAATGGAAAGAGAAAAAGAAACAGAAAGAGAAAGAGAAAGAGAAAGAGAAAGAGTAAGAGTTAGAGAAAATAAAAGAGAAAGAGAAAGAGAAAGAGAAAAATAAAGAGGAAGACAAAAAGAAAGAGAAAAATAAAGAGAAAGGGAAAGATAAAGAGAAAGAGAAATAGAAAAGAAGAAGAGAAAAAGAAAGAGAAAGAGAAAAAGAAAGAGAAAAAGAAAGAGAAAAATAAAGAGAAAGGGTAAGAGAAAGAGAAAGAGAAAGAGAAAGGGAAAGAAGAAGAGAAAAAGAAAGAGAAAGAGAAAGACAAAATATGACAAACCTAACGGCGGTAAATTGAGTAAATGAAGTGAGATAAATAAAGTGAAATATAGTGAGTTCTAGCCAAAACGTCACATAGAAAAGACAGAAGAGTATTAAGACAAAAGAGAAAAAACAATAATGTATCTGAAAAAAGAGAATAACTGCATATCAAATGGCGAGAAAATAAATGAATTACGCGTTTTAATTTACTTAAATAAGAGCAGTATTTTTTCAAACTAAATGTTTATTGGACATTCATATTTGTGTCTCAGAATATCTGTAAGTAATTGACAGATTCTCCTTATTGTCTGTCAATTGATTTGTGATTTATTCACAGATACCTAGAATCCGCTTGTTTTCATGCAGAAACACATGCAGAAATACATACCTTTCCAACTGTGAAACAGAAATATACAGACTTCCTCTTTACAGATACTTCATTACGTTTCATATGATTTTGATTTTTTTTTTTATAGGAGCATATGTAGACGTAGGTGCGCGCAATGAGCACAAGTAAAAACGCAGAGTTAACCTACACGTGCACATTTCAACGTAGACATTTCTACTATGTATTATATACTTACAGACTGAGAATATCGCTTTTGAACTGTAAACAAATTAATTGTATGTTGCGGAAATAAGAACATGATAGGCACACACACTATATATATATATATATATATATATATATATATATATATATATATATATATATACATAAATATATATATATACATATATGTTATATATGTATATATATATATATGTATATATATATATATGTACACATACACACATATATACGTATATATATATATATATATATATATGTGTGTGTGTGTGTGTGTGTGTTTTTGCCTGCATATCCCCTCGAGGATTACACGCGGGAGCCTCTGCCGTAAATATATTTTAATAGCTTACTACCTAGTTCTACTTACGTATTGAGCACTGTTGAAGTAAATACTGAAAACAGATAGATAAAATATTATATCTTTTTATAAAATTGTATGTGGATACATGAAATACTAATATATATATATATATATATATATATATATGTATATATTTATGTATATATTTATATATATATATATGTATACACACATATTGATATACATATATATATATATATATATATATGTATAATGTTGTGTGCATTTTTATGTGTTTGTTCACTTTTTATAGGTTTATGCAACTATTAGATTATTTTGACATATTACTAACGGTTTACAAGTATAATTATATCATTCTATATGGACACACTGATATACACACTCTCTGGTCCTTTGATGTCTGTAGTGTCTGCGTTTTGTTAACCTTGATATTTATGAAAATATATTTTCGATGAACCGACATAACACAAGTTTTATACTAATGTCTTTCTTCTCGGAGGTGACTTCGCTTCGAAAAAAAGACTAGGCGGCGACGAAGAGAACTGCCTATTATTGGTGTCACTAAAACAGTAATTACAGATTAAGCGGAAATTCTGATTCCGCTTATCTACCTCTTATCCATTTTCTCATCTAGATACGTTGTTTTTCTTTTGTTGGTAGCTAAATATTTTTCATTTTTTTGTTTCAAATATGTTTTGCAATCTTCACTATTATTCGAACATCTCTTCATATGCGTCAACGCATCTTTATATATGCGATGTTGTCTGTATGTATGTTACGCTCAAGTTTCTCATAGCATTTACATTGAGTGACACCTAGCTTGGATAGCTATTTTATTTTAGTTTCGTCCAAGAAATTATCTTAGATGATCTGCCAATCTTACTTTTAGTATAACGTTTAAAACATGAACATAAGTCTAATCATTGCATTAGAAAGTAGTTGCTCGTTTAGTTTGATGTAACATTTTCATCTGGCTGGACACAGCATGTTCATCGCTAAACGGACATATTTAACGGGCGCATCTGAACCGTATTCGTGTATAGTGTATGTTATGGGCGATATTACTGTATTTATACAAATTCTACTATTCCTACAAGTCGTTAATCGGGTGTAACACATTACTGAATAAGTCAGAGGCCTGACATATAGATATGAATAAAACGTCAATACGATGTTCACAAAGTAGTAACATTCTAAATGGTACGTGTAAAACGCCAGGCGTAATCAGAGAATTAGTTTACAAATTACAGTTATTAAATTGAGGTAATCGTTGCCACTTATCTAAAGAATCTAAACATCTAAATGTCGTATGTTAAAGAAGCATTACATTCTGAAGGAAATTTTACTAATTTCCCTGAGTTGAAGATATCAGAATGCAATTTATTTACGCTTTTGCTGAATATATTGGATATGAGAAAGTGGTTACCGCGTAGTCTTACAGTTGATGATAAAACACCAACTTGTCGACCATTCAGAGCTTTGTTTATAACTATTTTTACGCAATACAAAAAAAGTTTTTGCGTCGGCATATGATACTTGATGAAAAGTTAATCTACCATATTACTCCGGAATTAAACAGAAAGTTAGCTGAGTTAAAATCAGTAATTGTGCGCGTCTAAAACGACTAAAAACCCAAACATTGGAGAGGTGAAATATCAGCCTTTGTATTATTAGATGCACAAGGGCTTTTAATTGTCAATTCCTAATAGAAAAGAAGGCCTATAAATAGCGAATTTTGGTGTATTTGAATATTGGTGTATTTGAATATTGGTGTATTTGAATATTGGTGTATTTGAATTTTGGTGTATTTTAATATTGGTGTATTTGAAAAATGGTGTATTTGAATATTGGTGGATTTGAAGAAGGAAATCGCCAAGACGGTCACAAATAAAGAAGAAAAAGCTTATATTTTACCAATATATTTAATAGTCCGTGTCATGTAAATCGCAACGATGGTAACACTACATGATTTCTATTTCGAACTATGTTAAATGATGAAGTCAAATTTGACATACACGTTCTTGTTTAGTTAGGAAAAGATTAGGAGAAGGTTATCCTGTGAGGATGCTATCATGAGAAAATTACATATAGTATACTGCCCCGCAAAAGAGGTGGTAATGCCTGGGAAGAATATATAATGACGAATAAACGTATACTACCTTCCCACCAAGATTGGAGTTCCAGCATAGGAGGATAATCCCCATCCAACAAAAGTAGAAGGTTGTAGTGCTTGGCAGGATGGTATCATGATGAACAAACAGACGTTGTGACCTACTCTAAGGGATATCTAATGTATCGAAGGATTGTATTATAGCAATAGAAACAACTACACTACCCCCATCAATCATAAGGGAGGTAATACCTAGGAGATGCGCCCCCATTAAATTAGAAAGTAATTCTTGTTGGTATGGTATACTGGAAACAGAACAGATACAACACTACCCCCCCAGAAAAGGTCGACTCTTGGAAGATGTCTCATGAAAACAGAACAGATACTACACCATCTTTTCTCCTCAAATGTGAAGGTAATATCTGGGAGTGTTACCTTTCCCTAAAAATAAAGATGATCATTCCTAGAAGCGCGGGCTAATGATAACACAACCGATACTACACTATACATTATCATTAAAAAATACAATAATATATTTAATTAGTTGTTTTATTTTGCATTTTGCATTCATATAAAAATGCCTAGCAATGAAAATATGTTGTTTATGGTTCCTAGCCTTATTGGCTAAGCTCTAAGTGAAGAAACTTTTCTCGTTAACCTAGCGATGTCAAACGTTTTACAATCGACAAGATTATTGCATATATAAAAGAATATATGGCAATCAAAATTAAAACAAATGTATATTACAAGATATTAATTTGTAGGAACGTGTTTATAAAATAAATATGCAAATTAAGAATACCTATAACTGGGAACATATTACTATATATATTGTATTTGAAAATGTTATTGTGTATCATATAATTAAATAAGTATGATCTGTTCTGATGTGGATATACTAAGGTTAGATGAAAACAAACGCATTTATTCATTTATATATATATATATATATATATATATATATATATATATATATATATATATATATGGTGACTATTTGGAAACACGAGGTGCTGTATGTGCTCTCTGTTCATTTCGGAATTGTTTCCAGTCGTATTGTATTACTACTTGCCATTGGAACCAGACACTGCCGACTCAGAAGAGCGGTTGTTGAGATTGCGCAACCCTTTCAATTACAAATTCACGAGCGGGCAGCCCCTGTATATAAATATATATATATATATATATATATATATATATATAAATACTTTTTTTCAAGCGAATGAAAGAATTGTAAGAATATCTGTTTTTATCTACTTTCCGCGGAGGTAAGTGCCTGGATTGTTTTTTGCATTTACTCGTGCTCTTGTTCGGTTTTACCAAACATCATACTGTATGCGCTTCATCTTCTTTCAATTCCCCTTTCAAATTAAAATATGAGTTCCAGTCGGAAAAAAAACTCCAATAAAATATAAAATTGCTGGTGATGAGATGGAAGTAAACAATCCCACCAAGGAAATTTAACGTTAGAAGAAATTATCGCTTAATTTATAAATGATGTACACCGTCTGCCAACATTCTTTTCAAGTGTTTAATCTAAATAATTACATGTATCACGTGGATGTATGAGTTACATATTTGAAAGGCCGTACTATCGGTCTATCTAATGTATTGAATGTTACAGTGTGTGTATGATTGTATGACGTTTGGAGCCATTCAGAATAAAATGTATTTTTATACGAGAATCCATAATGTTGAATACCCCCCAATATTTACAGCAATAATATTTTGTAACATCTCCGGAAATATAAACGAAAAAATATGGTATACTCATATATATATATATATATATATATATATATATATATATATATATATATATATATATATATATATATATATATATATATATATATATATATATCAATATATATATATATAAATATGAAACTAAAAGTATACTTTTACAGAATTTAATCTATAGTGAAATTGTTTAAACTCTATATACGAGATACAGCAATTATGAAGATAAATAAAGGAAAAGAAGATAAAGATGTACGGATGACACACACACATATATATATATATATATATATATATATATATATATATATATATATATATATATATATATATATATATATATATATATATACAGGAAGTTACACAATAGACGCAATACTCTACATATATATGTTTCGTAGAGTCACAATTATTAAGTGGAGATAGGCGTAGCAGGTGTATAAACGCTGCGATTCAAAATACTAATGCCAGGTAACACGTAAATGTGATCAGCGGTATCAAATGCCTTATCCACTGTCTCAATAAACTATATACATATCTGTGTGCAATAAATATGGTTGTTTATTTACTCTAAGTAAACAGAAGCTAGACTTTAACTATGCTATAATGTTTAACCAATACGGGGATAAATAAAAGGAAAATAACATAGAGCAGGGTATATGTAAGAATCCCTTTTACATTTTGCATTTCAGATCGAAAGAATTTGGAAGAAACTCGCTGTCGTATGGCTAAAGAACGGGTTAAAAATAATATACTAAGGACTAACTAATTTGAACGAATGTTTATTAATTAGAAATATTGTAGTAAATATTACACAATTGAATCTATGGGCTTAGACAAATTTTAATTTAGTGAAGTTATTTTCAAATTGTTGATTCATTTTTAATCTAGATAATTGGGTACATCAGTATGGATATTCACAAAGCGTGTCGGACAGAAGCTGCACCGATGCCTAATAAGGTGTCTCTTTAAATCAATGCCCACTTATCTATTTATCGATAATTGTATAGGTATTATTATTATTATTGTTTCCTGATGTGGCCTACATTATCGGCTGCTAGTGCTGGCTCCTTGCGTCGCATGCACAACTTCTCTAACCATAATAGTCCGGCGACCCTATGCACACTCTGCCGAAAAAAACAAAACAAAACAGTCTTTAAAACATCTACAAAGAACAGCAACTTTCGACCAGCCATTTTGCATAGGTCCCACGTGATGCTAGTTGTCCATTGGTTTAGTTGCCCATCAACGCGTTTGTGTCAAACATGTTAACGCGTTTCTGAAACCAAATACTCTTTGTTTAATAATTTCCCAGCCCCGTATATATATATAGTTTTCCATTTATTTAATACGGTATTTTTCTATGTTAAAACATAATTATCATTCAAAAACGCAACGATACAATCTTGAAATCATATATTTGATGATCAGTTGTAAAAAAAATCAAATCGATTCTTTTCAAATCACATTTTCATGTTCAATGGTGTCTTTTGAATGAAAACGCCGGAGGAGGTTACAAAGCGGGCGCTCACTTCAATCTAATGTTCAACGTTTTAAATAGAGTTCGGGCTAGCTCCAGGCAACTTTACAAAAAAAGCACTTGAAAGGAACTCTTGTGTGGATTAGAAGTAACACCTCAATTGCATACCACCTGCTGCATAATAATTATTTAATTTTTGCGTCATTTATTCAATCAATTTCTTTCGGTAGAGTATCTTTTAGTAGAGTATTGGACGAGTCAGCATTGCGGCATATTATAATGAAAATGTTATCTCAAGATAACATAATAAGAGTTAGATACCTGTTTCGAACAAAAAAACACGCGTTTAAATTATTATAAAACATGTTTGCAAGCAATGAAAATAACTTGAATACAATAAAGTTTACAACGACGAATGTGACGTATAGCCAAACATGTTCATCCTCAACAAATCAAATAAGATATTCTATACGTGCTCTTACATGTGCAAACTGAAATTTCGGCTACTGATTACTGTGTTCCACCATCAAGCAGTCTATACTTATATTATGGTCGTCGGAATATATATATATATATATATATATATATATATATATATATATATATATATATATATATATATATGTATATTATATATATATATATGTATCATATATATATATATATATATATATTATATTATATATACACATTATATTATATATATATTATATATATGTTTATATATATAATATATATATATATATTATATATTATATAAACTATACAAATTGTATATACTATACACATTATGTATCTCTCTCTCTCTCTCTCTCTCTCTCTCTCTCTCTCTCTCTATATATATATATATATATATATATATATATATATATATATATATATATATATATATATAAATATATTTATCTCCGTGTGTCTCAAAATAATGTATGCAACTTACTATAAAATACTTTTCTAAACATCCAAGTCTAATTAACGGATATTCATATAAAATGAGTTAGACCCATAATTCTTTGGACCAACGTTTGTATTCTTCATCGATCGCTAATGAGGTGGGTAAAGGACTTGTTAAATGTAAAATAAACGTCGATCATCAAGATTACGTTAAATTATTTTCTACGGAAAACATCCAATATGCGTCGCTATGGGGATATATCTAACTGTAAGTTAAAGAAATATAAATGCCATGAATATATAAAACCCAAATAGAAAAAGTTAACGTAATGTTTCTTCGTGTTCTGACTTTTACTGTTAAAGGCATTAAGATGATCGTATAAGTAATATTATGTAGACAATGGGTGAATGTTTATGCATCGGTCAGGCTTCCCATTGTAGAATAGAAACATACCATTCAAAATATTTAAAACACGCAACAAAGTGTCTGTCTGTCTCTCTCTCTCTCTCTCTCTCTCTCTCTCTCTATATATATATATATATATATATATATATATATATATACACGATTTAATTAGCTTGAAGAGTTCTTCGATTAAAATAAGAGAACTGTAAGATATAAATCGACTTTATGTCAGAATGTCAAATGTTTTAAAGAATGTTATACATTTGACACGTGCGATTTGAGATGCAAACATGTTTTAAGTATGTATAACACATTAGGACGTTCCCTTTACATACATATGAAGTGTATAAACACACTATATAACTCGAAACATATAGTAATTAAGTCAGTGTTATTCACACCCATGTTATGACGTGACGTTTCTAGTAACGTTAAATCTTATAATGATATAACGTTGATTTAATACGTGATTTACGTATTAATTAATGGATTTACTTTTCACTTTTATAACAATGTATTGTATTTGTGTATTTGACACTGATAGACAAAGTGTATATATGCATATATATAATATTTACAAATAAATATAAACTTATTTGGTGCTTGTATAATAAAAAGCCGAATTTTTTTGTTGTCTTTTAGTGTTGGAGAGGTAAATAAGGGGCAAGTAACTCTTAACAACAACTGTAGCTTTTGAACAATATTTTTCTAACCCTACACACTAACCCTAACCCTAAACCCTAACCCTAGCGCTAACCCTAATCCTAACCCTAACCCCTAACCCTAAACTCTAACCCTAATCCTAACCTAAACTTACCCCTAACTCTAACCCTAAACCTCAACCCTAACCCCTAACCCTATCCCTAACTCTAACCCTAACCGTAACCCTAACCTAAACACTAACCTAAACCCTAACCCTTTTATGTCTAATCAACGTTCTCCTTGCACAGTAGCCACATGTGCAACGCCAATTAAAGCCATCAGTTTTGATTGCTGGAAAATCTTGCTTAAAATTCGTGGTAAGCGTTAACTGCCCTTATTTACCTCTGCAACACTAAAAGACGAAAAAAGTTTTTTTTGTCTTTTAGTGTTTATTCTACAAGCACCAATTATTTATTTATTTATTTAGAGCGATTCGACCATGTATAGAGTACTGTTGTCACATTTCGGCCGGTGAATATCTGTCCCATTTAAGTCTACATTTGATTAGTGCAGAAACGTATTTGTAATGTTATAAGCTATCGGTTTCTTTTTTTTCTGCACGATCTTTCTCAAACACTTGATAGTCACAGTATTTTCCATGAATACAATTATGGCATGTGCTATTAAGAATTGTGCAATCTATACCTCTTTCGTTTATTACAGATAGATTGACTCGTTGGTCTAGCGGCCTACATCATATCGCTGTGGGTATATGTTATAGTGATACGGTTTCCGATTCCAGTAGCTTCTTTTCAAGAACTGCAGGGTTCTGGAGATCTCTTCTTGCTGACTGTTTTCTTATTTCCTGCGTTGGTCTTTTGAAGACTGATGCCAATAGACATCTCCTGTATTTGTGATAATTATTTTTTCGTTTTTGTAAGTTTCTGACAATAAATGGTCTGTTTGAAGCTATTCCCACTAAAAAAAGGTCCATGAAAGCTACACACAGCACCTGGTATTCCCAAATGGTCACCCATTTAGTACTGGCCAGGCTCAACGCCGCTTAACTTCGGTGATCTAACGGGAACTGGCGTGTCAACGTGATTGTGCCGTGTGTATATATGTATACATATATATATATATATACATACATATATATACATACATATATATATACATACATATATATACATATATATATATGTATGTATATATGTGTATATATATGTATATATATATGTATATAGATGTATATATATATATATATATATATATATGTATATAGATGTATATATATATATATATATATATATATATATATATTAAAGACGTTGAAACCTAGTTATAAAAATATAAAATATCAGAAGCCTTAACGACCACCCAGAAAATTAGCTTATGTCTTTCATTTTTTTTACGTTTAATAGAATTATTATTGTTTTGTTTTTATTATTTTGCTGTTTACACTATCTAATGGTTGTTTTGAATATGTTTTCTTTCTAATTGTATTTCTCCTATTATCTCTTAAAGTTGCTGGACTGTCTGATCGATGTCATCTGGGAAAATATGAGTTGAAACCCGCAGTGATGTTGTGTTTTTTTTTTTTTTTTTTTCCTTTTAAGCTTTGTTATTTCGGATTTCCCGTTCTGTTTCTTTTGTTTCTGTTGTACAGGTTCGTTCTCATTATTATCTATTGGTTCTGACAATGAATTAGGTGTCTGAAACGTAATAACATTTGTGTAAGCCGATTTAAATGTTTATATAGAACATTCATATAGATCTACCTAGTACTAAGCACTTTACACCACACTTGGTTTTAAATACAGTTTAATTATTCTTTTACAACTTGTTTAAATAATATATATATATATATATATATATATATATATATATATTTATATACATATATATATATATATATATATATATATACATACACACACGCACACACACACATATATATATATATATATTTGCATATATTGTTTTTATATTCTATATGTTGTTGACTCAAATCAAAATAGTTAAAACGTAGCTTGATTAGATGTCAATAGATTTAATACTGTTATTTTAGTAATAGTACATGAACATTTCTCTGAGGGGACATATGACAATAATAATGAGAAAATCTACGTTTGAATGAGCAATAGAAAGTAACACCAAACATATTGAATCCTCCTGCAGTGGAAACCTATTACGAATTCCCTACACTTGTTTATTTTTGGCGATCTCTTTTGAATTACCAGTGTTGGTTGCGCTTACTCTCACTAACTCCACATCTATTCCTTTCATTGTTTATATGTTTGTCTTGACGTAGTAGAAATGTAATCGTTGAAGTTGTACAGTTGAACATGTATAACTTTGCACAGCATCGTCTAGCCGAATTGTGATGCAATTTTATGTTAGCTCAGAAGCATGATTAGTAGACAGTTTTTAATATGATTACTTATGTTCACCGGAATTGTTTATGAAATGTTATTTTATTTATCTAGTTTTATTTCCGATTGTAAAAATTTGAAAATGATGGTGTTTTTCTTATGCGAACACAAACCCAAGAACACGCACATAAATCCTTCTTTTTTAATAGAATCTTTTTTATTTCCATCATGTTAACCCAACGCTCCCTCAGGATTACATGCATACCATCAGAAATTATTGAATGAAAAAGAAAACATTAGAAAGGTATTCAATGATTCCACATTATTTAAAAATAATATAAAACATATTTATGACAACACAAATATGAATTGATACTTAACGTTTCTAAATAAAACAACAACATTAATCCCGCTTAGCGCGATTTTCCAAGTGGATACTTGTATGTCTCTTGAGACGATTCGATGAATTTCTCCTCGGGTTAAAATTAGTATCGAAGTATTGAATCGATTTGTTACTTTCTCGAATTCTCTTAATGCGAATTGCACAATTATACCGATAGAATAAATAGTCTCGGCTTTTTAAGTAATCCAATAAAATCATTGAAAATTGAATAACCAAAAGCAGTCGACAATATTAAATAACTGACAATTGGTTTGAGTTACATATCATGTAGGTAAACGAACTGTTACCTTGTTCAATCAAAACCGTTGTCTCCTTCTCCGACGCCGACCCCTGCAACATTCATCTGTTCTTAGCTTTACCGTGACAAAAATATTATCTGGCAATATGTATTAATTTATCACGTTTCAAGAAACGATTAGTTTATTTCCCCTATTAAAAACTAGCGAACTCACCTGACCAATATGCCCAGCGGTGCTTTCTACCATTTTCCGAAACCAAATATCGAACGTTTTTATTATAATAAATGTGTGTTGTTATTTTGCAGCAATTACGTTATAATGCGGGGGCTAATAAATACCCGACTAGTACACGGGCGCAGGCTATTTTTACCCCTCTCGGAGTGTTAGACCTGTAAGACTTCGTAAGGCGATCCATCTAAGAGAACGAAAATCTCTGACCATAAAACCTTGCTACCAACTACCTACGCCGTAGCAATACACCGTTGGGGAGGGAGGCCTCCTCAGTCCTGATCGACAACCTTTCGAGATCAGAATCCTGAACTAAATATCCGGTTTGCAAACTTACAATTGCTTAAGGAGTAGATAGGTTCTGCCTATCGCCGGCCCTTGCACTCCTTCTTTGCCTATTAGCCAGGCGCAGAGGTACCAGGTCTGGGGCGCCTATAAACACTCAGTGCCTAGCCTTGTTTTCTTACTAGGACAAGTAACGTCGTTCTCTTTTACTCTATTTGGGCAACTTGGGGAAAGTTTTTTCGTCACAAGTCTTACATGACCAGTCTGAGTCTCTTGTTCCGGCAGGTTCAGGGTACAGGTTATACATCTTGTGTGGCTGCTGTTTCAGACTGACAGGACAGGAACCATAACTCTTGGGTTGCGCTAAGAACGGCTGCTACTTCATCAGTTGCATAATAGCGTGAGTAGTTTTATGTGCCATGTCGCGCATGGAAATGACCCTGCAATTATATCCGATTGGCTTTCCCAGGGCCACAAGCACTATGGAACAGGTCGTGACTAATGGACTGGTTGTGTGAGCTTATTGGCATCAAACAAGGACCACCCCTTGGCCAACACACTCTATGATCTAAACAAACATGTCATTACAAAAACTAAAAGAAAACCTAAATCAGACACCCAGCAGAAAACACTTTCGCCTCCACATTTGAGGCTCGCATTCACAAATATCCGTGGACTTAGAACTAACATCAACAACGTAGAACCCTTTCTCCTGACAAACTCACCGGATATCCTAGCTCTATGTGAAACTAACCTTCAATCCTCAATCTCCTCTCACCACTTTGACATGACTGACTACCTCAAACTCTACCGCAAGACTCTGACAAACATATGCACGGGCTGGGAGCTTATGTTCGGAACACTCTCCTCGTGACTAGAGAACATAGTTTATAACCAGATGACCACGACTACATGTGCTTTAGATTGACTTCTCATCACAGCGTCAGTTACTTATATTTCCTATACCGTTCCCCTTCGACCCAGGAGTGTACACTGCTAAACTCTGTCTCTGAAAGCATAATAGATCACTCTCAATTGACTCGAATGTCCAAATGCATGTATTTGGGGTTTTAATGCTCACCACCACGATAGGTTGGGATTCTCTAGCCTTACAGACGCAGCCGGCAACTTTACGTATAATTTCTCCTGAGCTCACTCTCCTTCTCAGATTGTCGATTTGCCGACCCGCATCCCTAATCGAGTAGACCAACAAGTCTTACTTCTAGACCTTTTCTTTACCTCAATGCCCGAGGCTTTTGTGACGAAAGCCCATCGCCCACTCGGGAATGCTGATGACATTGACCTAATGATACATATCTCCCTAAAAAGTCGGATAAAAGCTGATGAACCGTTGCTCAAAACAACGAGATACTACAAGCAGGCTGATTTTGAGTCAATACGAGATTACATCAGCGACGACCCATGGGGAGAAACCTTCGCACTCCCTGCTGACAAGTGGGCAAATGAATTAACTGAATGGGTCAAAGCAGGTACTGAAGCCTATGCCCCCAGGAGAACATTCTTTAGCAAGCCCTACTCTCCCCAATGGTTCACCTCGGAATGTGCAGCTGTGATTACTGAAAGGCAACAATCATTCCTTAAATTCGGCCGCTATAAGTCAGCTACTTAAAGACATACATTTATAGAGTCAGGAAATAATTGCAAGCCCGTTATAGGCGAATCATGGAGAAGGTGTAATGAGTTAACAAAACGCATTCAGTCACAGAAACTAGGCACCTGTGATTTCTTGGAAAATCTACAATAGTGTAGTGAACAATGGTCAATCAACGATTCCCCCACTATCAAACCACAATGATGTCGTTTGCACGGCCACTGATAAGGCCGAACTACTTTCCTAGCGTTTCGCTTCTAACTCTACTTTTGACTCAGATAACTACCCGCTCCCCAAATTCTCTTTTCGAACCGAAGCCACACTTGATAACCTGGTCATCACCCAATCCCAGGTCAGAGACATCATAAAACACCTTGACACTTCCAGAACGTGTGTGCCTGATCTTATACCTGTAATAGTAATAAAGAAATGATCTGCTAAACTGGCCCCTGTCCTCTCCAAACTCTACAATAAATGCATAGCTGAATCTTGGTTCACCGATAGCTGGAAAATTGCTTTTTTGGTACCAGTCTACAAGACTTCTGGGAATAGAACCGATCTTCTGAACTACCACCCAATCAGCCTACTGCCGATCTTTGCTAAAATATTTGAATCCTTAATCAATCTAGCGATAGTACGGCACTTAATTAATGCTAAACTTCTATCTGACCGCCAGTATGGATTTAGACAAGCATGATCTACTGCAGACATCCTAACGGTCATCTCTGATTGCATGTATCATACACTCGACAAGGCAGGAGAAGCTAAGGCAGTAGCACTTGATATATCCAAGGCCTTTGACAAGGTATGGCACAAAGGGCTTCTACTGAAAACAAGCTCATACGGTATTACTTGGCATCTACTTAATAGAATTAGATCCTTCCTAACCAAAAGAAAAATCCAGGTTGTCCTCGATATCCGTTCATCTAAGCAACATGAGATAAATTCTGGTGTACCCCAGGTATCTATCCTTGGACCTTTATTGTTCCTGATCTATATAAGCGATCTCCCTGATGACATAGAATCTGAGATTGGTTTATTTGCTGACGGAGCCACGCTTTACTCTCACCATGTTGGTAAAACAGACGCGATCATATCCGAGGCATTGGCTGAATCCTTAGAAAATGACCTCCAGGCTGTAGTGGATTGGGGTCATAAATGGTTGGTAACTTTTAATGCCGCAAAGACAAAGCTCCTTTCCTTCAATAACTACAAAGAACCTCTCCAACCACCGATTGTCATGGCTAATAAAACCCTACCTGAGAGTTCATCATTCACACTCCTCGGCCTAACCTTCACAGATAAAATGAATTGGAACAAACACATCGAAATCATTGCCAAGACTGCCGCAAAGAAGGTTGGCTCCCTCTACCGTGCTAGTAAACTCATCTCACCTGACATTATCCTGTATCTCTACAAATCCACCATCCGCACATGCATGAAGTATTGTTGCCTAATCTGGGCTGGTGCATCATCTACCAGTCTCTCCATCCTTGAGAAGGTAAAAAAAAATCGCCAACCTAATAGGTCCCTCACTGTCAACCAAGCTCCAGTCCCTGTCCCATCGCCGCAATATAGCATCCTTGTGGTTGTTTTACAACTACTTCAATGGATTATGCTCCGATGAATTGGCTGCTCTAGTTCCCCCTCGAAGGAAGTCCACTAAACCAACTCGACAATCAACTAAATCCCATCCATTCACTGTGGAGGTCCCCAGATGCCGGAGAGCTTTCTACTGAAATAGTATATTTGTCGTGCAGCTGGCCTCTGGAACTTCTTCCCTGCCCCTGTTTCCCCGACTGTACTGACATGCAAAAGTTTAAAACTAATGTAAACAGACATCTCGCTGCGCAGATCCCGATTTGGGTTGACCCCCCTCAACCTTCTCTTTTTCGTTTCTTCTCAGTAGCCCCTTACGTCTACAGTGGCGTCCTGCCTTGTCTAGGGTTTACTATGTTAAAAGAAAACATAATTGTTTAGTTGTATTAATCATTGTTCTTTAATAAAAGCAATACACTGCGAACATTTCATAAACATCTGTTCTTTCGAGTTTGCAGTGTATATCATCCTTGAAAATATCGTGTAATATGTTTGCTGATATCTACCCAAAAGGAAGTCGATGTGTTTTTGAAGTATGACGTCAGTGCTGCTGTTTGCAAGACGGTTGTGAAAGGCAAATAAACTGGAAAAAACAGAGAGTATTAATATTATATATATATATATATATATATATATATATATATATATATATATATATATAGAGAGAGAGAGAGAGAGAGAGAGAGAGAGAACCTTATAAAAATATATGAAGGTAATTAACAAATAGTTATAAGAAAGTAAAGGTAAAGTATAAATAAATTAAGATACTAAGAAAAAATAAACTTTTAAAAATCTGATTAAATTTCAAATTTCACCAGTATTTGCTGCGGGACTGTGTTGTACTGCAACCTTCATATGCCCATTTGAACTTCAGTTGAACACAGATCTGAAGAAGTGAAGAGTTCCCGAAATATTATAATATCGTACGCATTTCCGCTATACAATTTTGATGCAGGTATTAAATATCATTGTAACATTGTGTAAATAGAACATATATGTGTTTATATGAAACAAAAATATAATATATATATATATATATATATATATATATATATGTAGTGTGTATGTATACAGGGTATCAGGGGTGAAACTATATAACCCGTTCCAACATTATATGTATTATTTTGCTCAGACCTGTGTCTATCTGTCACACCTCTGCATTTCTATCCACTCGTAAATAATGGGTTAACCAAAATACCTAAACCCCTTATATATATATATATATATATATATATATATATATATATATATATATATATATATATATATATATATATATATTAGATTTATTGAATGTGAGAATGATATATATAATTATTTCCACAATCAGACAACGCCGCAACCCACAACCTATGAAAGAAACAAACCGGAAGTCCGGTTTGTTTCTTTCATAGGTTGTGGGTTGCGGCGTTGTCTGATTGTGGAAATAATTATATATATATATATATATATATATATATCCTGACGATTCCCCCCGGGGATGAAACACGGGAGCCTCTGTGTAGCTTGATGGCCATATATATTTTCATTGCTTACTACCTAGCTCTACTTACGTATCGAGCACTGTTGAAGTAAATACTGAAAACTGACACATAAAAAAATGATATCTCCTTATAATATTTTATGTGGATACATGAAGTACTAATATATATATATATATATATATATATATATATATATATATATATATATATATGCATACACCAGGGGTCTCGTTTTCTTTACCATCTCTCTTTTTTCTCATGCTTTATTTTCTTTTCTTGTTGCCTTTACTGCTACACGTTAAATAATGTTGCTTCTTCTATTGTTTTCCCTTTTTCTTTTATAATGGTATATTCTAATGTGTATATTATTTTCTTTTCTTAATTACATTCGACTGTTAAAACAACATACAAAGAGTAGTGGAAGCGAGAGTGATAGATATCTTCTAAAATACCAGAGAGAACAACCCCACATACACTGAGAGATGATGGTAACTATTTATAGAAAGTTAGTACAATATGCGTCACCTGTTAAGGTCATTGTAAACTGAGGATAATTTTAATAATAAACATGAAGGTGTCTTTCAAATGACTCTGTCCCTAACAGAGAACAATGTAGCATGATTTTCGGTGCGATGTAAAATTATACGAAACAATGCGGTGATTAAATCAGTAACACTATGATGAAAATATTTACATACAATTTCATTTACAAACATTTTTACTTGATAAATATTAATCACATGCTTTCATTTAGTTTTTCCTATCTAATTAAACTTCGTTAATATTTCTATTACATGAATCATGAAACATGTTATATGTGTATTAAACAGTATTAAACGAATGTCATAGTGAATGGCGTTAAGTTAAATAGTTTATTCGAAATGATTTCTATTATGTCTAATACTAAAATTGCATTGACAGTGTAATCAGCCGCTTGACATAATAATATAGAAGTAAACAATTTATGATATTTACTATGATTTACTTTATATACTTACCGATATGTACGCGCTCAATTTGAAAGAACTTCGAAAATGAATACATATTAGAATTGCAAACAATTAAGTAACAACGAATTTCAGAAACTTTCTTCATTATTGAACCATTCTTCTTTTTTCTGATGTGTTAATTTTGAGCTGCGGTGCGTCCTCTTATTATGAAAATAATATTGATAAAAGTGTCAAAATATGGACGATTATATAGACACACATATATATATATATATATATGTATATATATATATATATATACATACATATATATATATATATATATACACACATATATATATATATATATATATATATATATATATAAGATGAGTCACATTTATTATTTATTATTGATTATCCTTCACTTAATATGGAAGTAAACACATTCACTAAGTAATTTTTATATGAAGAACTTCATCATGACAGTCATAGAAGAGTTTTAAAATCTTATAAAATATAACATGCGTAAATGTCTCCGAAACAATCGTTTTTTTTTTCAGAATCACGTTTTTGAGGCTTATAAGAAGACACGGCCATAGTACTCAGTCTGCCAACGGCGTTCTGTCTGTGGCATATCACGGTTGTAGAAATATGTAAGGTAGACTATGTTTATACATTGTTATTGCTATTAAGTAATATATGGAAAGTATATTGAGACCTGTTTATATACACATCTCGCTATATTGGTTCGGCTCAAAACGGAGTATTCAAAAGTTGATTTTCCTGTGATTAAATATAGGCATCATGTTCTTATTTGAATCCCTTCAATGACCTTTTTATAATGGATCTGTTAATTTATATGCGTTTTAGCATTGGTTTATTGATAATCTTTGTAATTTACTAAAGATGTAATGAAATGATAAGCTGATCATGTTTTCGCAGAAGAATGTCTAGTTAGTGATAAGGGACCAAGAAAAAACACCATCCTCCTAATAGTATTATGTAACGGATCATGTGTATTCCATTAAAAATTGATTAGTTGATTCACATACATACTCATGTAATATCGTGTAATGTATAGGAAAAGAAAAATTGTTAGGTGAAAAAACATAACACCATGAAGATGTAGGGTCATACAACATCCCATAGTAAACAGTTTGTTTACGGGTCACTTTAATCAATATAAGCTGTAAAAGTCCAACAATGTAATTTTAAAACATTCGGCCTATTTGTGTAGCCTGCCACAGTTATTTCTTTTCGTTTTAGATTATCTCTATGTTTATAAATTAAGGTATATTTATTTATTTATATATTTGTATATACATCATTTACACATAATCTACCTAACCTATCATAATTAATTATAGAATACAGCTCCCACGCGTTAGTGTCTTAAATATAGCTTATATATAGTTTAATTGAATGTGATACAAAATAGATAGAATCGGAAGGTAGAATCCTTACGTAAAACTTCAGATACTTATATTTAAATGCTTATATATATATATATATATATATATATATATATATATATATATATATATATATGAGAAATAAGTGATAATTAGATAAAATACAATATTTAGTTGATTCCTTAATTATTAAAACAAAGAAATATAACACACACACGTTTTTTTATTTATTTATATGTTTGTTGTTTATAATATTTATCTTTTTTTTTATTTATTAATATATATATATATATATATATATATATATATATATATATATATATATATATATATATATATATATATATATATACTAGCCTTGTTGCGTCACTCATTGGGGCTGTGCATTTAATTTTATTCAGAAAAGATTAAGGTTTACAACTACAAAATGAGTTTCTTTATATCCGACGTCTTCATCTAACACACGTGCATTTTTTTATGACAGGAACATTGTTAAACTATATATATACAAGTCAATGTTTCTTTTTGTGTGTTATGACTTTCCATGTATTACAAGTTAGTAGAGTCAAATAAGTTTCAATACCGTTTAAATTCTTCAAATAAATGTAACTATGCCATTAGAAGTATCCTTCAATTCAACCCGGGTATCTATTGACAAGTAAGTAATTAAACGTGATTCATTATTTTTTCAAGAATAAATTTGTGTATTTTATAAAACAGTAATGACATCAAACGAAGAACATCTCGGTGAAAATGTATTTAAAATAAGGTTTAAACTTAATATTGTTTTCATTAGTATCTTTAATATGGATATCCTTTCTTTTTTTTAAATTATTTCGATTCGTTGAAACTATTTGGCGTTATACAGCTGTCTGTATGTAACGTATTTAATTTTAATGAACACACCCACATAATTTTGTATTATTTTATCTTATATCGTCATTCTATTTCACGGCAAAAATTGTAAATATGAATAGATGTAAAACTTATTTTACCAGATAAACTGCCCGACCATTAATACACCAGCATACGGACAATGTCGGCTTTATACAGCAAGTACAAAGAGTGATAGAGAGAGAGAGAGAGATAGGGATAGAGAGAGAGAGAGAAAAAAGGAGAGAGAGTTACATTGCACATATATAAAACATAGTCATAAACTATTGTCTTTGTTGTAATTTATTTTCAATTGTAATCTAAGATATTTATTAAGCTCAATATCGACATTATATTGAAGTTCTTTTGTCTTTTTCAATTATTTTGTCAGAATCTAAAGAGTGTCTGTGTTCTGCTTCCGATTACTTGTTCAATCATGCCACAATTATTCTGCTGCAATTGTTCGAGCTGGAAACTTATTAAGCCTAGCGGAAAAAAAAGTGGCAGTTGAATTTATTTCTAATAGACTAAAGAACAGCTGAAAACAGAAATACGTCGGACAGCTAACAACGTTGATACATTAAACAATTATTGTTCAATCGAATTGGATTAAACCTATCCTGTCATCGTTGACATTTGCCTTAGATACTTACTTTAGTTTCTGTCTACAATATGTTGTATTATCTATGATAAAGATAATTTACTCACGTCATCGAAATACAAGTGACGACCTCAGACAGTGGAAGTAAATGTGTTTAGATAGTTTACAAAAACTGATGTCTTCCCTACGAACTAATTTTCTCCAATTATCACTCTATAAAATAGAGCTATTATAATAGTTTCATTTCGATTGTATAGGTCATAAAAATCTAGCATTTTTGATTTAAATGAAGAAAAGAAAACGAAAAAAGTAGCTTATATTATTTTGATTATTCGAACTCCTGTTCGAATTTTTTGTTTGATTTTCACACTGTTCGAACATAGGAATACATAGAATTATGTGAATGCGGATGAATGAAGGACTGCTTAAATAAACAAAAGAATATATAGAAGTATGTGAAGACGGATGAATGAAGGAATTCCTAAATGAACAAGGGAATATTTAGACTTAAGTGAAGGCGAATGAATGAAGGAATGCTTTAAAGAACAAGAGAATATATATAATTTTTGGAAGGCGGATAAATGAAGGAATGCTTAAAAGAATAATGGAATATATACGGTTATGTTAAGGCGGATGAATGAAAGAATGCTTAAAATAACGAGAGAATATATATAATTATGTGAAGGCGGATGAATAAAGGAATGGTTAAAAGAACAAGGGAATATATAGAATTACGTGTATGCGGATGAATGAAGGAATGCTTAAATACACAACGGAATATATAGAATTATGTGAATTCGGAAAAGTAAAGGAATGCTTAAAAGAATAAGAGAATATATAGAATAATGTGAAGGCAGATTAATTAAGGAATTCTTAAAAGAACAAGAGAATATATAGAATTATGTGAAGGCGGATGAATGATGGAATGCTTAAAGAATGAAGCAATATATAGAATTGTGTGAATGCGGATGAATGAATAGATGCTTTAATATACAAGGGAATATATAGAATAATGTGAAGGCGAATCAATTAAGGGATTCTTAAAAGAACAAGGGAATATATAGAATTAAGTGAAGGCGAATGAATGGAGTATTGCTTAAAAGAACAAGAGAATATATAGAATTATGTGAAGGCGGATGAATGAAGGAATTCTTTTACGAATGAGGGAATATATAGAATTATGTGAAGGCGAATTAAAAAATGAATGCTTAAAAGAAAAAGAGAATATATAGAATTATGTGAAGGCGGATGAATGAAGGAATGCTTAAAAGAACAAGGGAATATATAGAATTATGTGAAGGCAAATGAATGAATGAACGCTTAAAAGAACACGAGAATATAAAGAATTATGTGAATGCGGATGAAGTAAGAAATGCTTAAATAAACACGGGAATATATAGAATTATGTGTAAACGGATAGATTAAGGAATGCTTAAAAGAACATGAGACTATATAAGATTATATGAAGAGAGATGAATTATGGAATGCTTAAAAGAACATGGGAATATATAGAATTATATAAATGCGGATGAAGGAAGGAATGCTTAAATAAACAAAGGAATATATAGAATTATGTGACGGCGGATGAATGAATGAATGCTTAAAAGAACAAGGGAATATATAGAATTATGTGAAGGCGAATGAATGAAGGAATACTTAAACGAACAAGCGAATATATAGATTTATGTGAAGGCGTATGAATGAAGGAATGCTGAAAAGAGCAAGAGAATATATAGAATTATGTGAAGGCTGATCAATGAAGGAATGCTTAAAAAAAACAATGGAAAATATAGAATTATGTGAAGGCTGATGAATGAGGGAATGCTTAAAAGAACAATGGAATAGATAGAATTATGTGAAGGCGTATGAATGAAGGAAAGCTTAAAAGAACAAGGGAATATATAGTATTATGTTAATGCGGATGAATGAAGGAATGCTAAAAAGAACAAGGGAATATATAGAATTTTGTGAAGGCGGATGAATGAAAGAATATTTAGAAGAACAAGGGAATATATAGAATTATGTTAAGGCGGATGAATGAAGGAATGCTTAAAAGAACCAAGGAATATATAGAATCATGTGAAGGCGTATGAATGAAGGAATGCTTAAAAGAACAAGAGAATATACAAAATTACGTGAAGGCGGATTAATGAAGGAATGCTTAAAAGAACATGGGAAATTCTAACCAAACTGTTCCCGGATCGGCTATTGATATGTACTTCTTTGATTACTTGTTGGTCTTTTGTTGATTATTGGTTTTCTTCATATTTCTATTTTCCTACTTAAAAAAGTTAATGCATATAAATATGCGCACCTACGATGAGAAAAACTGCCCGAAACGTGTACACAACTTAAATAAAACGATATCTAATCTTAGAAATAACATGAACAATAACCCCAATAATCCATCATTTACAGCTAGCACCTTTCGTTCTCCTCGTGCTTTATATCGTTTTTTTCTTTTTTTGACAAAGTTCTATTTCTTCGCTTTTCTCTTGTCATACGCATTGCATTATTTTTTCAACTGGAAAGATTCTCTTGAACATGTTTATAATATTCTCTTAGCATCTTAGCTCTTTCTCATCTTCAATAATCGATTGTTATTTACCGATAAACAAAGAATTCATTTCTATATACGCCCTTTTTATGGCATGGATTTATTTATAAATCGCAAAGACGGATTCGTATGAGAAATATATGACGTACATTTAGATGTTATGCTACGCTCTTGAACAAAAAATACATACCTATAAACTTACAAGTATCGACATAAACACACTTGTTCATATATATATATATATATATATATATATATATATATATATATATATATATATATAGATATGCATATTGAAGAGTCTGCCCGCAAAACGCGATAAACGCCATTTTCAAAATCACAAAACTGTACCTATAAAAAGTGTTGCACTTCAACACTCGACTATACTCCAAAACAATGTGTTACATTATATGATACCGAAATCATTTTTTGTATTATTTCATGTACAATCAGCTTTCATTTTAAGTGTAGATTTCATATATTCGTGTTTTTATTTATTACGGTCTCAATTTAAACGAAATGGATTTATCGCGTGTTGCGTTCGAACTCTTTATAAATATATATGCATCAGTATTCATCGAATTATATATGTATATATATATATATATATATATATATATTTTACACATACAATCAACAAACATAACCTCTGAAAATAGAAACACAACCGACTGAAACAGTGCATTTTGACAAAGAAAGCGATCGATATCATATAAGATACACATTTATCAATTTTACATGGCGAAAACATATAACAGGTTAAATAATTACTGGAGTTTCATGCAATTGCGGACCATGAGAAATGTATCTCTTAGTATCAATGAAGGCGTTGTTAGTCGGATATATGTTTAATGATCGATACATCCCTAAGTACATTACTAAGTTCAAGTTAAGTACATTACATCATAATACTATTTTAATATAGTGATATATCTAACATCAACAGTTTTATTTTGACAATTCCAAGGTTAAACTCAAATAGCATTTAAGCTTCGTTGCTGGCTCTGCACTACATAACTCACCTAATTAATAAGTTTGTACTCACACATGTGAGAAAGATATGAGAAGTAGGAAAATGTGAACACCCTTTCTTCTTTTTAAACTTACAAACTTAATTTAGTTTAATGGTAAATTTCACTCAAGTGAAAAGATATACAAAAACACTTCTATTAAGTTTCTATTTCACTTTTTTGCGATTTTTGTGTGGATTTTCGTTCAACTCCGAGTACTATTGGGAAAGGAACGCAAAAAAATGCAAAGTACTAGGAACAAGAAAAATACAGACGAAAAGCTATTTGGAGAGTAAACAATAATTGATTTCCAGCCATAGATTTCACACTTATATAATCGTGTCTGTGCGTATCTCTGAGTGTATGAAACTGTGTCTAAGTATAGAAATGTGCGAAAAATGAATGTTTGTGCATGAGTGTTTAAGTTGAAGATAATCACCGATTACAAGATTATTCGACCGTGGTTTATCGACAATCAAGCAGAAAGTCTTCGTATTTTGACTGACTCTAATTAGTCAAATTCTAGAAGTCACTCATGCGGCAGATTGATTCCTGAAAAATCATGACGTTTTTTTTCTTTTCGAATCATTATTTTATGGGAAGAATTTTGCAATTACTTTTAGGAAAACAAATCAAAATGTCGACAATTAAATAATTGATTTGCGGGTTCGTTAGTACATGGATATACATAATTCTTAGTCAAAATATATAACGACACATCATGACTTATACAACAAAAAAGTCTTGTTACAAAATTGGTTTATGATTTAAAATGATATAGATCAATTAATTTATGTGCAAAAGTCACAATATTTTTAGTGAAACGTGTTCGTAATGAGTGATAATATTCATACAGAGAAACATATGAAAACTTTTTGTGTTCATCATGTAATATGATCTGATTACACGCATTAGCTATCCCGTTATATATATATATATATATATATATATATATATATTACTATTTATTTTTTAAAAATTTTATGAAGAGATATAATTTGTTATGTATCAATTTTCAGTATTTACTTCAACAGTGCTCGACACGTATGTCGAGATAGGTAGTAACCTATGAACATATATTTATGGCAATTAAACTACACAGAGGCTTCCGCGTTTTATCCTCGTGGGGTATCTTCAGGTTAAAATGTATGTTTAGTCTGCAGATTCTCCCCTGGGAATGAAATGCGGGAGCCTATGTGTAGCTTAATTGTCATAAATACATGTTCATTGCTTACTATATATATATATATATATATATATATATATATATATATATATATATATTATTTTATTGGTTCGTTTAATTAAGACTAATTTATTTTGTCGGGGATTGCTTATGTAAGACTGTTTTTATTAGTTGGGAATTATTGAGTATAAATATTTATTTCATGAATGTATCGTACACCTTATTTTCTATTATATTTATTAGTTGTTCATGTATTGTTATTTAAGTGCTTTTTTTATTTATTTAATAATGTATTGATCGTTTATTTATAGTATGTTCATATTGTCTTCATTTTTATCTTCAAATCATTGTTTTTATAATTGTTCAGTAGAATTTTATTTAAATGTCTGCATTTAGATATAACTTCGAATCATTTATGTAGTAGTAGTGGGTATCTACAACAATTTTATACCAATTTAGATGTTGGCATCAACTGCTGATATTTTGCTGATTATGCAATTAAGGTATATGTATTTTGCTTGATTCGAACGTTGTCATATTTAACAGAATATGTAAGTGCTGATTGTTGTGTTTGATTATGATGTACGGAAACTATTGCGCTTTTGTCGTCTATTTAGGAAGGTAACTTGTATCTGCAAGTTTCATTTTTTCCAAGAAATATTACACTCGCATGTGTACCCATTCATTGATTTCTCTTAGTTATATGAGTGACTTCGTATACTAAGTTTACAGATATTATTAGGTCGTTGTAATTGCATGATTATGTTTTTTTATAATAAATACAAACAGATCAAATAGCTACACACTATATATTTATTTTAATTAAATAGGTGTGAATGTACAACCGCAAGTAAGCTACACTACCCGGTTGATTAACTATCGACAGTTAACACTACATAGATAAAAACAAATCACAAACAGTACAGCAACCCATAAAGCCTGATGTTTTCCTTTGGCAATAACACATGTACAATAATGTGTAGCTTACTTACCATAAAAGTATTACATGGAACCACAGAGCGTTACTGACATATTGACTACTAATGAAGTAAATATGAAACATATATTTGTTATATATTATTTTATTTCATAACCAAATATGTGTATATACATAAGATAATTAAGATAAATGCATATGTAGAGTGAAAGTGTCCAATTAATCAACCCCGGCTGAAACTCTCAGTTTCACGCCGTGTGTGTTGATCTAAAACGTCATTACAGCAAATAGTAACGAAAAGATGTGATGTGTACTAGAAAACTCTGATCTTTGCGTGACTCATTGAGCTCATGTTAAGTAAGGACAAAGTGACTTTGCAAATACAATAACACACACACACACATATATATATATATATATATATATATATATATATCGTTCTACTTGTTATATTTGTCTCTTTCTTACTCTTTTACTTTATTTTCTCTAACTACTAGTTTAATCGTCTTAGTAATTGTGGTCACATATCCTTTTGTTAATGATGGGCTCCTCCAATCGAGTTATGTATTTAGTTTCATTTCAATTGACTATTAGTAAACTGAGAATAAGTGATGGAGGCGCGAGCTATATACATCGTTTAAATGGGAACAGCGACTCAAACCACAGCAACCGTAAGAGTAGGTCAGATTGACATATAAAAGTTTTAGCAAAGATAAGTCACTAAGTGTTAAAAATGATCTTCAATAAGAATTATTGAAATAGATTTCTTTTTCAGACATGATTCAATGAAAAAAAAAAAAACTATTTTAGCATGTATTTTATCGGATTAAAATATATATGAAAGGTCTTTAGGGAAATGAACAGTAGTTAGCCCAGTTTTAGTAAAACAGGTAAATAATACATATATATATATAATACATGTGCTTATATGTATGTATACACCCATGCACACATACAGATATCAAGGGAGGCGCAAGAGCGCTCTATCCCTTAATAGACTTCAAAAACGACTTATGCTAGAAATTTCATTTTTTGATCAATCATAACTCAAAAACCAATAAACCAAATTAGTAAAAACTTTGCAGAAAATTGTGTTTTGATAGGTTCTATAAGTGTGTAGAATTTCAGCATCATTAGTCAATGCAACCCAGAGATCCAGAAAGGTCAGGAATGATTTTGTGTTATCCGTGTGTACGTACGTATGTGCCACCCTGTATCTCATCAACTATTTGATGGTTTCAGTTGATTTATGGCAGCAATATAAGTTCTAGGGTCTAATTGATGGCAATTAAATTTCAGTTTACGATATATCTTAGTTTTCCAGAAAG
>OY744521.1:18635582-18673082 GCA_963556195.1 Sepiola atlantica | reverse complement strand
GCTAATTAATAACTTCATTAAACGGTTCATGTATAATCTCATCAATAATACAAATGAATGGCACATAATTACACCGAAATGTTAATGAAGATAAAAGCAATCACCAATTAATTATAATGTAAACATCGATACTACAATAAGAGTGTTGGTAAACGAAAATAAGATACATTGACTTTATGAATCCCAGAAACTGTTATTAAATTTTCTAAATAAACAGACATAACATTGCATCATCTAGTGGTTAAGATATACATTACGGGAAATGCAAGTAGAATAATTAGAATCGCTGTTGGACGAGCTGTAAAATGCAATAATAAAATATAACTAAAAGGCATTGAACGCTGAATAGGTATAGTTTGCCTCAATTGATTAACGATGTTTGAAAATTCCGAAATTTTTTCTGAAAATGATAAAAGTTGACTAAAGTTGGCTGTCGGGTGTAACGACAGCCATCTTGTAAAAATTAACATTCAATACAAAGATAAGACGCAGAAAAAAAATTAAATAAAGTTCTGAAGGTTGACAAATAAGAGAGTTATTGGTTGCTTTATTCGCGAGATAGAGATAGCGATGACGAATAAGAATGAGGTATACAAAGAAGAGGGAATACGTACTTATTTATGCAAGACGAGAGTTCGGTTTATGTAAGCTGTGTCATCTTTCATCAATACTATATTTAATGTTTATCCATCATTTTATTATGTGCGCAAATAGTCTCGGATAAACGGGTGTTTACATGCCTTTAGGGAATTCTCCATTTAAATTTCAGTTTACGATATATCTTAGTTTTCCAGAAAATTCCTAAAAAACATTGTATTGAGGCATAGCCTTTACAAAAGTAGTGACATTCCATGATAAATGCCAGTATACTGAAATAATATGCTCTTAATAGGGTTAAGATGAAAATTCATATACACTACTTGTACAAAAGCAAGGAAATTCCCAAACTTTTACACGGGTGTTTACATGCCTTTAGGGAATTCTCCATGTTTGACAAAAAACGTTCCAAGTGCATTCATCGATCATGTTTAAAAGATGTGTATTTTTTCTGATCGACAACAACAACTGAATTTGGGACATTTGAGCATTTGGACACGTTGAAATGTGTTGTTCAAAGAAATAAAGATAGAACATAACATATTGAGATCTTTGATAGTTTTCAACGCCTCTGCCTCTTGGGAATCTTCTAGAACACTGATTATTTCTAATGCTCCGTGAAATTGGAAGGACACATTTCAGGGCAAATGACGGAAAAAGAAAGAAATGAATTCCTCTTGAAAAATGTCATTAAAAATAAATAAATTGAAATATTTTTTCATTTCATTTCATTTACACCTTTTATACATTCGTTGACAAGTATGAATTAAAGTCTTTGTCCGACAGGCGATTTCAGACATCCGGTCTTAAATAAATCTTCAACGTCAAACGCACAAGTTAGATGGGTGTGTTTTAGCCCAGATTCGTCCAATCATATCTGCCTGTTTATCTGTTTTTTACAAATTAATATGAAATTTGTTTTGATTCGGTTTGTAAAGTTTAAGTTATGAAAAGCATTCTCGTCGTTCTTTTAGTTTCATGAGAATCGCCCAAGACAAGACATGAAGCCAATTTATGTAATGAAAAATATAACTTCAGAGGGAATAACTAGCAAACGATACATCTTATATGGATAGATTCCGACCAAAAACATCTTTATTCTTCCCAATTTGTCAGAAACATCACTAATGGAATGTGAGGACTATAGGACAAAATAGTGGGAAGCGAAATTTACGAGGCTATCGAAAACAAATCTAAGGCCGACTTTTTACTTTCTAGTGTCACGCCTATGTTTAACATATCAGCTTTGTTTATCTGTATATCTATACACTGAAATAGTATTTAAACCACTACATCTACATATTTAATTTGTGCTTACATAAGATTCGTTTCATAACATTTGTACGAGAATATATTCTTCGGTCGGTCACTCACGCTCAAATTTGAAATATCATATTTGTTGTTCTGCCTTAAGGTTTATGAAGAATTCACTTTAGTATGTAAAGTTTAAATTTCAGTTAACTATTGCATCGCTAATACTGCATATTGAATAGACGCGTATTAAGGTAATACATTCTTATTCGATTCACCGGGGATTGAACGTAGAACAGGGAATTCGCTATAAGAGGATATAGACATGTTTAAATTACTTGATTAGTTTGACCTGTGTTGTAAGGAGGCCCAAAAGGCATTGGCTGTTTTTTTATGCGTGCGTTGTATTCAAAGAAATGATTGAGAGAGAATTGCGGAAACATTGATAAACGCATCTCTCGTAATAAACAGAAAGTTAAAAATAATGAAATAAATGTAAATCATAGTCTTCATGTACGTATTAAATGCGTGCGTGAATCTTAGTGGTAATGTCTACACCACGTCTTTTATTGTAAAATTAGCAGTTTGAATTTACGAATCTTACGCACTTTTACGAGGTAATGGGGTTCAAATATAAGTGTATCAGTAAGTAAGACAAACATTCATTGTTTTGACTGCTACCTGTTAGGATTCCATCTAGTAGTCAAATATATTTTATTTGCTGCAGACTGTTAACCTGTCACGCGAATCCGTTGGTATGTTATTCATAACTTACCAACGCATTTACTTCAAATTTTACTTTACTACAATTCACTAACCTTTTCCGTTCAACAGATTTCCAAAACCGATCCAGTACTCAAGCTTGATAATCTCCAGTTTCAAAATCCTTGGTGTGACCGAAACTTGCAGCTAGTGTTGAAGCTACTATTCGTTAGTATTAAAGAATGTGTAGTCACCCACAATTAACACTTTCCCCAGGCCACATCAGTGAGTTTAAATAGAATCCATCTTTAAAGCAATATTAATTTACAATAAATATACGTAAAAAGAATTGCCTTACATACCAATCATATATAAATCCTAAGTACGGTTTTGCATAAAATAATCCAATCGTGTTAGTATGTCATAAAGCGACAAGAACTTTCTAGAAAAAAAACTCTATTGCTGGTGGATGTTCGTCCGGATTTAATATGATTTATCGATGTTACACATAAAGATTATATCTAATTAGTTTCAAGTATAAGTTTAAGGAACTTTAAAAATAATCCGAGCCTTGCTGTGTTCAAAGAGATTGAAAAGAAATGGTTAATTAGCGGAACATAACCACACCTATTCTTCGCAATGAGATAGAAATAATTATTTTCAGTCGCGAATTCCAAAGTAAAGAATTACTTTCTTTGGAAATCGATATGTGATTAGCTTACCTCTATAATTAATTAACATTTTTTGTTGATGAAGATATGTATGAGTCTATGGTTGTGTACATATATTTATGTGTTGGTTAGACTTTTACAATAAATTATTTAAGAAATGTAATGATTTTTAGCAATGAAAGAAACCAGAAAATACAAACTTAAGTCCATCTAACTCATTAAATATTAAACTAACGATGATAATATGTAGATGCGTGTATATATGTCGATATCTTATGGTTTGATTACGTTGCGATAAATATGATTAGGTAATGTACGCATTGTACATTGGAGTTGGTTGTAAAACATTCATAGTCACATTTGTTTTAATAGTTTATATATGACATTATGATAATAGACGAGTTTAAAAAAACATAGACGTTCGGTTACTCTTTGTTTGTTCCATATATCTAATCAACCATAGGTATATCATTTATAGGAAAGCAAATCTAAACGCCGTTCGTAGATAACTCTAAAACTGCTTGGGTAAATCTAGCCGCCGATTTGCTGTTTACATTTAGATTCCTCTCTATTTACTAACTAATTGGCTATGGCCGATGGGATAAGACCCTCGACTACGAATCAGTGACGATTTGTGATCGGGGTTCGCGCCCAACGACCGTTGAGAATTAGTGCCTACGCTGAACATTGCGTTAGCCTGAAACATCGATGTCTAATTAAAATATTTAATTAATATTTATATATATATATATATATATATATATATATATATATATATATATATATATATATATATTACAAACAAATATACACCTTGGCGAGTATGACATCTTCTATGATTATATGTTATGATGAATTGCCAACAACAGTACATAGGCAGACCTAAAACTTTCCTGATCGAGACTAAAACAAGACACCGTTTAATAAATATTGATAATTATAGAATAACAGTTAGCCAAAATGTTTCAACCGCTTCACAACGTTTTATTACGTCACGAGGACAGTTTTTCATGTCAGATCCGTAAGATATTACTTATTAAGAGAGTGGACTAGGGTTTGGCGTTTCACTGACTGAAATTCTCCCCCCCCCTTTTTTTTTTGGCGCGAAAAAAAAAAAAATTTCCTGCCAAAAAAAAAAAAAAAATGTTTTCCCTTTTTAAACAAAAAAAGTATTCGGAAATGTTCTTTTTCTTTTTCTCACCACCCAAGAACGCGGCAGCCTAGCAAAAATAGACGACCGTTAGGGAGTCTATTTTCGCTTGTCTACTTATATAATACACATGTTTATAGTGTATCCTTTTATAAATATTGTTCTTTTTTTCTTTTATATAGTCAATATTAAATAGTAATAAATAAATAAAATGTATTAGAATCATCACACTTTTTTATTAATAAGATGTAAGATTCTACGGATTAAATCAACTCTATATTCCAACACGGTAAAATTAAATTTAAATAAACTGCCATATAAAATCATTATTTCTACCAGTAAGTTATTCTTAAAATGTAACACTTTTCCCTAATTATACAACCATTTACCATACAGATATCATATTTCATGTATCCTAACATCCCAACGCAGTACTTCAACACTGTCGAAGGACTTTAATAGTAACGTGTGTATTGTTATGTTAAAAATTGTAGGCATCATAAAATGTGCTATTATTGATTAGAAGTTTCATTTAGTGATGCATTTATTTAGGTAGACGTACGAGCCTAGTTAATCATTCACTTCATAATGAAGACCAATTTTTTTTCAATCCTGCCACGCAACCGCTTGCGCGTAAAACAGCTCTCTGTCTTGCGCAATTACTGAAACGAAGCAATAAAGGAAATATCAAGTACGTCAGCAAACTCAGTGTTTTACGTCCGCCTGAAAAAAATGATAACAATATCCACCATTCAATAATTATAAGTCAATTGTGGGTGTGTTTTTATGTCATCAGAAATGATCATACACTTATAATAAGAATAATCAGTTGTCTATGAGAATCTTAGTTTAGCTGTTTCTTGTGAATTTTATTAATTTTGTTAATTGTTGATTTATATTTTAAATGAATTATATTTAGTTTTTGTAAACATTCATTATTTTTAAAACAATTTATTTTATTTCCTTGATTTTCTTTTAATTTCTGTATCATTTTTTCTTGATTTAATTTACAGTGAAACCATTTCTATTACGTGTAGCACCGTTGACACACTAAAGAAACCACTTTTAATGATTTATCTATATATAATATTCATGCCTCAATGGATGAATATTAAACAACAACTTTGTCGTTTTATTCTCAAGTGATTGTGGCTTCATTTTGCTTTTCTAAACACCCACCTATTTTTCATTCAAAAAGAGTCATATAAGAATGAGAAATTGCGCCAGTATGATATATATTAATAAAAGTTCGAAAATAACGTGTTAAAGAACAGCTTAAAGCTTTTTTTTTAAATCTCCCGTTTTTACTGGTCGTAATATTCGCTATTTGGTCGAGTCCGTTCAGGGAGACACAGTGTCGTGATACTGGAAGTCTTCCATTTACTCTAGAGACACTGACCTTATCGATGTCGTTTCTTATCGAGCTCGCCTCAGGGAAAATTGATGCAAATGTTACAAATACCAGAAGATGGATATCGCGATGTCATTTCGAACGCCAACAATGAACTACTGACAAACCAAATGCTAAACACACACACACCTACGCCAATAGATTGCATAACAATTACGGGGTAGAATTCTGCACAGGTTATTCCATATATGTCGTATTATAATAAGCGTGATTTTTAGTATGTAACCGAAACAACGTCACTAATTACGTTGCAATGCAATTATGTCGTTTTCTCTTATAATATCGAATATTATAACTACTGTCTTATTTTGTAATACTGTTGGAATAACCTACATTGTTTTAATCAAATATATACATTTATATATGAATTACATTAAATGTGAGATATTATATCATTAGTTTCACGTATATGTATCCCGTCTTTGTGCATTCGAATTTAGAAGCTGATAATATTTTTTCCTATAAGACTCCAAGAGGCAAGAACGTTTACCAGAATAAGTGAGTAGGGTGGATGAACGTGAATAAAATATGATGTCCCCATTTCCAGGTTAACACTGAAATTTTCCTCATCATCTGCAATAAATCATCGCATCACAAAGTTGCTTATGATGCAAGACAGTTTGGATTACCATCTCGACACCACCCTTCAGTGTATTCGGTCTGTACAAGTGTTTATCAGGATAAGCTGGTATGAGGATACTTCCCCTACAAGTCAACCCTGAGCAAATATTCAAAATAACATAGTATTCGAATCCTATATAATATCTAGTCGGTTTGGCTATACACCAGTTCATACGATGAATGGTGGGCCTCCTAGCGATGTTACTTCAAGTAACGGCACTTAGCTTGATATTCCACCAGACTAGATGAATGTTGTCCTGGAATTCGATATGATCAAGAGATCACGAGAAATATATACTATAACATAATCAACCGTTAAATTGGAGATAGGACATTTAATATTCTTTACTTCTTTACTAACTCAAAGTTAGAGAGATGAATGGAAATAATAGAATATACGAATATCTATGTATATCATATAGAGATAAAGTGTTAGCCCTATGAAAGGATCCCTATATTTATTGAGAACTTCGACTAAAGTTACATGAAACAAAACAAGTTACATTCACGAACGCTACACAACTGGACACATTCTAGAGTATGTTATGATCTTGAATCGGACTTTCCACAGTTGGTGCACTGTGCTTGCCATATATCATGCAAAATGTTGTGCAGTGCACCAGGTTTAAAGGGGTTAATTAAGGCTCTATAGTAGGCGTAAGTCACACTCTTTAGCGCATTGTTGTGTGAAGACTGCATATCAAAATTGAACGTTCTAATATGTCTATGGCGTAAGAGAATGCATTGTTTAATGGCAACACATTTAGAACTGCAGTCTACAAAGCTAGCGTTGAGGTTATTTATATATAAAACGTAATCATTACGATTGGTTTAATTAGAATGACTCGCAGATTAAAAACAACGCGAGGTGACACAAGTAAGCTGTACCAGGGGTACATCATTGAACCTGAAAAGTTTAATGAATATTTCCAGTAGGCTTCTAAAAACTGCTGAAGGCGTACGACGTGAATGACACCAACATGTTAGAATTAATGAGCACATTTTAGTGACTCAATCGGCCTCTATTGAACCAGTTCGGTACAGGAATTGGCCGCAACAGTACTGTGTAACAGTGCACTGAGCATTTCTCGATTCTCTTCCCTCCAGTTATTGATGTAAATGTCAGGAATAGTCTATATGTGTAGGCTATCAGCCATGTCATGATGCACTGCCCCACTATCTGTAAGATTAATAATACAATTTGCTAAATGAATATTGAGATGCCCCTCCATAGTCTTGTTGGCGCCCCTCCTTATGGGTGATTCGTGCGGCATGCAGTCGGATATCTGCTGTATAGATGGATGTGCTGATACCCACGGGATGGATACAGGCGATTCTTATATCTCTACATGAATGAGAAAAGTGCACGCTTTCACCCTATTATCAGAAGATATTTATTTTTACAAAACTCTTCCTTAATCAGGCCACGAAGTCTATGTCGGTCACCATTATTCCGGAAAGAAGGATCGGTTTGGATCCGGTTCTGACACGATGGATATGTTATGTTTTCCTCTCAAACCCCAGAAAAATTGCATCAACCCACGTGTAGCACTATCAACTATTTAGAGGAATGGCGAAATAATTCGATACTATTAATAGACCAGTACTGTGGAGTAGGCTGTGTAGGAGTGGATACTTTCAGAGATTTAGCATCAATGCTTAAACAATTTCAATAAGATATTAAAGTACGCTTTAACATCCGGTTGTAATAACTGAGCCAATAACTATCTATACCATTGTTAAACATAGGTACATACTTACACCGTCAGTGTTCTTTGTATACGTGTAGGTAGTTTTAAGATTGTAATGTAAAATGTATTTCAGAATAACGTTATATCATTCTTACATTAGTAAACATCACATATTTAATTTGATAAATATAAGATATTTGAGCAATCAATATAAATATACATAACTCTAATTTTCCTACTATCTGCTTTTCACAGAAACTATTATTCAGACAGTATATCATTTTATAACACTTATTTTAAATTAAAAGCGTGTATTTAATTGTTTTAAATGTGTTTCTTCTAAATTAAGTAACTTTGACGCATGTAGAAAATATAGATTAGCAAGAGTAAATCGACTTAACGCTGTTTGATATTATAGTGACTATATAAAAATAAAAACAATATTTAAAAAAATATACATATAAAATAAAATATAGTCTCGCAACTGTATTTGCTGAGATGCATATCCTTATTTTTAATAGATATTTCATGAAATTAAATACTAATTCATGGATGGGGTCTAACTTTTTACAAAATTAAATGATTAAACTAAAATTTGAATCAATATATTTTAACAAAATAATTAATGACTAGAAAACTTATCTTTGTTTTATACTATGAAATTTTTATTTTTATACTAGATGAGTATTTTCGATGGTGTGGATTATTTAGTGAAACACTAATGGTAATGTTATATTTGCTTAGATTATGATGTGCTCCAGATAGATGTAACACACTGAGTTCTTATTTACTTGCTACCAAAAAATAGCAGAGTTAGACACAACGTAACTTTTTAATGTGTAAGAAAAATACATCTCTCTGAAATAGGAATTTTTGATTCGTACAAATATAAACTTGCCTAGAATGTTTACTCCGTAACTGGCCGATGATTGAAAAGATGCAGTATAGTAGCAGAAAAGATACTACACTTTGTTCCTAAATAAACAGACCGTTATTTCAAGTATATTTAATCTGCATAGCTATGTGAATCTTTTGCTAAATTCCCCTTTAATATTCTGATAATAAATGGTGGCGACGCGTTCTCCCGTCGAATATACACATTTAACATTCCTCATCAAATATCAAAATCATTGCGGTAAATTGTTGTTGTTCTGTCAACCAGTTTTTATGGTCTTTAGTGAGGATTGCACTTTCAAACTCTATAATACTTTAGTTCCAAATTGATTATTTAATGATATTTTATATGTTACACCACGGGTCCATGTGGTTTTAATATTTCTATCCGTCATGGTTGATTAGACGAGAACAATATAGCACCGTTGAGGTTTCAGTTCGAAATACCGTATTGATTGACGAGTAAAAGATAAATATTCCCGAATTCATGAAGATGCATCTCAGGTTACATCGGCCGAAACGTTGTTTGAATAACATTCAAGATTAAAATAGGTATTCTACATAATCCAAATAATCTAAATTACAATCCATGTCTCAATAATTTCGAAACAACATATATTAACTGCATCTGTCTGTGTTCGAACATCTTTTTAAAATTCTGACATGTTTAGTGACATTTCAGTTTTTCGTAATTGAGCAACAAATAGCATGGCTACACGATTTAATTAAAAACCATATTTTGTTATATCGTCTTCTGAAACCGGGAACCGATGGAATAAAGCCTCGTTTACAACATTATTCTATTAATCGAGTGTAATTATACTTTATAACCACTATGTGTACACACAAAAATAAATTCGTATACTATTTAACCGGATTTCAAAGGATATAATATGAATCTTAATAGCTCAGAGAATACGCGCCTGCAATCTACTAGTAGCTATAAAGACAACCTTTCGTTGTTTATAATCTATTACGCAACATCATGCACGATTCTTTGCCAAGCACATCCATGTTTCTATCTTCCTATCTTTCTATTCATCTTTTTATCATCATTCGCATTTTTATAGTGGAACCCTGTGGACATGCCATGACGAATTACCTCATTACAATTAAAGTTTCATTTTACAAGAATACACTTTAACTACTTGTTAAATTTTGAGAATTATTTTAAGTACATTCTTGTTGATTTTATTGTATTACGTTTTTATGTTTTACATTGTAGAATTTAACGGTTCACATCATCACTCAACAACATCCATTTTTCAATAACACATTCAACTTAATAACAGGAATGTGAAAATGTGTACGGCTGCCTATGTACTTTTGTCATAGATTTCTCTTCAACACATTTTTGATTATAACTTCCTTAAATCAATTAGTTGATTACGATAAACTTTTGCATTTTTATTAACTTACCTACTTCGTCTTTACATATAGATTTTCTTTTTAATTCGCCCCATCTTCCCCCTCTTTATTTGTCTCGCTATACATGAAAATGTATATATATATATATATATATATATATATATATATATATATATATATATATATAAATTTATATGTATATATATATATATGTATATAAATATATATATATATTTATATATATATATATATATATATATATATATATATATATTGCTATTTCATGTATCCATATAAAATTTTATAAGAAGATATAACTTGTTATGTATCAATTTTCAGTATTTATTTCAGCAATGCTCAATACGTAAGTAGAGCTAGGTAGTAAGTTATGAAAATATATTTATGGCAATTAAGCTACACAGAAGCTCTCGCGTTTCATTCATGGGGGGAATCTTCAGGGTAATATGCATGGAGTTATATATATATATATATATATATATATATAAATATATATATATATGTATATATTTTTGGGTACAGAAAAATGAGTACAACATTCGTACAGGCATTTTCAAGCACAGAAAGACTTAGTCATACGGCTCTCTTCAGCTTCTGTTGTCATCTAGAATGACAACATAAACTGACTAGAGCCGGATGGCAAAGTCCTTCTGTGCTTGAAACCGACGGTATGAATGGTGTACTAATGTTTCTGTATGAAAATAAATAAATATCGCGCTCTTAATTTTCAATTTTTACCTATAATTTGCAATTAATCGAGCACTCTGCTGGAACTTTTTCATGCTATATAACAAAGAAGTGTGTATATATATATATATATATATATATACATATATATATATATATATATATATATATGTGTGTGTGTGTGTATGTGTGTACAATCTCTTTTTCTTTCGCACCCCCTCTCTCTAAATCACATACACATTTAAATTTTCGTGAAATAGCAATTTTAAAAACCGTATTTTTATAAAGTTATTTAAAACCTTTCCTTATCGTTTGATTTCAAATTTAGCATGCACAATCCGATTTGCGTTATATTAGTGAATAATTCTATTTCAAGAATTAATTATTATGGCGTCAAATAATTCAATATAATTTTAAGAGCTTAATTATTTCTTTGCATTAATTTACTGTGAGACGCGTCTTCGAATCTTGATGGCAGCAATTGTACGTCGATTTTTAACTTTAATTTGCAACATCATTTCCATCGCATAACATCAATGTGCATCTATGTATTTCAATAAGATATGATTTATTTCGGTAGGTCGATCACTTTTAAGTTTCAAAAAATGATACTTGTTTTGCTGTAAGGCCCGCCTAAAAGCTCCTCGTGGTCGGTGATTTCCGACGGTTTACATTAAACACCGACTTAAAACTCCGTTGACTGACCAGCGTAAAAAATAACACAAACGAGGCTGAAGTTAATCTAAAAGTGTTGTTTTACATTTTTTTACAACATTTCTTTTTTTACCTTTTTTTTACTAATTATTTTTGTTGATTTCGTTATGGTTTAGGTTAAGAGAAGGGTTAGAAATTATGATTAGGAATTAGGCTTAGGCCAGGGTTACGTTTAAGAATTAGGGTTTAGGCAGTCTCATTTGTTCAAATTGCGTTACTTGTCGAAATCGCGTTTCTATTAGTTTGCAAGTTCAGCGTTTCTTTCAGTTTGAAAGTGAATATGTCGCATTCTTATTCGTCTCGCTTCGGGGCTTTCCGCGTTTAATGTAAACCGCCGGAAAACACCGACGCCGAGGGACTTTAAGCGCGGGTCCTATTGTAAAAAAGTACCGAGACAATATATTCTTCAGTCTGTCACGATTACGAATGAGATATATACATTTTGTGTTTCTATGAATTATTATCAAACGATCTTTCCGTCCGTCAGTCCGTTCATCGATCTGTCACAGTTATGCTCGAAATGTCATGTTCGTCCGTAAACGCGTAGATAAAATGTACACATAGTAGAATATCTGTTCCTCACATGTAATGTTTTACTTTTTCATGCAAAACATTTGTTAGACATCTTTACTTCTATGGAAACAAGAACGCTTTCTTCGAGAATAAAAGAAAATAGAAACATTATTTCACGGAAATTCAATTCATGATTATCTCTTCTTATTTAGAATCTGATATTTTATTTGAATAACATTTCATTCCGAACAAACCAATTTGCCAAAACATGTCTTTATTAAATTCGGATATGTTTAAGGTGCCAATCTTGCTAATGATAGATAATCAATCACGTTTATCCAGCTCTCATAAACATTAACCATGGTGATGCACCCCAACAATTTACACCGATCCAAACGTTTGGAATATATCTAATAACTGAGAAAAAGTTAATAAAAAATCATTATTGCAAGGAGAATGGATGTAGAGTTTCGAAAATGCCTTGGATAGTTCAAGAAAAAAGCAAAATCAATGTGTTCAGGTTAAAAATATCGATGCATTTTATACCGAGACAAAAGATTAATCTTCAGGTAGCTAAACGGATTTAGAGATCAACTGACTAGTTATAAACTTGAGGGCTACAAGATGTACTCATTCAGTGCTTAGACAATAATATGACGGCGTTATTGAGAATGTAACTAAGTGGGTCCAGGAAGACATTCAACACAGTATTACAAATTTAAATCGTAACATTGAAGGGGCAATAACACAAACATTGTTGCACTTAAATAAGTGAAATTAGCGGGAAAAACTCAGATATAAGCTGAGGTGTATTTGTACCCACTTATATATATATATATATATATATATATATATATATATCGAGGTAGAATAAGCATGTCGCAGAATAAATGTGTAACATATGATTAAGTGTATATATATATATATATATATATATATATATATATATATATATATATATATAATTCCAGAAACAGTTTTTCAAGGTAAACAACTGATGATCCCTTAAATAATGTTAAGAGTAGTGTAAAATTCTGGAAGCAAACTAAAATAGTAACTACAAAAACTAAATTGACTTACATGAGTGGTTTTCTACTAAACGACTTGGGGCTAAACTGTTGTTTTTTCGGTATTTAGTTTTAATTGTTGAGAAACTTCCGAGACTATATATATATATATATATATATATATATATATATATATATATATATAATAATAATGGTAATAATCCAGGTGAAAAATATCCACAGGGTGGTAATCCAGAGAATTTTAACCGGGTTTATAAAAAGTGCTCAATATCAAAATAGAGCTTTATATATGATAATTTTATTTACACAGACATGTACAAAATCTGCCAGATTTTGTACATGTCTGTGTAAATAAAATTATCATATATATATATATATATATATATATATATATATATATATATATCACATTTGACTTCTTATACGGAAATTTACCACCCGGACAATCTGCATATATTTTTCACGGAATTTTTCTTTTCATTCACTGCGTTTTTTTAACAAAAAATTCTTTAATAATAATTTTCATATTTTTCTAATATTTGAACTTTGTTTTTTTCGAAAGCCAACTTATCCATCTGTATTTCTCCTCTGATGATAAGATTTCGATTTTTGAAAAGCCTGGGCTTAATGAAAGAATAATAAACACTAGTTTATTACTGAATACCCCTTGCATTGAACAATTGAAATTTGAAATAAATTTGGACAATCGTCGCATATTTATCACTCTTTTTTCGTCTATCTCTATAATTGCTCTATCTCATATATTGAGCTAATCGTCTTCACAATAGGTTCCATCTACTAAACGTTTTTACTTTTCTTCTATCTCTCTCTCTCTCTCTCTCTCTCTCTATATATATATATATATATATATATATATATATATATATATATATATATATATATATATACACACTCTGAAGCATTTTTTCAGCGACAGTTTTATTCTTAACCCATACCCTCTATTCCAATTTCCCAGATTTCCAGACTGAAAGTAGCACCCCTTTATTTTTTACATGTAGTTTAAACATCATTGTAAGTCGAAGTTTACTGTTAATTCTAAGTCGTTACTCTTCAGTAAAAATGTTAAACTATAATATTGCTGACATCTGTAACTGTGCTTGTCATAAATAATGTTCTTGTATAAAAGATACGATCATTGTAGACACAACCATGAGCAACATTTCTTTTTTAAATAATTGGTATTCTAAAATGTGTTTTATGAATGTGTTGTTTGTTTAAAATATCACAATCGTTTCATCTGATTGAATAGCAGATTATAATGAAATGTAAATACGAACATGTTTACCTGTAGAAGTATAATATCTATGATTTCGTTTGTATCTGATGCTAAACTAATCGAGGTTCATTCAACATATAGTGTGTAAGAAGTCTGTCTTATTTTGAGAAAATGTACGATAATGTTTTATGTTGTTATTTTCAAAAGCATTTTTAAAAATAAAAATATTAAAATGATATGGTGTAAAATATAGATTAACAATAATCCTCTAGTGTGTTCTAGTATTATCGACTAGGAGAGCGCATATAATATAAGAAAGTATGTAGCTATAATCACTTTATTGCAATTTATTTTAATAACATTACGCATTCTCTAGTTGATTTGTAAGAAATTTTTTTGTTTGCGTGTCTTTGAAGCATGTGGTTATGTGGCAGTTTCCCACATTTTTATGAAGTCCTTTGCAAACTCTTTCAAGCTACACTGGTTAGGTAGGTGGGGGCACAGCAGGCAATGTTGCCTCGTATTATCCTTATCTCCATTTTTAGAGATGGCTGGGTCCGTTTTATATCCCCATCTTTTCATAGCTATTTTGATCGATCCATTTCCGTTCTCATACGGTTTACTTTTTTCCTCTGGAACCAGAGTCCATCTGGACCGAGTGAGAGTTCCTTAGAAACCGGGATTTCCATGTCGTTATTAGGGGGGGGGCATATTTTAGCCGTCTGATCGATAAATGTAGTCTAGTCTCTTCCTGAGATGTTGTTAGGAGTTCGACATACCTGAGGAAACTTCTCCTTGACTTCAGTCGTTTGTCTGTTGGTCCACGCCCATGAAGGAGATGGCGTTCATCACTGATAGCGTTTGTGATCTAAACTCGGCTTGCAACTTTCTGTCTCCCATCTGAAGGGGAAATTCCAATGAGAATATGTAAGTTGTTCAGGTGTGTGGTCTTTAAACAGCGAATTATCCAGCGACATGTGTTGTTCAATGCCGAGTCTATGATTTTAGCATACGTTGATCTCTCTCAAATGGGACAAGCATACCCCGCAGAGGAATAGCACAACGCTAACACAGTACTTCTAAGTGTGTGATCCCGCTTAGAGTTGCTCAATTTCCGTAAGATGTTGTTCCGGGAGCTGACTTTCATGTTTGCCTTCTTTACATGTTCTCTGAATGAGAGGGTACGGCCCAGGGTTACGCCAAGGTAGACAGGTCTAGTGAGATTCTGAAATTGTATTCCAGACCACGTTATGTTTAGCGGTCAGTTGCCATCTTGGTTCCGGAGATGAAACGAGCACACTTGAGTTTGTGCAGGGTTTGCATGCAGGTGGTAAATCTCGTAGAAGGGGTGTAACTCATCTAAGGGTAATTTGAGGTTTGTTTCTACCGACTCGAAAGTACTCTCTTGGGATGTTTCGCAAATGGCGTCAGAATAGATGAACCGCTCAGTGTTCTGTCTCATTGGTTGATCATTAGTGTAGATATTGTACAGTAATGGAGCAAGCACACTATCTTGAGATAAGCCACCATCTCGACGGTGCCAGGGACTTTATTGTGGTGGCTAACATAAAAGTGCTTGTCGTTTAAGATGGCCCCGGTTAGGTCTGTGAGTGCCAGTTCCTTTGTCAGCTCCAATATATTTTTAAGAAGGCGGTGGGTTGCAGTGTCATATGCAGTAGACAAATCAACAAAGACGGCTTCCGTTACCAGTCTTTTCTGATACCCATATTCGATGGATTTGCTAAGTGAGTTCAGGAGTTGGTAAGTAGTGTACACCTTCCGCAGGACATACAAAGAAACCACATACATCACATGTATTCATATCTTTGAAAAAATGTGTAAGGTATGAATACATGTGATATCTGTGTTTTTCTGTTTTATTTTTATGATTAACGGGTAAATATGTTTTGATTTATACTCTGGCCAGATTGCCAGATTGCGCGCAGTAAATATAACAAACAAAATAAACTCGTTTACACCGTTTCATAAAATATACATTATGGAGTGATTTTTCAATACGCCCAAAACATCAGTAACAGAAATAATATAAATGTTACATAGAAAAACACAGGGAAATGTATAATAATAAACATAAATATAGTTAGATACTATATTAGCCGCATCTTAAACTATACATAGCAACGTTTATTACTACACTTCTTTTGAATCAACTAAAATACACTATGAATGAATGTGCTCGTTTTTCAATACATATTTATTTCATAAGACTAGCTGAATTACATATATGGACGTATGAAGTGTCAATTAATTACTGTACTAATTATATTCGATGTTATGTTTACCTAATACACCGGACTGATTCCTATTAACATCCAATTATAGTAGCATATTATTTTCAGTCTCAAACACATTTATATGTTGCTAACTTCCACTGAAAATCCACTGGAATATAATACTTCTATTTAAAATCAATGATAAAAGAACTAGAACATATTAAAACGTAGAACGGAAAAGAATGTCTGCATCGCTTATAGAATACAGCAGCGAGACGATAATCTGTTTGATAATCAGAATATTTCTGATTTATGCAGGGACATGTTTTAAAATTGTCTTAGCTGGAATAAAAAAGATCACATTGCGATACAAATTCCTACACATTTAGTTTTTGTTGCGTAACATTTCTAAATATCTTAAATCTAAATTACTTATTCGACAGTGTATTAAGTTATCGGGTATCATTCTGCTCATCACTTATAGTTTATATCGGGTACCTGCTAGTGCCAGATTTACACCCCCGCACAAATACACCCCCATATATATATATGGTCTCGGAAGTTTCTCAACCATTAGAACTATATTAAAAAAAAACAAAAAAAAATTATTGTCCCAAGTCTTTGAGTGGAAAATCACTCATGTAAGTCAATTTATTTTTACAGTTATTATATTAGTTTGTTTCTAACACTATTTTAAGGGATCATCAGTTGTTTACCATGAAAAACTGTTTCTGAAATTTAAAAACAAGACAGTATTTAATTTCATGGCTTCCCAGCAGAGTTGATCAGACCTCACTTCCCTTAAAAGACAAAAAACATAAACGTTCCTTATACTAAATCTACGTTTTGTTCCATATAAATGTTTTGCTAACTTATATTAGTTTTTTTTTTAATTCTTTACCTGTGCTGTTCGTCTGTCTAATAAAATTTATCCGTTACTTACAAAAATGTTGCTGCATTTTAAAGTGTTTGGACGAATCCATTACACTATTATTTAGGTTATTAATGTATTATTTTTAGTTTTATATTATAAATATAAAAAATATCAACACATCAAAAAATAAAAAATAAATAAATAAATATGTATATATATATATATATATATATATATATATATATGTTTATATACATACGTACATATATATACCTTTAGTCCCTCTTTCACTCCCTCCTCCTCCTTTGTTGTCCATCTCCCCGTATTCGGCAACCTTAAATGAATATTAATCTTCCTTATATATATATATATATATACATATATATATATATATATATATATATATATATATGTATATATATATATATATATATAATGTGTGTGTATGTATATATATATATATATGTGTGTATATGTATATATATATATATATATATATATATATATATGTGTGTGTATATGTATATATATATATATCGAAATAATCTATACAAAACCTTATGGGTATATGATGCGCTATTTCTTTCATGAATACTATGAAATGTAGATCTTTATTATCAAAAATATCGAGTGTTGAGTTGTTACCAAAGTGCACACGTATTACGACCCTTATATCACATCAGGTCATTTAGATGAAATCTAAATTGTTGACACACAGACACACTAGTAAATAACTTCATGCGATCTGGCACATTTATGTTTAAGTGGGTTTGGAGTGTAATTATACAAATAAATGCCCAATAACCATACCCTTTTGATTTGTACTTATTATATATTATGACTCATTCTCAATAGTAAGTTTAATTCAAATTACATGCAAACAATTTACGTATAGGTATATTATTATACACATTATCTAAAATCGAATATTTCATTTGATTGGAAATTCTGGCGAATTATGCAATACATATCTGACTGATGGCTCAAAATTAAACTATTTATGGGCTTTACTGATCCTCTCATCGAAGGTAATTACATTATAACTCATCCTTACTGTGCTCTGTCATGTTGATGCAATCAACATTAATTAAGGCGATCAAAGTAATAATGACAACATATACTAGCGAAACGTGCCGAGACGCATTTGGAACTTCTAAAGAAATTACATTCATTTGTTATACACGTTTAAAAGCTAGTGGATTATCTCGTAATCTTTTGCAAAGTTTGGAACATTTTGTTATCAAAGGTTTATTGTTGTAAGAGAGAAATAAAACTGTTGATCAGTAACGGTGATCAAGACAAGATTATTTTAGAAACAGCACACTTAAAGACTACTCTTCTAGAATTGCACTAAGTCCTTTAGGTCTGATAGAAAACCAATCTATTTTAAGATGTTATACATAAAGGTCACCTTGTCCGAACTATATGTTTTACATGAAGAGTACATACTTACTATGTAGCCAACTCATCCATGAATATAGGCTAATCAAATTGTATATAAAATAACACGGGAGAAGGTTTTTATTAAATTATGATTCATAACATTACTATTTTACCCATTTCTTATGTACAGGGTGTCGCAGAATCGTGCGCAATACATTGATCTTCATTGTTTTTATATTCCAGATAATGGGTGCGAAACTAACAAAGTGAATAAATAATTATGTTTTCGTTGCTTTTTGGAAAAGGTGAAGCGACATAACTTTTTGTAGCTCAGGAATTCAACCTCGATTACACTGAGCGAGAACAAACATATATGCCGTTTGCTTCTAAAGAACTAGCCCTGTTGCTGTCAGTGAGAAATGTGGCCGATCACAGAGTTCAATTGATGAATAATCATCTATCATTGTTTTTTGCCCGATGTTAATAAAAACCCTGTGAAACATAACTAGAGTAAGACAAGTTTTAACGATTAGCAAATCATCAGTGCGTCTTATGCATAGCACACATTAATTTTATCAGTTCTACGTAACGTTTGTGCACGCTCTACATAGTGATGCTACTGAAATACATGTATAATTCTGGCAATTGATGCTTAATAACATGAATTCTTCAATATAATTCAGTGATGAGCAATTTTCCATTTAAAAAGCCAAGTAAACCGGCAGAAATGTGTTATTGCTCAGAACTAAACTCAACTTGATATAATTGGGGCAGCATCAACACGACACTAAGATCATGGTCTGCGTTTGAATATAGCTGAAGAAAACGGATAACCTTTACTTTTCAATAATAAAAAAGTTAACCGGCGAAACTCACTTAGAATGTCGGCACACCTTATTGTTGTACTGCTTTAAAGACTTTAAAATAACTAGACAACATTTTTTCCAGTAAGATGGCGCTCCACCGAACTACAAATTGCGTAACTACTTGAACCAGACCTTTACTGGACGATGAAGTGAGCGAAGACGTTTCACCAGATCTGCCCTTGTTGACCTTTTCTCTTCGGAAAATCTCTAATCTTCTGTGTATCAGAATCGTCTATGCCGTTTTAATGGTGTCAAAAATGAACACTGAAACTCAGTTTTACACTGTTTTATAAAGAGAATTGATGCATTTTTACATGCAAGGGGTAATAACTTTAGAATCTGTTAAACTTATTATTAATAAAATAGATAGTGTGTGTATTTTCATGAGAACGTGGAATATGTGCATTATTTGGCACCTCTGTATATAGATAGTAGTTTTTGTACTTTCATTTAGACTTTACGTAACGTAAATAGTAGTTCAGGCATGCTGGTGAAAGAATATATTAGAAAGATTTATCATATTTTCGACTGTTTTCTTTTATTTCAATATAAAAATTAAAATATCTGTAAAAAGATGTCGAGCATTTCTTGTTACGGTGATGTAAATTAAGAATAAAGGCGAAGAATTTGTTTGCGTACTCTTAGAAAATGAACATGAAAGAGTTTACAATTTATTCTGATTACGATATCAAAGTAAGATTAGATGCACACGATACATACAGCTTCTCTTAATTCATGCATTATGTTAAATTATTGTTTCTTATGAAAACAGATTAAAGATGAGATGTTGAATCATAGGGCCCTCATGTTGAAAAGGTGTACTTCAGCTGGTACTAATTGTGAATGAGGTCAGGATTGGTATAGCATAGTACAGGTCGCGCCGACGCAGATTCTGGGGAAATAAATCTGTATTCCCACGAGTGAGTAACAGATATGTGAAATTAAAATCAAAAGTACAGATCATTGGGGTTGATAAAGGTCAGAGATAAAGACCGACAGATCGAGTACCCGATGCCGTCACTTGTTTGTGGCGCTTAAAGAAATAAAAGTTTCAACAGTTCTACTCATGGGTCCCAGCAAAGCAGGTGTATAAAACTATGCTCTGACACTTATAACTAAGTTCGGATGAGACTCAAAGTAAAAAACCCAACTCTGTCCGTCCAGTCCATCGTATTTCATCATCTAGTATTTTAGAATGAACATAACAGTTCCAACAAGGGTATAAGATAGACTTCTCTTTCTCTCTCTCTCCTTCTCTCTCTTTCTCTCTCTTCCTCTCTCTCTCTCTCTTACATGGCTTATAGTAAGAGAACATAAATTATACACAAACTGAAATCTCTCGAAGTTGTCTTGCGAGTTCGTTCATTCTGCAAGGAAAATGTTGTACATTAGACACACTGATGGCAAGGCGATGACACGTATTAGAGACGATGATAAAACCAACGCAGTCACGGAGACAGAAAGAAAGAAGTAATCACAGCGACGATCACGGCAATAAAGAAGGAATATCGACGTCAAGCAAGAAGAAAACGAATAAAAGTAAACTTATATAAAGAGAGAGAGAGAGAGAGAGAGAGAGAGAGAGAGAGAAATAGACTAAAATAATACTATTAGCGCACACACTCGCACCTGATAAAAATTAGATTGTTTTAGGGGAGCACTTGTATAATTATGTTTTCGTTAAAAGAAATAAATAATGATGCATCCGCAATCTATTGCAAGAATTAGGAATGTAAACGTGTACATTGCTAGATATAAAAAAGGGGAACACTGGGTACAATAGACAGCATGGGAATGCCTAACCAAAATGAGAGTAGGGGGCTAGTCAAACAGGATATTTATAAATGTCTCAGAGTTCTGGAAACATACATCATACAAATCTACAGAAATAAAAAAGTCGATTCGAAAAGAATACCCGAGAATAACTTTGAAACTATTATACACAAACTTATATAGCATAAATCTAGTAAATGGACTACATACTAGAGTAGTATCCTTAATAATATACATTTGATGATTCATAGGCTTGACTGATGAAGAACTCAGCCCCCTTGACCAAAAGACAAGAAACTTAATGACCATACACAACGCACTACACCCTCGAAGCTATAAAGACAGACTTTACGTGACCATAAATGAAGGAGGAAGATGACTTATCAGTATAGAAGACTGTGTGGTAGACACAACAAGAGCGCTAGTGAACTACATAACTTAGAACACAGAAAGGCTGATCACCGCAGCAAGAGACACCGGCCCAATGAACAACACGGAAATAATTGAAACCAGAAACAAAAAGTCAAGAAAAGGCAAGTGAGAGAAAAAGAATGCATAGAGGTTACAGAAGAATGACAAGAGAAGAGACTCACGAAAATATATTCGCATGGCTAAGAAAAAGAACACTTGGACCGAGGAAGGGAATCTATATTGACGGGTGCACAAAACAATGCCAGTAGGGTAAACTTCATTAGAGCTAAAATAGATCAAACCCAAGAAAACAGTAAATGCAGATCGTGTGGACAAAGAGACGGAACAGAAAATCACATCATAAGTGAATGAAGGAAACCAACCCTAAAAAGAATACAATAACATACATGACGTCAGTGGAAAAGCAGTATACTGGAAACTATGCAAACGACTGCATTTTGAACACACGGGCCAATGGTACAAACATACATTAAAGACAGTATTGGAAAACTAAAAAAAGAAACTCCTCTGGAACATGGAGGTGCAAATAGATAAACCCATACACGCAAGAAGACAGGATGTCATGATAGTAAGTAAGAAGGACAAATCCTGCGAAAAGCAAGGCAGGAGAAAAACGTAGCAAATACAGTGAACTTGCACGAGAATTGAAAGGGATAGGGGGTATGGAGAAAGCCAAAGTAATACCAGTAATTATAGGAGGATGAGGAAGACCCCCGAATAATCTCGTAAAAAGACTGTGAGAAATTGGAATCAATGGAAAGAATGAGACCATACAACGGACCATACTGACGAAAAATCTTAAGGAAAATCGTCGAATGCGAAAACAAACCAGCATAAGCTTCGCACGCTTACCAGTCACACGGAACGCGTGATAATAGGTAACCAAAACACAGAAATAACAGGACCACATGAACCCAAGAAACAGAAACTGCAAGAAATTTAATTAACTAAATCCTCCATCCCAAAAGCTATGGAACCAGCCTCCGACAAAAATAGTCGTGAAAAGTCAAGGAGGATATAAAGACCGAGGAGGGAGAGCACTAACAAACTATCCACTGGAAGAGTGCAGAGAGTAGTGGGACCCCCGGGAGTCTTATTGCCATCCACATCCTATAGAAGAAGAATGCTTGTTGCCAGCGAGAAATCAATGATAATTGGATGTTGTGAGAACGCAATGTCATTTCGTATAGTTATCGTAATAAGTAGAGAGTATGGAACTCTGTGTGAGCTTGTTGTCACTCAGACCACAGGGAACCCACCGGTGATTTTCAGTGACACATTCACTGAAAATGACCTGTGTGAGAACTCCTAGTAAGCACATAATAATAATTAATAACATCTTTCAGATGAATCGGTTTAGTGGCATAATTATGAAGATCCGCTTACACGTGGTATACTGGTTAACTGGAACTACTTAATATATTATTTTCTGCCATATATGCACATAAATATGGTTATCTGATAGAGAACGCATGCTACATCTATCAGTGACCCAAGCTGCAATCATACATTTTCCTTGAACAACATGCATTTTATGAACACTTTTTTCTTAGGTATACTTCAACAGTGAAGGTTATATGACAGTAATATTAATTGTACCAAAATAAAATTCTTACATCTCGAGCCAACAGTTACAAGATCAATATAAAAAATGATGAGTATTCTTGTCATAAAAATCAGCTGTACCTTTATAATGTACATTGATATTTTCTTTTTCTAATGTGCATCATACTTTCTCATCATGTTGCGTCCAAATATGGTACGGATGGTAGGATATATGAATTAATAATTAGCAAACAAAAAACTTTCAATATCTTAATATTTCATCTCCAAGATAAAATGATAAAATCCGTTATTTTATTGAAAACACATTCAAAAGCATACATACACACAGTCACATACGTAACACCGTTCCATTAAGAAAGCTCTGAGAAAAACTTAATTAATACTTATCATATTTTGATATATTCTATAGTACGTTTAAGGCTTTTTACGGATTAAATAAGCTTAACTATTGTCGTTCATTTTAATAATTGAAAACTTAACATATGTTATTGTTGCATTTATATTTTAATTTAAGTATAGGCTTAATTACTAGAGGAAGCCATATTTATATAAAGTACGTTTATATATATATATGTATCAAAAATGCACCCCTCAATTAATTCACCGATTATTATGAAATTTGGAACACGGTTGCTAGGCTTAATAATGGTTATGTGTGCTAAATTTATTTATTTTCTTTTGTAAAAAGTTGAAAGTACGGGAATATAAATGCTTCTTTAAAATTAAGAGAGATGTGATTTTTCGAAATTGTAACCATACGTATTTACAATTATCCTTTTCGATGAAGTATTTAAAAACAATATGTAAGGGGCATAATATATACGCCATATCCCAATATTTTTGAAAGTTTTACATCACATTCTGTTTTTACTTGATTTATAGTCATCTCTAAATTATGAGAAGTGATATATATATATATATATATATATATATATATATATATATATATATATATATTGTATATATAGTATAAATTTGTAACCGAGAAAATAAGTTATATGCAAATGTATATATATATATGTATGTGTTTTTATATATATATATATATATATATATATATATATATATATATATATATATATATATATATATATATACATATAATGTAGTTCTCTCTAAGTAATCAGTCTCTTAAAAATGTAAATGTAAAAAATAAATACTTTCATTTCAGTTTCGCAAGAAATAGGATTGTATCATAAGGTATTAACATACATGTGTATAAAATTAATTAATACACGAATATACATACTCACGCATATATACATATGTATACACACACACACACACACACACATATATATATATATATATATATATGTATATCTTTATTCACAGAGACATGTACACAAACCGCTAAACCGGCATGTAGATGTAATGTTATCGATGTTTACTTGTTATAAACTCATGCGGAAAATCTGATTGCGCTAGCCTTCAGGAGTCGCCAGAAATACACCAAGACCTTCCATTACAGAAAACTGGATGAATTGGGCAACCAACAACGTGATAAATTATTTCTATGTGAATTATCCCAGGAACATATCGATAAAGAAAGCTCTGTAGGCTGGCTGAAAAAAGGAACGCTCCACTATTATCAGGAGAGAATGATAATGGCTGCCCAAAAGTAAAACTTCATGATTAATTCCGTTAAAAAGATGAGTGGTCAGCAACAACATCAAGTGCAGATTCTGCCACACAGAAGTTGAGAGTGTGAGCCACCTGACATCTAGTTGTAAGGTTCTCTTGGGGGATGGCTAATATACAATGCGACACAACAGAGTGCGTACATATCTTCACTGGGCTATATGTAGAAAGTTAAATATCTAGTTTAGAAGCAAGTGCTGGGAGGATATATCAGAAAGACCCGTTAGTAATGAGTTATACTCCATCCACTATGGCTATGCAATCTTTACAGCTACATATCTAGAAACCGGAGCTGTTAAACCTGACATCGTGATATGGAACAAAAAAGAGAATGCATCAACCTTAGTTGAAGTAAGTGCCACTAATGATGCAGGATTAAACAGAGCTGAAAGGGAAAACATTACAAAATACCAAGGTCTTATGTACGACATGAAAGGAAAGTGGAATCTTAGGGAAATATCGATAATCCTACTCATTATACGAGCAATAAGAATAATGAAAAAGAATTTCTAAAACTATCTAGCTAATATACCCGGTGAACCAAGATCAAAATTGATACACATAATTGCACTTAAAGGGGAAATTAGAATCTTAAAAAAGATCTCTCGGTTGGAGTGTCTGAAATAGCTGGTGAATTGCTGATATCCAGTAGGATGCTCATCCTCAGCAAAAACAAAAAGATTAGTTTTTTTATGTGAAAAACCTCGGTTTATTTCTATACAGCCTTAAAAAAAAATTTGAAAAAAACACTAATCCTCGAAATAAGTCAAATCAAATTCTGTGGCCAGACATACCTAGATATTACTATGAAGCCTCTGCCACTTTTTATTTCGTTCATGTTATGTAAACTCACGGCTCCCCTCTCAACTGTAATATCTGACTTTGTAACTTTCCCATTTCTTCAATTTTAACTTACAATTTGACATCTTAAAAATATGAGATCATTGCTAAAAATAGACCATTATTTTAACCCTTTCCTCTAAAACTTACACACGCTTTTTAAAAGTATTTATAATTTGATCATGTGAAATTCCGGTTTTGAATTTTGATTCGTCCTTTTTTCTCCTATTCCTTCTTTCTTTTTTAGAAAATAAACACATAAGGTAAAGATCAGATTTTCCTTCCGGGGAGATGTTAGTTTCTATTAACTAAGTATCGATAACATCGATATGCTAGTGTAGCGGCTTTTGTACATGTTTCGATGAATGGAAATATTAATATGAATAGTTCCATTTACTTTTAAGCAGTATTATACGAGTCCTGTCGAATGTCTGTGATGGAACTTTTTTCCTGTTGGTGTTTACTATACCTAAATTTATATATATATATATATATATATATATATATATATATATATATATATATATATATATATATATATATATAAAGAAAGAAGGGGAAACACAACACAAGCAATGTTTTATTATCGTTAATATTCCTTGTCTAAAAATAATTATTCTTAACCATATCATAATTACTAGACAGTCTAATTAATGTTTCTCATTTAATGATATTCAAGAATTCCTCCCCCTACTATCTTTTGTGGGTGCAATCAAAATTCGACATATAAACAACGCTGTTAAGTTAAAATTCTCAAATCGATAAAATTGTGTTATTTCGTCGACTTTGCGTATTGATCTTGAAGAAAGGAGATATGTTTGCTCGAGAAGCCAGCACCAGAGTTATTAAAACAGTGGGATACTTTCTACGCAGCTTTGATTTATTTTGTAAATTCTAAATGCAGAACAACCACTGTTGTGTCTTATTATATTCTAAAAACTAATGAATTATTCTAGTAGCTAATTACAAAACATTTATTGAAATAGTCGCTTGTTTCGTTTCTGGTAGTGAACTATACAAACGACTCTTACATATTCTAGTCCGTAGGATGTATGTGCAATTAGCATGACATATATCGTAACGGGATCGATTGTTTATTAATCCCGCTAGTAATAGAACAAAGGTTACTACAAAAAACATCCTATAGTCAGACGCAGTACCCGTACACGTTGAACTACTGTCTTATCTAGGCATTGGTCGGTTTTCAGTAAAGGTTAGTACCGCAATGGTTGAAAATTATATCTATAAGTTTACGCGGAGGCAGAAATACAGTGAAAAAGATCTTTGTAATAAAAGTACTCAAATGCATCGAACTATTTAATCATTTTGACTATTATAATCAAACGTGTGGTTCTTCGACTTGCATTTATTCTGTTTTCGAGTAGGATTGTTTTTAAATTTATTCTGCTAAATAAATCATTGCCACGCCTCACGTAAGAAATTCAAATCGTAACAAATCAAGTATGATCTTCCATACCCAAGTACCATTGGGAAAAATTCACAGATTTACGTAAACTATTAGCCTTTATATATAGTATAGAATCAAACAGTTGCAAAATATATTCTTACGGTATAATAACCCAAAAACCGTTTATTTTCCGTGTAATAGACGAACCGAAGCAACTCTGAACCGGGATAAATTAAATTCCCGACGATACTATTTAGGCCATTTACACATTTGTTGGTTTATTACGGATACCGTATTATATAATAATATCTGGAACAACTATGTGGAATTGTTCAGGACAATTGAGGAACTTAAGACACTGCTGCTCTCAACCTTTGTAACGTAGTATTACAATACTGTCATATATATATATTAGTAATACTAGTGCAAAAGCCGGTGGTTTGAAGGTAATTGTGTTATAAATTATGTAATACTATTAATATGCTTTTTAAAACCATCATTAGCATCATCAGTATTACTATTAATATTTTTGTCATTATTATTTCAATAATTAGTATTATTATAAAAATAATAAAAGACTTTTACTACAATGTTTGTTCGAACTAATAAGCTATCCACTCTCTTTCTCTCTCTCTCTCTATCTATCTATCTCTCTCTCTCTCTACAAGTACAGACGAATATATATTGATCAAATTGTAGTATATCAGGCATATCCACTTTTATTTTCCGATTTATCTATTGAAAGTAATCTTCGAAACAATTATGCATCTTTTATGTCTCTTATTTTTTTTGTATACGAACATTTCTCGTACAGATAGTCTATGTATTGCGGTAATGCCCATCTCATGGCATTCCTCTCTAATTAATGAATGTAAAGATATTGTTTACCCCTACGAATTGAAAGTTTATCATACAAATGTTTGCTGCGGGAACGGTGAAGAATGGCATAGTATAGCATAGTCTAGGAGCCACCTTTTACTCAACGTTGCTAATCAAAGATAAACATCACAGCCACACTATATGTTTGTATTTATGACCGACGACACAAAACTAACGATGAAATATTATCATGTGGCTTTTTCTTATTGAGGCATTTTAAAAAGTAAATTATACTTTAGCGTAATAATTCGTTTCCTCGTTCTACTCTCTTTAGAAAGGTTAAATATATTGACATTGTTTGCTTCCCGTCACATGTTTTGCTATGCTTAAAACCTCCAACACCTTTGATGAACTTTATCGCTTTTATCTGAGCACCCATGTCTTCAAAAGTAGGTTTTAAATATTATATAAATATAAATAATTTAATAGGCAATAACATAAACGTATACAACCGTTACGATTTATGTAAATCTCAGTACCGTTGATAGATTCGTAAGTACGATGCATTGTATTGAACATAAATACTATACTTGTATTCTCTTCGCTAACGTACCCAAGTAATTAAATGGTTTGAGACTATGCCAAATTACTTGGCTTATATTATCGACTATTTACTTAGCCCTTCTGATAATCTTGGAATCTTCTTAACGTTTACTAATCTGTTTATCTATTTAGTGAACAGTGGATTTCTATATTCACTTTTCTCTGTGGGGAATCGTGTCACCATCTTCAGTAATTGAATTCTATGTTTCTTTTTTCTTTCGTGTTATCTACTTTGATTTAACTTTTAAAAATATTTACTCCTTTGTTTATACACATTATATATTTTCATCAACAGTTAGAAAATATATATTTGACCACAGGGCGAGTGGGAATGACCTTATTTGTCAAAAAGTCAACTTTAAATCGTGTAAATGCACATATTATGAGTAATGCACAAATTATACAGACTTTTTTCCAATTTTATGAGCGAAGAAAAAGTCACACATTTGAATTATTTATATCGCTCACACATTTTTATTTTTTTTAAACATTTTTATTTTAATAATTTACTATTTTTTTAAGTATATAGGTTTTTCTTGTAAGATTTTAAGCTTCTTTTGTTTTAAAATCAGTTTAATGTTGAAGATCTTGACGCTTTAAATAATTGATTACATAAATAAGAAGTAATTATCTATTGGTGATATAGCTGACGAACTGTATGAATTGTATATAATCTCTAATTGTAGTTCAAATAGTTTTTACAAACTAAATAGACTAGGAGTGTTAACAGAATACAACTTTATTCCTGTTTATTAATGAAAGTTCTTCTTGTTACGTTTCTTAACACCATCATCACAACATGTGTTAGACTGTATTTCTTCAACCATATTTGATAACTTATGATGTGTCATGCCTTTAAACATCCCCCAAATAAATAGTTTAAAGTTTCTTTTAAAATAATAGTTTTGAAGTTTGTAGTACACAATTGCCGGCTGATGAACAATAATTTTTCTACTTGGAATAAAAAAAAAATCATCACAGACAATACTTTAATCCAACCTGGCTCATGTTCGCTTATTGGCAGTCTTTGCCGGTTAACTTTATGTTTCAACTTACGAGGAACCGATCTTTTCAGTCTCAGTCTCACAGCTGATGTGAATGTAATCTTATATTTTCTTTGCTCACATGAAATTGAAAGACAAGATCTGATCATATTTAACATGAATTAGACACAATGTCAATTTTTAAATTATCGTAATTTAATGTCATTGATCTTAAAGATCTTGACAGTTCATGAAATGAAAAGTACAAACATTTAATTTAGGTAGTTGTATAATTTAATCTGCGAATACATTCAGAAGAATTCGATGCATAATTGTTCCCTGTTTAAAACAAATAGATAACAATTACTAAGATTATATTAGACATATTCAGAGCCACACTAAGAGACACATATGTACATACGTACAGTACCTGTATTGTAAACATATAGATAAAAGCTTCAGAAATAATTACTAAAATAATTAAATAGATAATTCTTTAAAAAAATAATTTTACATTAAATAAGTTAATTTTTACAAAAATGGTCGTTTTTAACACAGTGATAATTATAACGATTCTTGAGGAATATAGTATTAAAGTTAAATAACCAAGCAGTCAATTTTAATTGCTAAACACAGCAAAGTGCAGAAAAGAATGTAAGAAGACAGTGGAAATATATTACTATAGATACCGTCTGAACGTTTGTTTAAGGTTACTCTAAACCTGGATATGGTGGGCATAATCGATACCACATCAGACTAACTGTTGGAATGGGCATAAACATTGACAGAGAATGTTGCTTTTCTATTGTTGAAAGGACAGTGACGATAATACATCCTATGCGAGTGTCCGAGTAGAGAACGATTATATGTTGGGATACAAATACTTCTAAAGATTGGTTTACATTTCTGTTCATAATGCTATGTGCATCCTTCGCTCTTATATAAATACCAGAGTTAGTTTCTTAAGCTGTTCTCTGTAGAGACACGTAGAGAATCTCCTCACGCTCCCGGTTGCCAACCGTTGAACACACTTATCTTGTACATCGTTTTGATGATAGCAAATGTTTTTTATCATACTTGTACGCGGGTTTCATATTCTCTACATGCGATAAATTATTACAAAACGGGAATCATTTTTTATATATTTCCATAAACTAAAGAAATAAGGCTACTGGTTACATCATACATTCCGATGAATGTTTATCATACTGTTGGTAATATAATCCCGAGAGTAGTGGGTCACATTGATCCTTTAAGCTTCGGTCCTTACGAATTGACTAATTGTTCCAAATAATGTATCTTCTATATTAGGTTACTACACACCAACGTAAAGATACTAGTTAAACCTATCATATAAAAAAAAGAAAGTGTTATCCTTGTGTTATTTTCCATGAGATAATCTGCATTAAAAATGTGTTTTCTTTAGTTGTTTACAACTTATTAATGAAGTATGTATGAATACACATTATTTGTAAATCTATACAAATATATTAAATTCATTCTTTATATTCGTCCCTAAAACTCACACTCAATATATTTGTAGAATTTGGTATATTCGGACTACTGTTTTGTTCTCATCCTGGGTGTTTTTATCACAACGTTTCGGCCGATGTAACCTCCGATCTTCTTAAGATGCACTTTGTTGGACTCGGGAATATTTCTGTCGAACTCTAAATCTGTACGGAATTTCGAACGGAACCTTTTATTAAATCCATGGATGTACCAGGCATTCGTTCCATCTGAAATGACTCGAAGGAGTATTCAGTAATTCACATTTCTTCGTATCCCCGCACTTAGGATTGATCCTTCAACCTTCAGATGACTGTTACTAAGAACAGAATTTTACTTAGTAATATATCCACTGCGCCACGGATCATTGCGGACTCCTCGACTTCGACTTAAGGGTTCTCAAGTTCGACAAGGTACACTTGAAGAAGGTCAGAGGTTACATGAGCATAAACGTTGTGATAGAAACACCCAAAATGAGAACAGTATTCCGAAACATAATATCAATTTATTTACCTATCAGGTTTTATGCTCCGCAAGTCACGTAATACTGTATTTAAGTCTCTTTATTTGTAAAATCTAAGTATTAAAAATAACGAAATGAAGAATTAAATATTTAATACTGATAGCAAAATATTATATTTTAGGTGCTATTCTTATATTATGAGAAATTGGTCTGAGACATTTTTTTTATTTTAAAAACATCATCATTAATAATGAAATAGGCGGAGTATCATGGAGGAAAACTTATAATTAAAATGAAATGCTATAACCTAATACGTCTAATTTTTCTACGCATACATGCATTTCCTATTATGAATATCGATGTAACACGACATAAAATTTCAGCATACATTGTCTAAATATTGTCGATATAATATCTTGCAATTAACACCTGCTATACTACAAGCCAAACACTGTACCCCATAGTCTATATACTGTATGGTATGTGTAAATCCTCAATATATGAATATGCAAATAATGGTAGAAATAGTTAAATGCCTATATAATATACAGGCGACCTAAAAAATTGCAACTACGAAATCGTTTAAACAGTTCACAATAATTTACTTAACGGAGTTATTTGTGAAACTAAAAAGCGTGTAATGAATGCGTGATTAGTTTAAGTTATGAATGTAGGACACTCTTGTTTGGATCGGGGTTTAATAATTAGTAAAATTCAATACAACGTGCAAAAGTAGCAAATAACTTTGACACATACGTTGCTTTGCAGTGTTTTCTCTGTAAGGCGTCTCTTCAGTTTCTTTTGAAATAAACCAACAGTAAAGGCCCGGTGAATGTAAAGACTATTTAGGATTACTTTTTCCACCGATGAGACGATAATCAGTGTCTCCACATATCATCAAGTACGATAACACAAAGACTGCTAAAATATATATAACTGAATCTTGTTGGAGAATCAGACACTGACAAAAGTTTGGTGGAATAGATATGGTAAGAATTGCGAATCATATTAACGATTTTATAGATGGCTTTTGAAGGATGAACCTTTATTTATTTTCAAACTAGCGGGGCTACCCGGCGTTGCTCGGGGTCATAAAAACATGTAATTGAGGAGAAATCGCGTGTGTAACATCTTTATATTCAAACTTCTATTCCCCCCTCCTCTATAGCCGTCTATTTATCTTTCTACCTTTCTCTTCCCTGGTCGCCCCATTACACCGCTTCTTTTTAATTTTGCCTTTTGGGAAGGGTGCTTCTTCCTCACCATTTCACCTACGTTGCCCAGGGCAATAGTATGACATATTTCTATAAAAAGTACCACCTCTATCTGCGCTTTCTATATAGGTACTTATCTCCGTTCCGGTATTCATACTATATACGTATGTATCACCACCGTGGTGTGCAGACTATATACGTACCTATCGTCGCCCCAGACGATTTTATAGATGGCTTTTGAAGGATGAACCTGTATTTATTTTCAAATTAGCCACTTTTTTCTGTATCCTGTCGATTTTACAAGATGTTACGAAAAAAAGTCAACAGCTATATTAAAATGTCGGGTTGTTATGTCGAACTTTTAACCTTTAATCAATATTGTATTTTCAATCTCCAATTTGGCATAACAGTAATCTCCGGTGAATAGAATTCCTTCAACTTTTATCCTAAAGATAATCACCGGTTGATCCACATAATGTTCGAGTAGACGATCATGGCGTTCATCCATACGCTTGTTGACATTCAATTCCTTCTAGTTTTATGTTAATCTTCATTTATTTTATTGTTTTCTGACTGCGAACGTGTCTCTTATCAGAAGACACTAATGCATCTTTGAATCAAGTGAAGCGCCCTTCAGAGCAACGTATCGCTGATTTGAATGAATAAGCCGATTCAATATTTGGCAACAAAGCTATCAAGAAGGTAACCATCTCGCGAATGAAAGGTGACACGGATTGTCAGTCGAAGAAAGGTGAAATTGTGAAGCAGATAAAAGAACAGGATAGTGTGATCACGTCAATGGAACCAGAATAAACAGAAAACGGTTTACAAGCCAAGATCTTAAGAGTTTTAAATGGTGCCAAAATAGATATATATATATATATATATATATATATTCTTATATACTTAGGAAGATAAATAGATATATAGATATAGAGACGGAATGCAGAAAAGTTACTTTAATATAGCGGACGATTTTAAATGTGATACATTATTGCGTATAGTATTTACAATATTTTAGTATTTGTTTTAATATATATATATATATATATATATATGTATATATATATATATATATATATATATATATATATATATATATATAAAAACAGAAGTTGAGAAAATAACAATTAAGTTGCAATTTTATGATTGAGTGATGTTTTAGAAATTAATATATATATATATATATGTACGTATATATTAATATATATATATATATATATATATATATATATATTAATATATAATTAATATATATTTATATATTATATATATATATATATATATATATATTATTTATATATCTATCTATATATATATGTGTGGATTATATAAATAAATATATATATATATATATTATTTCATGTATCCACATGAAATGTTATAAGGAGATATACTTTTGTATTTATTAATTTTCATTATTTACGATACGTTCGTAGAGCAAGGTAGAAAATTATGAACATAGATGTATGCCAATTAAGCTACACAGACGCTTCCGCGTTTTAGCCTCATGATTCGTTACGAGGATTAAACGCGGAAGCCTCTGTGTAGATAATTGCTATAAATATATGTTCATAACTTACTTTATATATATAAATAATAAATAACTAAATATATATATATAACGTAATGGAAATTGAAAAACGAACACCAAATGATATAATTTATGTATTCAACAACGCTTTGTCTTTATTGTAAGACTTTCTCAGAATGATTATTTTAAATAAAACATCATAACAGGTACAGAATGTGTTGGTTGCTGGTTCAAAACTACGGCAGTTTGGGGCAGTACAAATCAAACTATGAGATACAGTATAGATGGTGGCGGTTTGTAAGCAACGATAGGACTGTGAACTGCAATAAGAAGTTAGATATTTGTTACACTCGATTTGGGAGAAAGGTGGTTAATGAACTTCGTCGCCTTTAGATTTCACTCGAATAGGGAGGAGCATTCAGCCAATAAAGATGAAAAACAATAACAACTATAAGTCGGTGTAAGTTGAGCAAATCAAGAGTATGTTTACACAATAATAAATAATTGACCTCTGTTTTATTTTACGATACAAAACAAAACACAATCTCTATCTCATTAGTAATTGGCACGATCGTGCCTTATTACACTTAACGATTTATAACATGTTCACTTATTATAGTTTATGCTATATAACTCATTATTCTAGTCACATCAGACGGTTTAAGCGCAATATGGTAGAAATTAAGGTGTAAAGTGTTATTGTCGCCGAGCATAGCAGTTTGATTAGGTAAAGTTGGTGTGAGCTTCGTTCTTTAATGATTTATTGACTAGGAACATTGTAGCGTCTCATGAAACATAAATCTTTTCAATATAACAACGGACTTGTACAGGGTGGGCCAAAATAAGGGTCCTATCTTTAAATTTGAATAACTTTAATTTGAATAACTTCCACAAAATAAAAGTTAAACTCACCAAACTTTATGTGTGTGTAGACTGACCCTTCCGAGACATTTTGAAATAAACAAAACAAATTTTAGCCGAAAAACACTTCTTAAAACTTACAAAAACTAAAGTATTGTTTTTTACACTGTTTTGAGTTTTTTAAGCAAAAATAATGTTTTCTAAATGAGGGTACGTTCCTTAGGGCTAATACGGCTCATGCTTGCTTCGGAAGGGGTCCTTTACTTATTCTAAAAAAAAAAATTTTTTAAATCAATAAATAAAAAAGTTATGAATTTTTAAAAATAGGACCCTTATTTTTGCCCACCCTGTAGAAATATAAAAGATTGGTGATTGATGTGAATGCCAGATGAGGTCAGGGGAAATAGTCGTAATCTTAAGGAAACATTTATTTTGAATTAAGCAAATCAGCCTTTCCTGTTTGTATTAGCCAACACCCACACCCCCCCCCCCAACCAACACATATATATATATATATATATATATATATATATATATATATATATATATAACTTTTTAATAGAATGAGGTTAATTCAGAAAATCTAAATTAGGAGCGTAATATTTATTTATTTTAATCCGTACAGCATTAGTTCCATTGGTTCCAAGCATAAAAGGCGTAAACCTCCCGGCTGTCTTCAGATGTGTTGTCCCTTGCTAAAGAAAATAGAGGATCTCGTACAAACGATCATCAAATGATTTTCCTTGAAGAGTCAAATTAGTATCGTCTGAATTATGGGTTAGAGAACGAAATGTGAGATTGAAAAGTTTAATTGAGTCTAAAAAGACAATACATATTAAATGAAAAAAGATTTTAAATTGAAAAATATTTTTTTATAAAATCCCGTGATCCAGTTTTTGATAACGACTATTTTCATCTGAGGCTTTATTTACTTTGAAAGGTTCAATTAATTACTTCTGAATTATCTGTTAAATAAATATATGTGAAGTTTGAAATTAATAAAACATTAAAAAAATTACATTTAAAATTTAAAATTTTTAAATTAAAAAATATTTTATTATTTAAAAAATTAATAAAAATGCGCCGTAAGTAACAGTTATTACTAACGGTAAAACACAGTCTAAGAGGATTAACTCTGTAAAACTCGTTATTAAATTTGATTTTGAGGGAAATAAAATGTAAATGTACATAAACAAATTATAATGGAGTATCAATTTATTATAAAAGTAATTAATGATGTAGGTGTTTAAGCCTATTTTACAGTTAAGCCTACTATTTAATAAGTAAGATTAAGTTTGTTTTAGCATTAAACTGTTTTAAAACCTACTATTTTATTGATGATGTTGTGGTAGTGTATTCTGATGCTATTGAATATCTATTAGCCAAATGTAATGGTGATTATTAGATAGGGTATTCAAAAGTGTTTGAAAAGGTGGAGAACAAAAGGTGGCATCAACGGTCTATTATAAAACAATGACATTTAATTTAAGATTACGCTGTGGTCAGCAGTATTCAAAAAAATATATATATACTATTACCAAATAAAATATGGCTATACGGGGTCTTCTCTTTTACTAACAGGACGTTTTTTAAATATGTTCGTGATTTTATTTACTGGTTTCAACTGTTGGTATTAGGATGGAACATACTAAGTTGACTATATAATTCGGAAGGTGATGATTAAAAATATATAATGTTCGTAGAAGAAGAGCAGGGGGAATTTAAAGCGCAAATATTAATGCCAAGTCTGGTATTAGATAAGGCTATTTTAAGATTATGTTTTTCGCAGTGGGGTGGCTATCATCAAATATATTTTATGTGTACCGTTCAATCCAGTTTATAAAAAGTGGTTGTCTCTTATGAACACAGCCTTTAATATTTTAGTCCTTAATGTTTAACCAGGTTGTATTTAGGTTTACAATTAATCTAAATATGTAATATCTA
>OY744521.1:18530582-18633082 GCA_963556195.1 Sepiola atlantica | reverse complement strand
GTTACATTGTGTGAAGTAGGATCAAATTTTAAAAATAAAAAAATATTTATTTAAAATATAAATGAAGGGAAATAATATCAGTACAATTATTAAAAAATAATCTCAAAGCCTAGACCAACAATTAGGTCGGCAACTAGGCCAGCAGATGTGTTTCCATTTAAACAAGGTAAATTAAATTCACAACATTTTCAGAATTTACAAGATCAACCTTGACGGTTTGGGCATGAGATGGAGGTATAGAGTGACTGATATAACGAATGTTGCAATGTTAAAGCAACAACAGACACGGAAACACATAAGGTTGCATATATTGGGGAGTAAATACCGAAATTAAATGCTTATTGAAAAGTAATGGAAACCACGAATTGATAGAACAATAAAAATGACTGTCACATCTGGGTGACGTAGCGAAATAAAAGAGAGGAAGCTTAGTTGTATCCTTAATTTGGAGAATGTCTAAAGTTAAAGGCATGTAGACTAACAGATTTTGCGGCTCTTATTTTACGCCAAGACCCGAGAAATTAGAGGGTTCGCGTGTCAGAATTAAAAATATACACACATTGCGTGGAAAGAGATTAGTTATTATTTTAGCAATTAAATAAGGAGACGAGCCATAACTATCAAGGGGTTCATGGCTATGAAAAAAAAACTCGTGGTCTGATAATCATCATTAGGATTATGACATCATATTTAAACAAGATTTTCAGAACATTTATTTTTTGGTAGAATCATCGGTCTTGAGGATTAATACAAACTCAATAAATATATGTTACTGGTGGACAAAGTCAGATATATTCAGTAAATAAACCAACTGACGACTTTTCTTAAGACCAATTGTAATATATTAAATCGATACCAGCTCTTAAGTATAACTTTTTGAGCGTTTGTCTTTCATGACGGACATAGTGACTGGCATATGAATAATTCGTCTCAATCTATTCTGCTGCGATAAACGAGCATTTATTCCCAGCTCTATATCTTTTAAACATCCCAGCAGAATTGATTAAAACACATTCCTGAATTTAAATATATATATATATAACTTAGATAATCGGGACCGAAAGGTATGGGTAATATATGGACTGAAGTTGCAGGACCTGTAGTGTCACTCGGTTTTAAAGCTTATCTCTATATAATTACAGAGTCCCCGCTTCATGTAAAAAGAGATAGAAAAAGGGAGAAAGGGTGACAGAGATCCAGAGAGAGAGAGAGAGAGAGAGAGAGAGAGAGAGAGAGAGAGAGAGAGAGAGAGAGAGAGAGGACGAGACACGGAGAGAGCGAGGGAGAGCAACTAAACAGGAACAGCCACTTGTGGGTTGAGTCGAGTACATTATACGAATCAAAATTGTATTTACTACGTATATATGTGTATATATATATGCATATATATATATATACATATATATATATATATATTATATATATATCATATATATATACATATATATATATATATATATATATATATATATATATATTAAAAGTATGAACTTTTAATATATATACATATCGAATTGCTGGCGTGATCTCGTACTGAAAGTGAAAAAACACACCTCATGGGCCGGTTACACCATCTGAGACCGGCAGACCATTAACATCGGATCTACAAACTACACTGATGAAGCCGATTGTACTCGGCGAAATATATCTGTAATATAAACTAAAAATAATGAAAGTTAATAAAAAACAATTTTAAATTCGGTTTCTATTTTTTTTTCAATAAAATATCATCGCATCTTTACATGCTTTAAAAGGTATTTTGTTTTACCTTCCCCCTTGTTTATATATATATATATATGTGTGTGTGTGTCTGTGTGTGTGTGTCGTGAAAATTGCAAATTTAAGATGAATCTAGATATGCCATGTACACACTGTTATTTTAGAACCGATGAGTAATACTTATCAGACTTCATATAATATACACTATACTGTTGTACAACTTATATTTAAGAAATGTACGCGACATGTGAATCGAATATTAGTGTACACTATCGTCGATTAAATTTTAAAATGAAACATTTCCGGAGCAGAAAACCTTATTGCATATTTCATTATGCTTATGATATATTTGAAATATTTACACATTCAAAATGTTTTAATTGTAAATCGTTGGAGTTTTATCTAAACATTCTTACCTCGATTATATATTTCTACCTCTCTTATTGATAATTAAGTTTAATAAAGTGCTTAATAAAGTGGTCGGCTGTTATGTAAGACATGCACATTCGAGTTGCATTATTAAGCACTATAGCCAGTTTAAAATAAATGTCGTGCTAGTACTTACATATGATCTATGATATTTCTGGTAGTATTTACCCAGATAAAGTAAATTTACTGACTTATTAAGAAAGTGACATATCAACATAGCACGTGATAGTGTTAAACCAATTAATAACACATCATTTACACCAAAAATATACATTTTATACAATGCATTGGTTGTCATAACCTGTAAATGAAGTCAATCTGTAAGAACCAGTATGGGTTACTTTTGTCATTTGTTTGCTTAATTAATACTTACAAAGAGATACTTACAAGATGAATCACGTGAAGTTTGCTAACATCCATGATGAATGTTTGGCTATGGAATTTGCAGAATTTTAACTTTTGACCAATAGGTCGTTCATAGACGTCGTTATGTACTTAGACACCATCATTCGCCGTCAGTTTTCAGGACAGAGATGAAGATATCATACGAATACATATGCGCTGTGTTCCACTTTCTTGCAAACTTGGTGTCCTGTAACACTTTTATTAAGACAATAATGATGGCATAACCTAATCTATGAAATGCAACAAAAGTAATACGTGTACCTATTATTCTGAACACAGCCTTATTCGAAATCTTAATGTATCTTACTGGCGACCTTAAATAAACTGACATAGTGCCAACACCTCAGACTTGTTCAAATAAAATGTTAATTTAAAGCAAACATCTACGTTTAGACGCAATTATCTGTCAAACGTCCAAATCTGAAAATCACATGATGTGAAGTTATCTATTCTCTGTGTATATGAAATACTATAACATTCACTAGCTTCCAAAGCAAAACGTATTCAGTGTTTGAAATGTATATCGAATTCCCTTGTCAACAGCCCTTATACTCAATATATAAATATTTACAAACAGTAAACCTGAGAATGGGAAACATTATTGATTATTCAAAAGTAAAGTTTTAAAAACTGCTTATTAGAAATATCTAGCAAAAGTATTTATACACAAAGTAAATATCAGTAAGATGTAGGTATCCTGAATAGCAAAGTGAGATGTGTTAGGCAATAGTAAACATAGCGACATTGATGTTTGGTCACGAGGTAATATATGTATTTTCATGGTAAGTTTTGAATTCTTTAATAAAAGAAAGAGTAGCTAACTTAAAAGGTATCTCACTATCCACCAAGCTCCAGCCTCTGTACCATAGCCGCAATGTTGTTTCTGTGTGCCTGTTTTGTAAGTTCTTCACTGGAGTGTGATCTGCTGAACTTCCTGCTCTGGTGCCACAACGACGTGAATTCCAAAACCCACATTACAATCTACCAAATCCCATCCCTTAACTGTTGAGTTCCCCAGGTGCCGAAGAGTGTTCTACTACAAAAGCTTCTGATCTCGTGCTGCTGATCTCTGGAACTCCCTCCCTGCCCACTGTTTTCCCGAGGGTACTGACATGCAGAAATTTAAAACTAATACAAGCAGACCTCTCGCTGCACAGCTCTCAACTTAGGATGTCCCCCCAACGTTAATCGTTTTTCTCAGTAGTCCTTACGTCTACAGCTGTGGCTTGCCTTGTTTGGGGTAAACTATGTTAAAAAGACATTGTGTTGGGTGTTTGGAACGTTATCATACAAAATGCTGACGTTTTTATTAGCCAAAAATAATAACTCCAGGAAATGATTATATTTCATGTACATCTGAAAATGTAATGATGTTATATGTTGTGTTTGCCTCATTTAAGTCTTATAAACCCCATGGTTGATTAGGATTGTATGTGTAACTCTGTATCCCCCTGGCTTGATCGATAATACCGTATTATTATTATTTTTACCTCATTTTTATCACACTTTATAGTATGCAATAGTCGGGGTTGGGTCAACGAAATACATTCGGCAGTGGTTATGTGTAAGTGTGGTCGTAGGTATAGTTACATTAATTTAAATACATTTCTATAATTTCTGTAAGTCTTTGATCCCCTCGTGGCACACCGGCGTTTTCAATGAATAAATGATGAATCATGTGTCGTCTGGTTCATAGACATTCATAATAATTATTTACATTTTATATTAGTATATTTTTCAATATATAAATAAAATAACATGCGATTAAGTAATATATCGTATTTCATTCTGATGAAGTTCAAGCGCGAACGCATACAAGCCAATTACGTATGCTATTTGATCGAAATGGCAGATAATTATCGATGCACCTTGTACAATATAGTTGCAATATCTCTATTTGTCGTTCTCTCTCTCTTTCTCTCTCGCTCTCCATCATTCTCTCGTTCTCTCGTACTCTCTCTCTCCCCCTCTCTCTCTCACTCTCCCTCTCTCTCTCTCTGTCTCTCTCTCTCTCTATATATATATACATATATATGTATTCATATTCAAAGTTGTTATATTTAAAATATACATTTTATAACATGAAGGAATTGCATTAGCTCAATAGTGTGAGGCTAGAGAAAACGTATGAAATATTTTCATTTAATTTAAACCCTATAAAAATAAAAATTGTAGAGAAAAAACACAAGGCAAAACTCTGCCCGAATGCAAGCAAATGTCCGATTGCAAAAATGTCCGGTGTCAAAAAGTCCAGCGTAGAAATTTAAATGTAGATAGGTAGGTCGTTAAAAGGCACGAGAAGTGACAAGAGAGGATTCAAAGTTGAATTCCAAAAACCACATCTTCAGGTGCCGCGAAGATAGATAGAATCCAGAGATTTTTATGTTACTTTTTCAAATTTTAAATCTTGGCCTTTGCCAACTTATCTATCCCAACGACTTCCTCTGATGATAAGAGTTTGAACATCTGAACCTCCTGGCTTAAGGAAAAATTTAACGTGAATAAAATGCCTTTTTGCGGAATATACCTTGCTCTGAGCAACTGAATGGAAATACGATTTGACTTTTGCTTTTCTAATTCATCCTTCTACACACACATACACACACACACACATATATACATATATATATATATATATATATATATATATATATATATATATATGTAGTAAGCTATGAAAATATATTCATGGCAATCAAGCTACACATTATCTCCCGCGTTTCATCCCCGGGGGAACTTTCAGGCTAAAATGTATATATATATATATATATATATATATATATATATATATATATATATATATATATATACTAATAATAATAATAATAGAATTAAGGATAAGTGAAGTATCGTAAAGTGATATATCGCGATATAGTAAAGCTCAATACGTTGAGTAGAGCAATCAATTTTAAAGGTGGAAAGATGGAGATAAAAAGTTGCATAACATTATATAAAGTTACACAAAATTAATACAAATGTTATTACATCGAAAGTGCATATGCAAGGAGTTACATTAATCCTTAAACCATGTTTTTTCAAAAATAAAACCTTTCTCGTCAGAGTATAAAATTTGGTAATGTGGTATTTACAATAAATATATATTACCTAGTTTAATTTCACTTTGAAAAATTGAAGAATAAATCTAGAGAGGTTGGGGATAAAGCGATAAGGAAATAAATGGCCGGGGAAGAAAAATTTAGCAGTATCGAGTAGCAAAATAGCAAAATAGCAAAGGTTTGTAGAATTGGAGAAAGTTTTTGACAATTGTTACAGGGTTTCAAGTAAAGGTAGAGGGTTCAACATATCTCACTTGGTCAGTATGGATTCGTACTCCGTTATGTGTACAGTTCCGTAGATTTACAAGTAGAATCCTGGACTGGTATTTTAAATATCCAATTTGGCAAATCCGAGGTGAAGACAACATAATAAATAATGGAAAAGATAATCATGGCTAGATAGTATTATGAGGAACGAACATATACTATACTGACACCTAATAAAAGGATGTACTATGTGAGAGGCTGTCTCATACAACGAAAAGGTAATGCCTGTTGCTGTTGTATCAGGGAAATGGAACGGATACTACACTACCCCCTCACTCGAAAAATATAGTCCCTGGGAAGATGATCTACTGAAACCCCTCCCTCAAAAGAGAGTGTAATACATTGGAAGACTGCACGACCCACTTTTAAAATAAGATTTAATTGGTAAAAGTACAGTATAATGACAACAGAACATATACTACACAACTTATCCCCATTTAAAATAATACAATTACATCTTTTTTATTCATTTGAAAATGCATAGCAAGTAAAAAGCAGTAGTCTTATGGTTGTTTGGCCTGTTGGGGGAAATCAAAGTGTAGTGTATGTTCTTAATATATGTTCTCAGCATACCAGCGACCTCAGAGTTTTTACTATCGAGGAAAATATTGTGTTCATATGACGGAAATATGAGAATGCAAAACTAATACTGTTTGTTACAGAATATTAATTAATTAGAAGCTGTTGATAAGACAAATATGCAAATTAAGAAGATCAAACGTGTTGTGAGTATTTCAAGTCTACTATATATACAGTATTCCACAGTATTATAGCATGCATTGCATTAAATAATCACAACCTGTTTTAATGTTAATAAAGTTATAATCAAGGGAGGCGCGATAGCGCTCTATCCCTTAATAGACTTCATAAACGACCTATGCTAGAAATCTCATTTCTTTGATCAGTCATAACTCAAAAACAAATAAACCAAATTAGTTAAAACTTTGCACAAAATTTTCATTTGATAGGTTCTATAAGTGTGTAGAATTTCAGCATCATTAGTCAAGGCAACCCAGAGAACCAGATTGGTCAGGAGTGATTTTGTGTTATCCGTGTGTACGTACGTACGTGCGTGCCACCCTGTATCTCATCAACTACTTGATTGATTCAGCTGATTTTTGGCAGAGATAGAGGTTCTAGGGTCTAGTTGATGGCATTTTAATTTCAGTTTACCATATACCTTAGTTTCCCAGATAATTACAAAAAAAATTATAAATTACCATTGTCTTGAGGCATAGCCTTTACAAAAGTAGTGCCATTCCATGATAAATGCCAGTATACTGAAATCATATGCCCTTAATAGGGTTAAGATGAAAATTCATATACACTAAATGTACAAAAGCAAGGAAATTCCCAGATTTTTACACTTTTATTGTAATTAAGGGTATAACTACATATCAACCAAACTATTTCATTATCCCATCACTACAGTATACATCTCTATGCATGAGTGGATGAAGTGTGTGAGGTGCGCTGAAGAAAAATTCCTACCAGTAAAATACATAACCCTGTTGTGCTCGCATACCCTTAATGACAATAAAAGTGTAAACATTTGAGAATGTCCTTGCTTTTGTACATTTAGTGTATATGAATTTTCATCTTAACCCTATTAAGGACATATGATTTCAGTATACTGGCATTTATCATGGAATATATATATATATATATATATATATATATATATATATATATATATATATATATATATATATATATATATATATATATACATACACACATATATATATATATATATATTTATACATATTTATTTATATATATATATATATATATTAGTCAGTAATGTGTGTTCTTATTCCCAATTTAAATTATAAAATCTTTTATACAGTTGGCTGTTCAAAGTTAGGCAATGTTCCCATAAAAGAAAAAATGTTCATTTTAAGAATGATTAATCAATGTTTTACGATAAGCAGCATAGAGTTATCAGATTTTTATTCTGACAAGTACACATTACATTTACTTTCACATTCCCGTGTTAAAGACCCAACCATGTCTAGCCGATTGGTAAACCATTTAGTTGTAAATCAAATTAATTAGTACCGATTAATTATTTAAATATGTATAGAATTCTGGTGTTTCTTTCGTTTCCATATATTGTAAATGCAACTTTCAAATAAGATATCAGTTCACTCAGTTCGGTAAGATATCAGTTTCAAGTTGCTTATATAATTAATATGCACATTAAGACGTGGTTGAGAGTATATACAGTCTATTATATATATTGTATTTTTTAAGTGTATGTTAGAATGAAATAATCTGTTTTGATGTTCACATAGTTAGGATAGATTGAAACATATTTCGCATTGTTTGTATATCTTTAACATACAAGTTTTATTTTTCAGACGAACACACAAATAGACAGACAACGTGTCGTCGCTTTTGATATATTTTGTTCGTATACATCCTACATTATCATCGGTGTACTGTATGAAATGTATTTATATTTATATATGCAATTTACTTTTGATCAAGAAAGATCACGTGATATTCGTATTGAGTTACTTTATTTGTAGACAGCTATGTAAAACAATTGAGGAAATTTGAATGTCACTATTTCTAAAAGTCACCTAAAATAGGGATTTGTGGTTGTTTAGAAAAAGTATTAGGTAAATATTTGGGTGATAAAGGTGTGTGTAATTTAATTATCAACATCATAGTTTAAATGTCCAAATGTGTTCATCGTAATCGATTGATCATATACAGTAGAGTGTACTTATGTCAGGAATAAGGTAATAACTTGGCTTCAACGACAAATTTCTCAGGTAACGAGTGCATATGAAGCCACTATATGCTAACAAGATTAATCTATAACATTACATGAATTAAGAACATAACATTTGATCTCTCTGAACACAGTATTCGGGAGAAATTACCTTTCTTTTACATTTTATCCCATGTCTCTTTTGTAAATTCTATCAATTATACACTGATTCAATTAAAGGGATTCAGGCATAGGCAGGCGATTAATATATGTCAGTGGATACCGTGTATGGTCGTTGATTTCCCGTGGGTGAATGCCTATTTGATGTTACAGTGGCAGGAGCTGGTAAATTATCAAGTTATAACTTACACAAAACAATTGCTCTTATTTGTAGCGTTTTGATGATTCGTTTAATAAACTTGTATTGCTATATACTAATTAAACTGCATGACAGAGATGAATTCGTATGGAACCAGCATTTCCAAGTTATTTGACGTGTGTTATTCTGTTGTAAGTGTTGGTCTCTTTAATTCTCTGGAGGGCCATTTCCAAGATGGATCACGTGCAGATTGGCAACATATATTAATGAAAGCGGATTGGAGGGGGGTGCTGCCAAGAAGCTGAGAAGCTGAAATTTAAGTTAGCACATGCACGTCCTAAGTCCGCACCGTTTTCATCTTCTTTACGTAGAGATAATGTCAAGCTTTGAAATGGTGAACAATACTTACACATTCCATAAGTATTTACTTCGAAATGATGATAGAAACTCCATAATTCTTTTTGTACTATAAAATGAAGGTAGACCTGACATAGCAAAATTTTCAGGAACACCATTTCGTGTTGACTGCAGTTTTCATAACATGTAATACTAGTAAGTAACATATCACTAATGAAAGTAGATCGTCTGAAATAAAAGGACTGGTTGTGTTGTTGAATACAGTTCTCCCCCTTTGTAGAGTGGCTATTTAACTATTAAAAATCTAGATGGCTCTTGTTGATAGTCTATTTTCATAGGATGTGAGTTCAACCGTATAAAAAGTTTTTAATTAAGGAGAAGAGCTCCTACCAGAAATTGCTTACGGTTGAATTGTTGTTTTTGTGAAGCGACTAGGTACTCGGGCTCTTGTGTCTTTTTCACCGGGGACTTTCTCTTCTCACCTCTTTTAATTTGTAACCCTTCTTGGCTGATTAGTACAGCCCCCTTTGGACACTATTTTTTATATTTTCTTTTTTTTTGCAGGTTCATTGAATAGCTGGAGTCACATCTAGAAGACGTTTTTCCAAGCTCAAATCTGCGAGTTTTAGCCGGGTTCAGAATTGGTTATTTAATTTTATTTTAAAAAAATGTTTACTAGCGTTTTGTTTTTGAACATTCGTGTCAAAACATAGCGGAAAAGATGAGGACTGGTCCGAGCTCCGGTGTAGGATTAGTGTCTAGCTCGGACTCTGGTTGCCAGATACCTAAAACACATCTCGAGACTGAGCAAGCCAATACTTTGGGAAGGGCATGTCGCCTTAAACGTCATGCCCAGTACTTCCGCCAGTGCCGTCCCCAACACTGTATGTAGATCAGAGCGTACAGCTTCAGGCGACAGTCTGCTTATAATTACAACTATGTGGACCTCGACAGCGTATGATCTTGTTCAGTTGGGAAAAATGATCTAGGTCGCTGGTATACACCCCTCCCCCAGTTGATCGACTGGTTTTTACCGTCAGCCCACCTGCTCGCAGGATAAAAGTCCCCTGTCTGCAAGAGTAAGGCCAGTCAAGTCAGTGGATTTCCAAGATGATGGAACCACCGCTCCAGATAATACGCCACAAGGAATGACGTGCCCCTGCGATCGGAAAGCCGCTATAAAGATAATATAGGATCTGGACTACAGCCTGACTAAATCTAATACCAGATACAGTATTAGCAGCAGTGGCAGCAGGAACATTGACACGTGCCAGTCTAAAGGGGCTCAGACTAGAATGTCAACAAGGCGGTCCAGATCCAGGATAAATATGGGGGTCGCTACACCGGACAGTCCGGAAAGTAGAGCAGTTGGTGCCAACACGAATCAGGCAGGTGGGACTTTACCCAAACCACTACCGAGACCTAAGACTCGACCGATGTCTCCCGCAGCCTCTCCTTTCCTCTCTCTAACACAAAGACAACCGACCCCAGTAATTACACTATTCCGCCCGAATAATCAATACCTGAACGCTGTGCCAACAACTCCGGCCTTGTCCCCGGAACCAATAACATCGAAAGCGGCAACATGGCAACTGCAGTCATAGCTAGCCCCGGATGGATACCGTCAGCTCTTCGACACAACTTACAAAACGATTACCGACGGCAGCGTTCTGGGCACAGTTGAAGAGTTGGCCTAAAGAATAGTAACGCTAGTCACGACATACATGAATACGAAGGAGTGGCTGAGGACTTTAAGGGCAGTATGGCAGACTTTTATGGGCGCTGAAAATCCCGGCTTCTTACATATGTAGAAGAAGCTACACAAGATTTTAGTTTTTGCTGCCAGATAGCCAGGAAGCTGAGAAGCTGAGAAGCTATCTAGCACAATTTTGAGGTGTAGATATCTCTCCCTCAAGCCTTAATACATAAAAAAGGCGGGCGACAGTCTCCATCCTCGGAGTCCCCTGTTACATCAGCTCTATCAAATTGGGATGTCGAGGCAGTAATTCCAATTGGGTTCACGTAGCATACACTTAGGGGACTACCGGATCAAAATAAGAATTGCCAATACTAATTTTAAGAAGATTCCCGCTTTCTTAAAAGCAAGCACATGGACTATGTGTGGCATAGTCGAAGGCAGGAGGGTACATTGTTGGCATTGCAGATAGTGAAGGCAGAAAAGGATGCGATACCGGACCTGATATTGGAGAGGAGCGTATTGATTCCCTCAAATAGCTAAATTGTCGCTGCGCAGTGAGGGTCAAAATTAATTTCCATACTCATTTTATAATGCCCTTAAATTAACCTTTTCTGCTAGATTTCAGAGGCATCGCTCAATGTTGACAGTTTACGTCCTACCTGCTTACAGGCAGTCTAAGGCATGACTGCGGCATCCTAGATCCTGAAGATTATAGTCAGGTGATTGACACTGAATAGTCCAGATGACCACTGACTTTTTAGATAGGTTGGTCACGATGGGCACAATGTGCTTCGCGCATACTGGGGGACTTCATGTCCTTTTACATGGCCGCGATACAGGAAACTCACTATGATTCGATTGACGATCACAAATTGCTGTCGAATCATTTTTATTTATTGGTAGCATTAAGTTACCGTCGTTCTTGGGGCCACATCTTCTTTCACTTAGGGAATGATTCTCTTGTTTTCGGTCGTTCCGGAAGTCAGCGAGCAGTTCATACCTTAGCTAGGATCGGATGGTTGAACTACATACCATAACTAGCATTTTATTTTGTTCTTTATTTTTCTAACTCTTTTATTTGTATTTATTTTGGGGGGATTTTTTAAGGATCGTTATTCTCCCACTCCTACTATTATCAAACATTGTATATATTTTGTAAATAAAATCATCAAGGAGATACTTTAAATAGAGTAGTCTACAGAGGGAATTCGGTATTGTGGTGATCGAAGCTAGTTTTAGAGCATAGACCGGTCGACTACCCTCCGCCCCAACACCACCACACCCGTCCTGCCTTGTGCCAGATCTTCCATTTTGTATATCCATGTGAATTTATAAGATAAATAAAAAAAAGCTCTTCAGAGTCGTAGAGCTAAAGAACTTTGGTTGAACTGTGGATTGCCTGTGTGAAGAGAAAGTTGTAGAGCGAAAGAACAGTCGTGGAACTGTGGCATGCCAGTTGGAATAGAAAGTTGTAGAGCGAAAGAACAGTCGTTGAACTGTGGCATGCAAGTTGGAATAGAAAGTTGTAGAGCGAAAGAACAGTCGTTGAACTGTGGCATGCCAGTTGGAATAGAAAGTTGTAGAGCGAAAGAACAGTCGTTGAACTGTGACATGCCAGTTGGAATAGAAAGTTGTAGAGCGAAAGAACAGTCGTTGAACTGTGGCATGCCAGTTGGAATAGAAAGTTGTAGAGCGAAAGAACAGTCGTTGAACTGTGGTATGCCAGTTGGAATAGAAAGTTGTAGAGCGAAAGAACAGTCGTTGAACTGTGGCATGCCAGTTGGAATAGAAAGTTGTAGAGCGAAAGAACAGTCGTTGAACTGTGGCATGCCAGTTGGAATAGAAAGTTGTAGAGCGAAAGAACAGTCGTTGAACTGTGGCATGCCAGTTGGAATAGAAAGTTGTATAGCGAAAGAACAGTCGTTGAACTGTGGCATGCCAGTTGGAATAGAAAGTTGTAGAGCGAAAGAACAGTTGTTGAACTGTGGCATGCCAGTTGGAATAGAAAGTTGTAGAGCGAAAGAACAGTCGTTGAACTGTGGCATGCCAGTTGGAATAGAAAGTTGTAGAGCGAAAGAACAGTCGTTGAACTGTGGCATGCCAGTTGGAATAGAAAGTTGTAGAGCGAAAGAACAGTCGTTGAACTGTGGCATGCCAGTTGGAATAGAAAGTTGTAGAGCGAAAGAACAGTCGTTGAACTGTGGCATGCCAGTTGGAATAGAAAGTTGTAGAGCGAAAGAACAGTCGTTGAACTGTGGCATGCCAGTTGGAATAGAAAGTTGTAGAGCGAAAGAACAGTCGTTGAACTGTGGCATGCCAGTTGGAATAGAAAGTTGTAGAGCGAAAGAACAGTCGTTGAACTGTGGCATGCCAGTTGGAATAGAAAGTTGTAGAGCGAAAGAACAGTCGTTGAACTGTGGCATGCCAGTTGGAATAGAAAGTTGTAGAGCGAAAGAACAGTCGTTGAACTGTGGCATGCCAGTTGGAATAGAAAGTTGTAGAGCGAAAGAACAGTCGTTGAACTGTGGCATGCCAGTTGGAATAGAAAGTTGTAGAGCGAAAGAACAGTCGTTGAACTGTGGCATGCCAGTTGGAATAGAAAGTTGTAGAGCGAAAGAACAGTCGTTGAACTGTGGCATGCCAGTTGGAATAGAAAGTTGTAGAGCGAAAGAACAGTCGTTGAACTGTGGCATGCCAGTTGGAATAGAAAGTTGTAGAGCGAAAGAACAGTCGTTGAACTGTGGCATGCCAGTTGGAATAGAAAGTTGTAGAGCGAAAGAACAGTCGTTGAACTGTGGCATGCCAGTTGGAATAGAAAGTTGTGAAGCTAAAGCACGTATGTTGAACAGTAGATTGCCATTTGGTAGAGCATCGGCCGTATTTTCTTTTACAAATTGATTACAAAGACTTTGAATTCTGGAGAATGGAAAAAAGAATATTGACGTTTTTCCTATATATTTTCATCACACACAATACATAGGAACATATTCCTTTGTTTTACGATTGAAATATGTTGAAAAGAAATTATGTTTTACCAAATCTAATTAGCATTAATTTGTACTTAACTCACCCAATTATCCATCTTTTTCGACATTTCTTTCTATAAACATCTTCTTATCTCACCTTATTTTTATGCTATCACTATCATCCAATTATCACTCCCTTTCTCTCTCTCTCGTTGTCACACACTCTCTCTCTCTCTCTGTCTCTATTTATTTGTCTGATTATTAACAATCGACAGTAATAAAGAGAGGGTGGAAAGAAGAGTGAAAAAAAGTAATACAATTGAACCTTATCCCTGAGAGGAAAAGAGAGAAAAGAATTGAAAGAAAAATATTTAACAGACTTTTCTACTTCAGTTTTTAATAATTCAAACAATCTTACCCGATCTAAATAATTGACTCAACGGATCACATTTTGAAGTGTTATATGATTGAAACAATCGCATTCCATTCAAACAATAGCAATCTTATTTGTCCTTATACAATATTTTATACATTATTTTTATTCCAAACTAATTTTTAAAAAAAAATCTGATTTGCTGTTTCTCAGATTATTAAAATGTCATGTTTTAATAATTCTCGATTCCCATTTAGGTCTTTGTTATGTGTTCATTTTCCTTTTGATCTCGTCACATGATTACGCCTTTGCATCATTAATAATAATTATCGTTCCACATCAAACGGTTTCCTATTCCATATATAAGGATTAATGGCTTTATTTCTTTACTGGAGTCTGATGGATGGTTCCACTAACTGTCTCAGATTTAATTGATTTTTTACCTGACATAAAAATAATTTTATTCTGCCTTTATTGTTTTCACGTTAATATTTATATGCGTCTCTGCAATTGTTTAAGACGCTGTGTTAGTCAGTTGTTCAGTCCGCTCTTTGGGTTGTCCCATCAAAGTTCGTATTACCTTGTTTCGCATCGAAAGAAGATGCACCACTGAAGCAATATATAGTTGAAGTCAGCTTACATTAAGTGTTAATTTGTCAAGTACAATGTTTAGCCAGAACGAACACGTCGGTAGTTCATCGTAAGGTTGTCTGCGGCGATCAGATATAAACCAACATCACTACTGTAGAAGGCACTAATGCTTGTGAGGGATAAATCTCTAGAACAGAGTCGAACCATAATTCACTCCGACACAGGTAGTCTGATGATTCAAGTCAGCCCTTAGTTTGCCAGATTCATGTCATGGCGAACTTTTGCTAGTATGAACACTTTGCGAAATTTTACAGAAAATGATTACATTAATATCCTGTTAGATTCGACCAAGCATCTATATAAAAATCTAGTCCCATCGTTTTGTCACGCTTACCAAAAAATAATATTTTAGAATCACCAACGTATCGCTGAACACAGATTTAATAGGAGCATTTTTCGAAGATGAATTCTTGCTTTTTTGTTCATTTTATGTTTAAGCACGATGCTAATATCAGTTTTTTGCAAGGATCCTTTTTTTCGTTATTATTTCATAACGCTATAGGTCAAAGTGACCTAAGACTACAGCACGATGCAAAGAAACCTGCGCAGTCGTCTTAATTAAAATCGATGTGCACGCGTGCCCGAATGTCAGAAATGTCCAATCAGCCATGTGCCGATAATTAAATTCATAACAATACATTACACAAAAAATGTAAAGCAAAACGACAAAGAAGAAGGATGTATTTATATATAAATAGATGTAAACAACATAGTTTTGTATTGATCTAATAAAGGAGAATAACGTAGGGTTTATTCACCTCACTTGCTGTGTACAGTCTATGTACATATATCTCTCTCTCTCTCTATATATATATATGCCTTTCCTACGCACTACATTTCCATGTCAGTTCTGTTATTATTTTCCAGATGCATGCTTTATTTGGTATCTCTATTTCTTATACGATTCACTTTAGAAACAAAAAGATTGTTCTGTATAATGCTCCGTAATTGTTTTAAAGTTAACGTTTAAAGTTAAATTTAATCATGTAAATTTTAAAATAAAATATTTAAATTCTGGGCAATGTTTCAGTATATTTACCATTTTATGAATAAAAATAATAAACTATAAGTAATACATAACATTATATATTAAACATATTTTGTATGATTAATGAGTGTCATAGTAATTGGACACTTTTATTTCCAGCAGTTATCCAACAAGTCGTTCCCATTGACCAATCATTATTAAAATAGTTGGTGTCCTTTGGATTCTCAGAGAAAAAGAATTCGCGCCCAGATTTCTAGCCTACGACCTGCTAGAGCCATTGCTGCTCCCTTTATGTACCACGCAAGCTATTTGCAATTAAGCTGGCGCTTAGAACGCCTAACGACTGCCACTGGTAAGCCCATTTGATTAATCTTTTCCAGGGTTTCAACGCTCCCCATGTTCTTTGCGGTGACGTGTGCATTGTGCTTTTTTTGATTTCACAGTCTTGCGCCCGCTCAAAATAATTTCGATATTAGTAGAACTTCGTTTTCTTTATCGTGGAGGGGATATCAGACTATAAAAAATATTCTTATATTTTTATTTGACAGTTAAGTGTGCATTGTTTTCGTCTTAGTACGTTCTATGTATATGTTCTAATTGGGTTTACGAATAAGTATTCTCTTTTACCTTGATTGTAGTTTACCGGTTTCAACTGGGCATAGGTTGTTTTCCGCATCAGTTCCGTAGGGACATAGTGTATCAATCTTATAACAGGTTCTGCTAGTTGTTTGCAAAGTTCTGTGGAACTTTTTATACTTCTTTTACACTTATCTCTTAAAAGCTTATATATTTGTTGAGTTTTATGGCTCATTCATCCTATATGAACATTTATTCTTTTACGGCTTTTTCCTCCGACTGAACTATTATTGTGCCTGATTGTTTTGCTGTAATGACTTTCCATTTGTATTTGTGTGTCCTAGAAAATAGTAATGATTGTATTATTCAATAATATATCCGGTCTCTGCCTGTGCAATTCACCCGTATGAACAAGTTTATGTTTTTTTGCACACTTCACAGTGGCAAACTTCTCAACAGAGGCATGTCTATTTTTATATTACCTCTCGGCTTCTTAGCTGCATTCACTTATGATGTGGCTTACACTTTGATTGCAATGCCCATAAATATATACCTATTTTATAATGAGTCTTTTCTATTTCGGCTTTCATTCAATTTGTTCACATCTCGTGTTCGCGTGTTGTTGTCCGCGGTTATTCCGTTGCTCTATTTAAGTAATGTCTGCGAACTTGTGCGCAGTTTTCCTGGTCTATCTCAGAAACATTGTATGTGGTTTCTTTTTCTATTTTCCTTTCCTTATCTCTTTGTTTCCTGTTTCAAAGCTATTTGTATTGTTTACTAACAAAGAGTCATTAGAAAAGTTATTACCAGTGATCGCTCACTGGAATTAACACTTAGGTTTCACTGACGTGAGCGTGATCGCATTTTTCGGTATATTTACATCACTATTCACTTATCTTGGTAACTATTGCAAATACTTTTATGTTTTCGCAACATCCGTTTGTAATTTATTTCTCCCTGAGATCGGCCGTTCGAATGCTCTTGAAACTCAGTGGCAATAAATGCTCTTTCCGTGGAAGTATGGATAGTGCTCTTCCTTCTTTTAATACGATTAAATCAATTATTTTCTGTGCCATTTAACGGTGCTGATATTGGTGTGTGTTTACTTGTTCCGATTGATTTCATGAGCATTATTATTACAATTATTATTAGTAATAGTAGTAGTAGTGGCGGTTATATTAGTAGTATAGTAGAAATAGTAGTATTGCACAGTTTTTGTCCACCGACATCCGCAGTATAACGATTTTCTACATGTGTTCTACCATATAGCTACAGCCATATACAAGACATGTTTACAATAAGTTGTATCATCTTCATTTTTTTATGAAAATTCCCCCTCGTTTCTCTGCTACCCTCATGCCCTTTTTCCTGTCTTCATGGCTCTGCTTTGTCTATGTATTGCTCACTTCTTTAAATTCCCTCTGCTATGTTGACATTACCTTGTTCTTTAAAGGTATTCTAGAAGTTATTTGCATGTTCGACGTGTGAAATTAATTATTTACTAATAATAGCTTTGCTATTTTTACGGATTAGGAAAACACCTTTTGTAATAGCAAATACCGCATAATTTAAAATAATGTACACTCTCTTTCAATTTCCCCTTATATATACATATATATATATGTATATATATATATATATATATATATATATATATATATACATACATATATGTATAAATATATATATATATATATATATATATATACATATATATACATATATATATATTTATATATATATATATATATATATATATATATATATATAATCCTATGTCTGCGTACATGTATGTGGTTGTTTCCTATAGAAAGAAAGGTTACATAATATACATATAATCTAAAAATGTTTCTCATCTAAAATTTCGTGGGGAAGTTAATGAAAATGTTCCCAAATCTCTAAGTATCTCCTTAATGAGGACTCTGCGGTATGAGTTGAAGTAAAAGGGTGAAGTTTTCAGCAATAATTTTGAAAGAAAACATTGTACAATAAATGTATTCCTTGTGAGAATGCCTCAGTAATTTCTTTGTTTAACGTTTCATAAGCTGCGCTTCGGACCAAGAAGTAGGCAAGTAAGTCGTTAAGAGTGTTTAAAGTAGTGCTGTAGGGCATCGTTAATTTCATGCCGGTTGCTTCAGTAGTGGTGTATAGTAATCCAAAAGTGTTCAACATCTTAGATAAAGCAGGTGTTGCCAAAGAGAACTAACTTATTTGTTGTTTGTTAACTTGGTGTTGCCCTAAAGCCTTAATAGCAAACATACATGATTATATTTGCAAGTGGTATAAGTTAATCAAAAGTGTTCATAAATCTAGATAGATTAGGTGTATTTACTCGGTGTTTTCCGGGAGCCATGAATATATTTGATAGAGCAATACTACATAGAGCAGGTGTTTTAAATATTGTTCTATAGTATTGTGTACCCGAATAATTACTCTGTGTTTCTCATTAGTCAGTGCTTAACATCCTAGATAGAGCAGGTGTATATATTTAATATTTGGTATATGCTTTATGGAGACGGAGAAGACAAGAAACACTGCTCTGCTCGTGAGTTCACTAAAAAAATATATGTTTCAGCATATTATTGAAGGTAGCTGGATTAAAAGAAAGTTGGCGTTGTCCTTGAATAAATTAAATAAAAATATGCATGTTATTATATCTTTAGGAAGCGGCGGTGGTGAACTTGGTGTTGTCAGAGACCAATAACTTTGAAAGATAATTGTAAGGTGAGTGACTTACACATTTATTATTTTCAATGGATTAAACAAAAAACGAAATAAGCTGGTCGGAAGTGAATACTAAGGAAAACGAGAGATAAAAAGCTAGAAGTGTTATATATAAAAGTTTACACACACATGTTAACCTCTTCTAGTTTGTTTTTTATGCCCTCTGGAAAACGCCTAGTAAACCTGCTAATAATTGAGTAAATAATAAAATAATATACGTTCATCGAATGTCTATAATTTTGTATAGATTGAACTTTCTTGTTTAATACATCATTTAACATTTTCCGAAACATAGACAAGTTATTATATATTTAGTTCCAATTGCTAAATTATACGTTGACATTTGATGGCACTCATTGACGAAACTTAGGGTTAATGATCACGCTATCTTTTTTAACATTTAATTGTGTGCGTCTGATCTTTAATCGTCACGACAATTGAATTGACCTTAAAATGTTACAAATCTTTAATACTTCATATATTCAGGTGAACCATATAACTATCTAACTTTAAGGTGCATACCATTATATAATTCCGTTTAATCCCGAGTATATATATATATATATATATATATATATATATATATATATATATATATATATATATTCTGAGATAAATAGATATTGGATATTGCACATGGACAACAACAAGGCGCTTCTTTCTTTGATTCGCCTATTTTACAGCACTTCAATTATATAGCACTTATTTAACGCCCATATAAGTTTTAAAAAATAACTGTATACCTTTTAGAAACACAAGTAAAACTGACGGTAATTGTTAATTCACACCTTTTCTAAATTTTTTTTCTTATCTTTCCGTTTTTGCTGGAGATGGGGCATCCTACCGGATGCTAGACATTCACCAGCTATTTCACACACACCAGCTTAGAGATCTTTTTTAAGATTCTAATCGTCCCTCTAAGTGCAATTGTTTGTATTTTTCTTGCACTCGGTTTAACGGGTATACTCGCAAGATAGCTTTTGAAATTAATTTTCATTAGTTCTGTGGCTCCTATAATTACTGGTATGATAAATATGTTCCTAAGATTCCAGTTTCTTTTCATCTCGTACATAAGACTTGGTATATCGTAATCTTTTCTCTTTCAGCTCTGTTTAATCCTGCATCATTAGAGACACTGACTTCAACTAGGAGTGCTAAGCGCGTATACGAAAAGTCAAGGAATTAGGTCCTGTTTAAACAAGACATAGTCGATGGCATAGTACACGGCGGTATCAATCGATACAGATACACCACACCTTCCCTTCCCTGAAATAGGATATTCTTACGTAATACCTCGCTTAAACTCTCGCTCTTTATGCTCGCCTATTAATATAATTGTATTCCGTGTGTGTAGCACGTGCACTCCTAATAAGTGTTATTCCCCTATAGAGTAGCAGAATCTTTTTTTCATCTGGGAATTTATATTTATTTTCATTTATCACATTCGGTTTACTGGAGAATCTCGTTGCTCAGGATAGAAGATGCCACTTAAAAAAAATGGTCGATCACGTTTTGGTTTTGATCACATTTAATGCAAAGTGTGCAAAACATGTCCAATTCGTGTCGATGAATATATCATAGTGTTATGTATTTGTTACAAAACTAGGTGTTTTCTTTAAAATGAGACAGTTACGAAAAACTGTGTCTATATACACACACACACATACATATATATATATATATATATATATACATATAAATTTTTATATATATATACACACACATGAATGTATATATATATATATATATAAGTTCATATATATATATATATATATATATATATGTATATATATATATATATATATATATATATATATATATATTCTGATCTCATGAATTTCTTGACATTTAACGTATCTTCAGTCGTTGCATAAATTATAGGTACGCAACATCACCGTAGATAAAGTGAATATAATTCATAGATTTCAAATCAAATATAAACATAGTGCTGAAATGTGTTTTTTAATTTACATTTGGTCGTTGTTGTAAACATTACTCGCAGAGGAACCTGACATTTCGTCTCGGGATGTAATATATATATATATATATATATATATATATATATATATATATATATATGTGTGTGTGTGTGTGTGTGTGGGTGTGTGTGGGTGTGTGGGTGTGTATGTGTGTCTGTGTGGTTGTGTATACGTATACAAAATATGCATCCACACATACATATACACATATACGTTAACAATAATCCGATTAGAAAAAGGATAACTGATAACCGAGAAACAAAATAAAAAAAGTCTATATATATATATATATATATATATATATATATATATATATATATAATACAAAATCAAAATAAATAAACGAGAATAATCGCCCTCCACTCACTCACACATTGACACACACATAGAAAATGACGCATGTATCTTTCCAAACAATTACAGGTCGTCATAAAAACACGAACACACACCCATACATGTGTATGTATATACATATACATACAATCAAATTCACGCATATAATATAGTGTATTACCTTTGTAGGTACATAACCCGCAAAGAAAATATAAGTAAAATAAAGAACTGTACTGCTTTAAAATTGTTATATCTTTTAATCAATTTAGTTATTAATGTTTGCCAGACCTTGACATTTAGATCGCATTTGTCATTATAGTGCGCATAAGATTTACTCTGCAAGAATCGTACGAACCACATAATAAGATGTTTATTGGTGAAATATTATTTAATAAGACTCTTTTGTTAAGTTTCTCGGCTATCTTCTGTGGAATTATGCTCATTAAGTCGGAATTGTTTAGTACTTTCTTCATCCGTTTTTGTTGTATCTTCTTATTATCTCAAAGGTCCAACTAACACATTTCTTGTTTCGTATCGTCTGCGAACTCTCAACTGTATGAATAGCGGCCATTTCTACGATAAATGTTGTTATTTTTCTTATTTTTTATATTTTGAATCATTGTCAATATTTTGGTTATTGTTACATTCACGGTTTTCTTCAATTTGCTTTCATCCTACAATTCCACGAATTTTGAAGTAGACATTTCATTGAATCGCACTAGAATTGTTATTTTACTTCCTGCTCTATATTATTTGGGTATCGTGTAATATATCATTAGTTTAACAAATATACTCAAACGAGAGAGAATGGATTATACTTTCATGTTTTGATGCGATTGTGTCTTCATATTTTATATTTATACGTCTGTAGAGTATCGGTTAAGAAAAGACCATGACAGAATCAGACTTGGAAGTACACAAATAGGAAATATAAATTAAAGATAAATTAAAGTAGACGCCAGGTACCTAAGCGTGAGTGAATACATAGTAAGAATAAACTAAAACAGCACATAATTGTCCTCAGATGAAGATAATTTATCCATTCACTAAATACACAGAATACACCAAGTACCTAAGCAAACGAGACGTAGTCACGTGCCAATCCGCAAGCGTTATGCAGTAAGAGATATTTTAGAAAGTGCATAGCGTAAGAAAGGTAGTCACATAGAGTATGCCACTTACCGGAAGTGGCGTAGCCGCGTGCATTTTCGTAGATATTAAACATATTTAATTAATCTGATTTTAAATTTGAGCGGTACTACACTTTTTGAACATCTTTTAATCTACCGATCTGTAGCAATTAGAGAAATAAAGGTATACGATTACTCGTGTCATATATTAGTACTGAGTAACCTTTCGAACTATAGCAGAAATACACAGCAGAATATATATTTGACAAACTTTAAAAATACATAGATTAAAAGAGCAATTAGTATACCCACTTGTATGACAGTTGAGATTATTTTCCGATTTAGAATAATTTTATTTCGAAATTGGAAGTTTAGTACTAGACTGAATAATCGAGTAACTTAAGAAAATGACTCATTCATGATTTATGCGTATATATACTGATGAGGGGGAAATTAAAAAATAAAACCACAGGATTCATTTTCATTGAACATAGAATCAAGTTGATGCGTTTTGATTTGAGGTTATTCATCATTAATCACCAGGAGTAAAAATATTTACGAATTGAGAAGAGTATTCATACATTTACTTTAATTATGATCAAAACATACGCGATCTTCGAAGCTAACACTGCATGCAACTGGCCAAAAGTGTTCGTTCAATTATTCACGAAAGTTGCCGCCAGAAATTCTAAGTTAACCAATTATTTTTACTGTGTTACTTATTTTTTGAATTTCCTATTACATTCAGACCGACCCTTTCTTGCTATGTATGTCACAAATTATTTTGAAACACATACACGCATGCGCGCAATATATATATATATATATATATATATATATATATATATATATATATATATATGTATATATATATATATATATATATATAATTATATATATATATATATATATATATATATTTAATAAAGTAAATATGAAGTATTTTACTTACATATATCGATGGTTCATGATCATGCAATCTTCAGTGTAGGGGTGCTAATTCACGTCAGTCGGAAGGCTTAACCCCGGTTTTTAAAAATCGCCACTGATTTGCAGTCCGGTATCTTTCCTCTCAGTCGGCAAGAATCCACATGATAATTAGGAGGGATTAGAATCTATAAACGCTTAATCAGCGAGCGCCTACAGCGAGCTGTTGAAAGTGATACCACAACAACAATATATATATATATATATATATATATATATATATATATATATTCATACACACAGGTAATGAAGTGATTAGATCAAGTATGCATCATTTACAAGTCTATTAACTTGTTGGATAATGGCCCTGTGAGGTCGGACGCAGGTTGAAGTGGATGTATTTGTAGGATATCGTTTGGTTTGGCTTGCGCGATTTACTGCGGGTTAGCCCGTACAACCGAGTGCCAAATTAGGGATTTTCTTCACAGTCGGAGCTCACAACCGTTGACAAGGCAACCGCATTAACGAGACCTCAGGTCAAGGGTCAAGGTGCACTTGCACCAAGGTGCACTTGCACATAAGTGTTTTGTGACGTCACGGGCTTTTGTGTGGGAAACTGAGTGGTTCCAGTCTGGTGTTTGGAAGCAAGCTGAACAGACATATTTTTCTATGTAGTCTGAAATGAAAACGGGAAGTTATTTCCCTCAGAGAATACAAGCATGACATTCCTTTTCCCCCCTCCTCGAATTGCTAAGGACTTAAGCTAGGAATTAACTACGATATAATAATAATTTGATCTCTCTCTCTCAACGTTTAGTAAAACATCTCCAAGTGCGACAGAAAACTGACGCCTGAATAAAACTAATTAAAATTCAAAAGATTGTTTGTCTCCTGAATCGTGTGAGGAAGGTTGTTGTTGTAGACAGAACGGGCGGCGATGTTCACGGCAGTACAGAAGCGAAGAAAGAACTCAAACAAGGATGAACATAACCGACCACAGTGAATGATTATATTAAATAATTACTTCATTATAATATACCAAGAGATGGAAGACAGTTGTGAAAAGTGTTATTAGTTCAAACGGTTAAAAGAATATGACGTTTTATCTAGACGATTTGTGATTAACATTTATTATAACAAATGTTTTTGAATGATTATTATGTATGTTATTTTGCATGTGTAATATGAGTTATTATGAAAAGAACGGTATATTGACTTCGATTCGCTTGCTTATTCTACCGATATCGTATATTAGCTTCATGAAAGGAAATATTATCACATTAATGACAGATGATATATAGCACATCATAAGAAAGTCTAAAGTTACATCAACTGGAATATTGAAATAATAAAATCAAAGATGTAAACAATAATGCAAATAATACAAATTAGCAATCCTCATTTACAAATTCCCGAATTAAAACCAAGTTTATTGTAAACATCGACGTTTTATGGGTTGAGTCTTCGTCCTTCGTCTATAGTGTAACACAATAATAACAAGTTGGTTATGGATATTGGAAATGTAAGCATTGCCTTATGACGTAAGTTAACATATAATGGGTAATTACAAAAATTACAACGTAAGTTGGATAAGTCATTAGAAATTGTATGAACGAAGTCTATTCGCCAATAACAAAGTTAGAAGTAATAAGATACATACAGTTTACGTAAAACGATGATGCGGGCAATACGATTACATGAATAGACAGGCAAATCCGATGGACAGTAAACAGAGAGAACAAGGATCGAGAGAAGCTAAACACGAAAGATGAACGAGTTAATGCTCGGGTAAACGCACATAGACAGCAGCAATTCTTAGAATTCACAACGTGATTTCGCTTAGTGCTGCTCGGATCAATAAAACTAAATTAACACCTCTTTTACAACAAAGTTGTTTAACAAAGACCTGTGATGAAAAAACAGCGACATTCAAAAAGAAATAGTAGAAGAGAGTATCAACGAAAGCAAACTACCTGATAATCTACAAACATATGTTTGAATGTAATGACTACACTAATACATAAAGAACAAGGCTACGTTTTTATTGTGTCGATTTAAGCATTGATTTTTGTGTTTAATAAGCGATTTCTTTTGATTTTTTTAGAATCGAAATATGTTAATCCCTATTACTTATTGTTTAAAGCTATCAGGATAAGAGGGTACTTTTTACATAGAACTCTTTTAAAATATCGACTAGGTCAACATAAAAATAATTAATTAAACAGATAACTTGTTTTGTCTGACTAAACTTTTACAAACAAAAGCTGATATGACAGATTTTACTGGCTTTGAAATGTCTAATTATGAAGAGTTAATAATCTGATTGAGTGATGTTTTGATGTTCCAGCAGTCACGTGGATTACAATGTATGTAATGTTGAATTAGATTGTATAGTATTAAAATCAGAAGTAAATATGTTTTTACCTGATAAAGTTTTGCATTCTTTTTAAACCTCTCTAGAAAAACTATTTTACTAATCTTCATAAGATCTAGAACCTAGTAGACATAAACAGGAGTATAATGAGCTGTGATGTTTATGTATTCGGAAGAGAGCAAAGGAGAAAGAAGCCTCTGAAAAGAGATGTACTCATGGATTGAAAAACTACTTGCAAGATTTTTATTAAATTTTGGATGTATAACTTGGAAATTAAATAATCCTAACAAATTTAAATGAACTTGTATGATTGGGAAATCCTTATTACCGAATTTCAAATTTACATCTTATGCCATAAAGATACCTAAGAAGAAACGAATACGCTCACACAGTTCGTAGTTTATATATATATATATATATATATATATATATATATATATATATATATATATATATATATATATATATAATATGTTACAAACACATTGTGATGATTTCAAAACTGATAAGACTTTGAGGAATAGGTGGGTTGGTTTTCAAAATAAGGTTATTTCCGAAAGCGTATCGATATAGGAAAAATAAACACCTAGATGGAGTAATAAAAAATCAAGCGTCTATATTATTAACTTTCAACAATGAGAAAGCAATTATTTTAAATATCCTAGGAAAAAAATAGGAGTGTCTATCAAGTTATTTAACTCGGACATAATTGCTAATAGAAATAGATTTCCTCTTGGAATTAGTTGAGTATGATTTCTTTATCATTCAGTAGATAAGTTATTCATATTGATTTTTCAGAAGAGTGGCACAATAGAAATACACTATATGTTAGATTACGAAATATATGTAGAAATTGAACGGTGGTAGGATGTATTTGACAAAACGTCAGAGCTAAACTACCCACAACTGTAGATCAAATCTGGAAACGCTTGCAGGAAAGCTTGGCAGAAATAGCCGTACATTACGTTACGTCTTTATTTGAACAAAAGGCAGACATCATATAAGCTGTGATAACGGCTAAAGAGTGTAATAATAATGACGAAAAGTTAAAGTACATTTTATATATATATATATATTTATATATATATATATATATATATAAATGACGATAAAAGCCCTTTTTAAAATGCGTGACCAATTTATTTCTTTTTTCTTTTTTTCCAATTAATTTCGGAGGAATCCTTCATCATCAGAGATATATTTTTACTCTTTTTTTATGAAACAAATAAACTTTTACTTTTGTTTATAGGTAAGACGTCCTTGGGTTGGAATGACGATATCCGCTAAGTTGTAATAGGCAGTTTTGAGAAGAACGGAAATGAATCTCTAAAATCATCATAATAAATGCAAACTATGGTAATACTATCATGCAGAATACTATGTGATTAGTGTTTCCAGAGGATAAGTCATTAAAATCGATGGCACACACATATAGATACACACCATTTTGAACATTGCAATATATTTGTTGAGTCAAAATATGGCAATAGACAATCACGTCTGAATATACGTAGACAAAATGTTTCTCATAGATAATACATAAAAGTGTATACTATACTATATGATAAAATCGGAAAATAAGTAGCTAAATGCAAGTATACTAGACGTGGGTGCACGTTTTATTTTTTATATTTGTAAGTTTTTTGACAAATGACACTGATTTGCGTAGTAGATATTTTAGATTAACAACTTATGCCAAAAAAGGAATTGCGATAAACCTAGTAAAGAAGTGATTCATCGGATGTGTTCAAGTTTCGTCTCACATCAATAGATCGTTTGGGTTTGTAGAGTAGAACGTCGGACGTATTATTAAGACCACTTGTGAATTTAACTGTATGTAGTAGATGCTTTAAATAAATATTCGTTTCGTGGCATTATTCAATAGTTTGTAAGAGTATAGCTGTTTATTATTATTATCATTTTTTTATTATTATTATTTATATTATCATCTAAAAATATCATTGGCACTAGTAATAATAGGTGGTATACTACGTGTACTAATGCTACTACTACTTCTACTACTACTGCTATTGATAATAATAATAATAATAGTGTTAGCAGCAATAGAAAGCATATTTTAAATACCAGTACGGACGTACTTCATTGCCAGTTTGTGGACCTTTTTATCAATGTTTAAGCCTATACTATATCGTTTTATTCGCATTAGAAATTGTAGTAGTAGTAGTAGTAGTAGTATTAGTAGTATTAGCGGCAGCACTATTATTAATATTATTATTATTAGTAGTAGTAGTAGTAGGAAGAGGAGGAGGAGGAGGAAAAGGAGTAGTAGTCGCAGTAGTAGTAATCGGTGTATTATAAACATATTTATTCTACCTATCACCCACAGGGGGGAGGTTATGTCGCATTTTGTACACTTATATCAAGTAGTTACGTAGCCTGTAAGTGACTACAATAAATTCAAAGAAGAAGAGTTAGAATGAGAGAAAGAGAAAAGAAGACAGTGATGTCTTTGTAATATATAAAAGTATTTATATATATATGAAGAAAGTAATAAGCGAGAGTTAACATGCATACTAATATTACAACAGAACCCATTAGAATGGAACGAGGCCATTCAACCATTGACCAGAATTTCTGGCAGATTATCCAAGCTTTTGCCAACGGTTAACTTATTAGCTTTCAACTGTGTGCAAGTTTACCGAACCATTATCCGTATGATCTGCTTATATTAAGGGTGGAAAGATAACATTACCGTGTAATTATGTTATGAACGTGTTGGCGCTGTGGATATGTTTGTTGTGCGATATGTTCGACGTGATAGATTCGCTTTACTATAAAGTATATTTCTTTCATGTTAGCGTGCCAATTTCCATACGAACAAAAGAAAACAAAATCGACACGATGCATTTACACGCACACACACATATGCACCTATAGCAAGCATATACGAAAATAAATTATCTAAATATTCAAAGTGCAAATATAAAGTAATATCGCTGGGACGTAGTTATGGTAACAGGAATACCGAAACATTCGTTGGATTATATATTTATTTATTAATTTAAAATCATTTTACTGTGTAAACGTGTATATAGCTAGGACATATTACATTTCACAACTCTTTAAAAAGTGAGGCGAGATGAAAAAAAATCATTCGACTGTACTACAGTAAAAAATACATAGAGCAAAGTTATTTATTATTTACATATATTGTTGTTATATATTGCAGTCTAAAATCGTTGAGTTTAGTAGTGTGTTTGTTACATTATCCTGTTTTCGTTTCTAGCAATGTTATTGTTCTTACTTTTGGTTCGCCTGCCGAAGAAGATTGAACATATAGTTTGCTTCTTTCCAGTGTTCTTTTAAAAAGTCTCTGTCTGTTGGTCTGTTACAAGAAGAGTCTCTTTTGGTGGTTCTTTTACAGAAGGATATATTTATGTGTTTTTCACTCTGAAGTTGTTACACGCAGTTTACTTATTAGCCGTGTGCCCTGTCGAAAAGCCTATCACGGCACCAAAACGCATCTGTTACATTACGGCACCAAAACAGACATTTGTTACATTATCTATCAATTTCTTTTTTATCAATCGTAATATGCGTTGCACTTATTGATTTTTATACTTCGGACTGACGAAACCTCGAGGACAACGCTTCCCGCAACACCATAACTACGAAAGTCGAAATAACACGAAAGTTTTTCAGAAAAATTAGAAAAATTTTCGAAGCATACGAAAGTTTTTTCGGAAGCGCTGATCAAGGCTCGTCTCTTAAAATCGGTACAAAGTTCTTACTATCTTTTTAAACAACTTATTTTAAATTATTTTCTTTTGTACACCTTTCTTTCTAAATTACTATCCTTTTTTAAACAAATTTCCCTTCTAAACACGTATGTTTAAACATGCCACACTTGTTCTTTCTTTTTACATTGTCACACATTTTCTTTTCAGTTTTTCAAATTAGGACCCGAAAATGTTCAATTGTAAACAAAAAGTTACCTTACACATATTCCTCTTCGTCTACCGGTTCCATTACATCACAGGCCGTGATCGATTCTGGTGGTATTTGTTCTGTGGACAAATTTGTTTTAAACAGGAGACAAAACGCGGAGATAGGATCTTTTTCAGAGAGAGATTTGATTATTTTATTCTTCTGTCTTGGTTGTAAAGGGATTTCCATCCATTCGTCTCTTCCATTCGTCTCATTCATACTTTTTGTTGTGGGGTGCGACCGAAGCACGGGGATATAATTCGGATCTCATTCAAGATCCAGACCATAACATATTTCATGGGTCCGCTTGCTTCAGGATGAGCGGCTTCATGGTGACACTTCTCACTCTCACTTCCAAAGTGTTCTCTTTTCAAAAACTCTAGTTTTCGAGAACAACAAATGACGTAACAGACACTTGCCTCGTGTCGGCCAATCAGACACGACATTCAACAATCGTAGCATATTTGACCTTCTCTGACCCGAAAGTCCCTGTGTCGGCACCGAATTTGTAACTTTGTTATGGTTTGACAAAAATGGTTCACTCATACCAATCCCCTCCAGTGCATGTCAGCTTAACCCGCACTTATTGTTTCAACTCACCCCAGCAATAATTCATACTAGCTAACTTAATCGTTTCGAAAACTATGGGGCCCCACCCATAATATAACATTTTTAGTTCCGCTATGTTCTTTGTAAATAAATTTGAACCATCCATATACATATTTCCCTGGTGTTCATAAATATCCGGCATTGCACCTGTTCAGTATGTTATTGAGTGGCATCATGAATATAATAAAAAAGTAGTGGAAAAAGAGAGTCTCCCTGGGAAATGCCTCAGTATAATATTTTTGTCAGTGATAGTCACATGTTTCTATTGGTTTCTCCATAAACTTTATAATGCTATATTGTACGCCCTTTAGCATTTACTTATAAATACATTGCCCATTTTGACAGGGGTTTTATTATTGTCAATCAATGCCGTGGCTATCGTCTTTATTCTTATTTTCCTGCTACTTCAGGAAATCATGTCCTCCTAGTGCATATTAGGACATTGTATTTTGTTATTCAACGATAAGTCCACGTTTATAAAGGGATTGGTAGATCTGCCTGTTCGGTTATGCCGTTACATTTTTTCGTGTGATTAGTGGAAATGTATTAAGGTCTCTAGTTACTTCGGATGTTTCGCTTATCGCTGTCTTTTAGGGATTCCTGCGGTGTTTTTCTTTACTTATTAACTTTTATTTTTCTGTTTAGATATAGCTATATATAGTTTAGATATAGCTATATATATATATATATATATATATATATATATATATATATATATATATATATATATATATATATATATATATATATATAGATATATATATATATATATATATATATATATATATATATATATATATATTCTTAGGCTTTGCGTTAATTAGTCATGCAGAATACATGTATTTCCTTTTATTTATTTCGTAACAGTTTTCACAGCGAATTATCCGTGATTCCTCACTGATCAGTAATTATCAGTAATGATCCATCGAATTTAAGTGACAACAGGTTTTCTAGATTTTCAGCACTTTTCGCGGCTTTCGATGATCGTAATGTTATGTTATCGCAACATGTTTAATACTTCAATATCTCACTGCCCCCCCCCCCCCTGTTAGTCTTTTTCTAGAATTTAAGTCGCAATAAGACTCCTCAGTAATCTATACACCATTCCAGTGATGGCCATTTGGTGATTTCTGACCACGGGCTTCACCTCCTTTTTTAGGGTTCAGGATCAGGTTTATGAAACCACATTATTATTATTATTATTATTATTATTATTATTATTATTATTATTATTATTATTATTATTATTATTATTATTATTAATGGCGTTACTATTATTATGACTACTATAGCTATGATTAATACAATTAAATACAATAACAATAATCATAACAAAAACATTAACATTAACAACAACAACGACAACAAAAAAAAACAATGATAATAATAATAATAATAATAATAATAATAATAATAATAACAATAATAATAATTATAATAATAATCATCATCATAAACATTCCAACCCCCACTTAATCTTTCTAAACCAAAAAAAACAAGAGAAGTTGCTTAAGTATTGATATAGTCTACTCTTTCGATACCAGAGTGTAGGATAAAGAACACAAATAAATAAATAAATATCAAGATGTAAAATGAGAATTAGTTAGACTATAGAAATGTAAAGAGGTTTAGGTGATCTCCGCTGTAATTGCAACACTTGGAACCATAACGAAAAGCCTCCATAAATTGCTTCAACAGGGTGACGAGACATTTTCAAAAGGATTGCCTGTTATGAACGGCGTAAGTGTTAAGGCACAGCTTGAATGTCTAAAGTGAAAGTACTTGCCTTGATGTTCAAAAAAGAAAGATCAAACTAAAAACATGAAAAAGTTGAGACTACTCTGAAATAATAATAATAACACGAATAATAATAGTAATAACACACATAATACTACTACTACTACTACTACTACTACTACTACTACTACTACTACTACTACTAATAATAATAATAATAATAATGGCTTAAACAAATTGACGAGACAGTTCCTTTTCCAATTCTGCAAAAGGGTTGCCTATTAGGAACGGCGAACGTGTTAAGGTACAGCTTGAATATTTAAGGTCAAGGTAATTGACTTGATTTAAAAAACAAAAAAACAAAACCCCAACTAAAAACATAAAAAAATTGAGACTACTATGAATAATAATAATAATAACAATAATAATAATAATAATAATAATAATAATAATAATAATAATAATAATAATAATAATAATAATAATATGTCCGCGTGAACTCGTAATCCTATTAGTCGAAGTTTTCTTTTTAGATTCCACCACGTGGTTACAATCTCAGCAATAACAAAAATCACTGGCGTTTGTGTGTGTACGTGATGAACAACCAAGTGTTTCGACAGGTGTCAAACATTTAAAGAGAAACATAACATATATTAGATTTATAATGTCAAAAAAGATCAGTGTAAAATGACAGACGTACGTAAAATGTATGAATTGCTTTTTTCTACTTTTTCTATCAAATAAATTAACGGAAAAGATACATCCGTACATCAATCGTTTCGAATGAGACGCGTCAGCTTCTGTATAACTCAACGTAGATTTTGTAAACTACTTTTTATTGAAACATATTAAGTATCTCAAAGGCTTACAGAAAAAGGTGCGTGGCCATTATTCACTTGATAAGAAAGGGAGAACATATACGGTAATTAGTATCTTCTAAGTAGAGATTTTTATATAATTATCTTGGAAAACCATATCGTCATCATTATTATCATTATTATTATAATTATTTTCATCATCATTATTATAATTTATATTATTATTATTATTATTATTATTGTAATTATTATTGTAATTATTTTCATCATCATTATTATAATTTATACTATAATTGTTATTATTAGTAGTAGTAGTAATAGTATTATTATTAGTATTATTATTATTATTATTATTATTATTATTTTTATTATTATTATTATTAGTAGTAGTAGTAGTAGTAGTAGTAGTATTTACTCACTAGGAGTTATCACACTGGTCATCGTCAGTGGTCGCCCACTGCCGACAACCTGTGGTATTCCCTGGAGTCCGAGTGACAACAAGTCTCCTCAGGTCTCCGGTATGCTCCACCTCTTTTCGTTCATCACCGCTGATGACCTTGCGTTAATCGCAACAGCCACCTACCAACGATTTCCCGCTGATAAGGGCCATCGGTCCCCTCTGGGGCCCGAGTGGCAACAAGCCTTCCCAAGGTCCCAGAGCTGTCCGCGCTCTTCCAGTGGAGGTCTGGTTTGCGCTTTCCTTCTTCGACCCTCTGTCCATAATTTTTGTGGCGTCAGCCTATGCTTGCGCCTCTCTCGTGCGGTTGTATATTCCCCGGTTCTGTTTTTTTGTGCTTCCATGTGTTTGTTCTCCTTTCGTTGCTTATGTGGGTTGGTTTCCGCATTCGAGGACATTTCTCAGGATTGTAGCTGTTTTGATCATTACTGTCGTTTGTATGGTCTCAGCTATCCCTTTGATTCCTATTTCTCCTAGTCTTTTCTCCATGCTTTTGGGGACTGTTCCTAGTGCTCCTATGATTATTGGTGTTATACTGACTTTCTTCATGTTCCATATTCCTTTCAATTCTCTGGCAAGTTCAGTATATTTGCTTCTTTTTTTCCGTCTCTTTGATCTTCAATCTGTGGTCTGCTGGAACGGCAAAGTCCACGATTTTGCAGGAGTTTTCTTTCTTGTTAATTATTATCATATCCGGTCTCCTTGCTGTTATGGGTTTGTCTGTTTGTACATTTATATCCCATATTATTTTGTGTTTTTCGTTTTCTAGTACAGTTTCTGGTTTGTGTTTGTACCGTTTTTTTGCATATTCGAAATTCAGTTGTTTGCACATTTCCCGGTGTACTTCTTTCCCCATGCTGTCATGTATGTTCTTGTATTTCCTTTGTGCTAGCTTGCTGCATTCACTTATTCTATGATTTATCGTTTCGTCTCTTTGTTCACACAGCTGGCATTTGCTGTTTTCCTGGGTTTTATCTATCTTTGCTTTAATAAAGTTTGTCCTAATCGCATTGTTCTGTGCGGCCGTCAGCAGAGATTCCGTTTCTCTGTTCAGGTGTGTTTTTCTTAGCCATGCTCAGCTGTTTTCATTGGCTTCATCGCTTGTGAGTCTTATAAAGCGTCCATGTAGTTGTTTTTCTTCCCACTTTTCCTTTCTTGTCTTTTTGTTTCTGGGTTCAGTGCTTCCGGAGTTGTTTGTTGGGCTGGTGTGTCTTGCTGTGGTGATCAGTATTTCCGTGTTCTGGGTTACATATTTTTTTCAGCTCTTTGATGGTGTTTTCACACAGTCTTCTATACTTACCAGTCCTCTACCTCCTTCATTTCTTTTCATGTAGAGTCTGTCCGTATCGTCTTTTGGGTGCAATGCATTGTGCATAGTCATTAGTTTTCTGGTTCTTTGGTCAAGGTGCCTGAGTTCTTCTTTGGTCCAGCCTATGAATGGTCCAGAGTATCTTATTAGTGTTACAGCCCATGTGTTTATCCCTTTTACTAGGTTTCTGCTATATAGTTTAGTTTCTAAGAGTTTTCTTTGTTCTTCGTAGATATTCTTTCCCAATCTTCTCTTTGCTTTCTTTATATTTGATTGTGTCTGCTTCCAGAACTCCCAGGTATGTGTAACTATCTTGGTCTCCTAGCGCCCTCATCTCCTCTTGGTTGGGGAGTTCTATACCTTCTGTCGTCTCCAGTTTTCCTCTTTTGATCTCTAGTTGTGCACATTTTTCTATTCCAAACTCCATTTGGATATCCTGGCTGAATATCCTGGTTGTGTTTATCAGCTTTTCCAGTTCTTTTTTGTTTTTTGCAAACAGTTTAAGGTCATCCATGTACATCAGGTGGTGTATTCTTTGTTCTGTATCCGTAAACCTGTATCCGGCATCACCCTTTCTGAGTATGTAGTTGAGTGGCATCATGGCTATTATAAACAGTAGTGGTGATAGAGAGTCTCCTTGAAAAATGCCTCTCTGTACTTTTATCTCAGACAGGTATTGTCCTCTGGCTGTCAGTTTTAGTCTCCATGTTTCCATGTCTTTCTGGATGAGATTAATAAACCTGTCTGGTATCTTGTATATTTTTAAGCATTCAATTATCCATGTTTGGGGGATTCTGTCGTAGGCTTTCTTGTAGTCAATCCATGCCATGGTTATGTTCTTTTGTCTGCTCTTCACCTCCTTCAGGGTCTTTTGATCAATATATAGTAGATCATGTGCCCCTCTTTGTCCTTTCCGGCATCCTTTTTGTTCCTCGTAGAGCAGTCCACGATTGTCCAGGGATTGGTAGATTTGTTCTCTCAGTTGTGCTGTGAGAATTTTCCACATTATTGGTAGACATGTTATCGGTCTGTAGTTGCTGGGGGTCGTTCCCTTGTTGGGGTCTTTTTGTATTAGTGTTGTTCTTCCTTCCGTCATCCATTCTGGTACGTCTGTTTTGCGGACACATCCGCTCAGTTTCTGCGCAATTCTTTCATGCAGGGTCGTGAATTTTTTAAACCAGTATGCATGTATTCCATCGTGGCCTGGTGCTCTCCAGTTTGCCATTTTTTTTAGGGTTTTCTTGATCGTTTCTTTGTAGATTTCTGTTTCGGTTCCTTCTTCGATTTCCTGCAGTTCATCTTTCATGTTTTTCAACCATTGGGCATTCTTGTTGTTCATTTTTGGTTCTTCCCATATCTTGCTCCATAATTGTTTTGTTTCTGTTGAGTTCGGTTGCTCTGTCGTTGTTTTTTCTCCATTTACGTTATTGTAAAACTGGCTTTCATTGTTTTCAAAGGTCCTGTTCTGTTTTCTCTGTTCTGATTTGTACCAGTATCGTCTCAGTCTTCCTTCTATTGCTGCTATCCTTTGTTTTATTTCTTCATGTTTTTCATTTAGTTTTTCCTTGCGTTTCTGATTTTTGCTTCTTAATCGTTTTATGTCCTCCTTCCTTCTGATCACGGTTTTAGCTTCTTTGCGAAGTTTGGTGATCTGGGTTTCCAGTCTGATTTCCCATCCAGGTTTTGTCGGTCCTTTCTTTTGTCCATTTTCTTCGTTTCTTAGTTTCATACTTACCGATTTTGCCCCTGCATATATCAGGTTGTTTAGGTCTGTAATAGTTTCTGTTGGGATGTGTGTGAGGAGTCTGTTTACTCTTTCTGTTTCTGCTTGTAACTTCTTCGCTACTTCATTCCTGAGAGATGGGAGTTTTGTTTTGTTTTCTAACATGTATCGTCTAATGTTCTCCACTTCACTTGCTTCTTTTTCGTTGAGTTCTATCTCAGCAGGTTCTGTGGTTCCGCAGTCTTCTATCTCCCCTTGTTCTGTGATTCCGTAGTCTTCAATCTCTTCAGTTTCAGTGTGTATGTTTTGCCCGTCCATTTGAAACCTTATTAATGATGTACCATTTTAGTACACGTACTATATGTTTACTTAAAGTAATACTATGTAGTTAGATAATTATGGGCTTGTTTTATTATCTTTTGTGATTCCTGTATCTAGATTTAAAATCTGTACTTGTATATCTTATGTCATTTTTTGAAGTGGATATTATATTCTGGGAACAAATTTCTCATATATACTATACTTTCAGTTAAGTACTTTTCTGCTACGGGTAATCTCTCTTATTCTACAGTTAAACGTATTATTGTGTTGATATTTGTATTGTTAGCATTATTTTTTTTAATATATGTCTGTTATAACTTTTAACATTTTTTCTAAGTAATTTGTAAAACTGTAACTAATTTTAATAGTGCGTTTATAAAGAAAATTTTGTAACGAGTAATTGGTTTAGAAATTTCGATTTAAAAGGTTCAGAAATATATGTCCAATTTTGAATTAACTAGTAGGTTAAACAGTCTGGGGTATACTATATACTTTTTATTGTTTCTATTTTTCCTACTAACGTTCCTAGTCTATGTAACGTTGTATTCAATGTTGGTATTAACTTAACTATTTCTTAAAGACCTAATTATACTATACAATGTATTCATTAGAGGAAGTATTGCTAATTCTATGACTAAATGATAATACAATATGCTTAATTACGCAATGTGGATGATTTGTGTTTGGGGTAACATATATTGGGGTGTAATTATATTTCATATATGATATGAATTGGTTATGATTAAATGTAACATCTAAAAAGTTTGTTATATTAAGTACCGCGGTCTTTTCAACTTTAATCCCTAAATATCTTTATAATTTCATAAATACACTTTTTCATTATTTAGGCCTTATGTATTTATAAATATAGGTGAAACATTTATATACAATCCTATATAATTAACGCTGATCACACCTGTGTTCGAAAATTTATATATATATATATATATAATATTTATGAATAAATATTAATTATGTATTACCTACATACATCGATGTTTCATCCTTACGCAATCTTAAGTAACGAAAGCTAATTTCCGACGGTCAGCGGGCGCGAACTCCGATCACTGATTGGCAGTCAAGAGCTTCTCCCGTTGGCCACTACAAATTAGTTTAGAATTTAGGAGGAATTTAACTTGGTAAATGCCAAGTCGGTGGGCATGTACCAACGAGCAACGAATAGTGATCTACAACAACACATTGTGTTGGATCTCGCAATAAAGCTAGTAGGACTGCTTGTTATTAAACTCTCTCAGAGTGCCCGGCCTTAGTAAAGGAGGCTTTTAATAATATTTATAAATAAATATTAATTATTTATTACCTACAGACGTCGATGTTACATGCTTACACAATCAATTTATTTTTAAAAACAAATAATTTCGTTGTGCAAGGTTTTCTAAATATTTTATAAAAAATTATTTTCTATCGCCAACGCTTCAAATATGTGATTTTTCAAAATATCCTTCCACGCAACCACGTGACACACAGCCATATCAACACTTTTCGTCCTAACATCGAGACGGATTTTCAACTTGGCTGCGATAAGTATGTCTCAACCAAGAATAAAAAAAGAAAAAAAAAGAAATATTCTTCTGAAGATAGTATATACTACTCAAGTTTATAGAAAGAAAAATGTTTTTAAGATAAATAAATAATTTATTTTTAAAAACAAATAATTTGCATGTGCAAGGTTTTCTACATATTTTCATAAAATATGTCCTCGTTATTATTGCCATTCCGCGAACGCTTCAAATGTGTGACTTTTCAATATATATATATATATATATATATATATATATATATATATATATATATATATATATAATAAAAGTTTTTAGAAAGGTTGAAGGCAATGCGAAGATCCGGATTGCTGGAAGCTGTGAAGAACGAAAACAAAACAAAACCGAAATAAGTCGGATATAGATCGAAAGGTTTGTTTATTTTTCTAGACAGCAAGGGTGTTTGTTTGTAATATCCGGATTATCAAGAATCAATTGGATATATTTCGAGAGATTTTTTTTTCTTTCCTTTTCCTCTCCTTGTCAAAAATAAATAAAAGAAAAATCCCGGATTCCGAGAAAATGCCAGGAGCGCTGGGGGGGGGGGGGGGTAAACATATATATATATATATATATATATATATATATATATATATATATATATATATATATATATTTAAAAATAAATAATTTCCTTGAAATAATACATTTTGGATTATGTATTCGCAGAAAAAATATAAAGTATACATTTCGAAAAATTAGGAACAAGGGGATCATATGTGTGGGGTGAAGTCGTTGGTCAACCTATTGTCTACTCTATTTGTCTAACCTTACGGAAGGATCGTTGCAGTAACCACACTACCACATTTACGTAAGGGGTAATATTACTTAACCTATACCTAAACTGTTTCTATTAACGGGAGATATTTTTAAAATCTTTAAAAGATAGATATAATTATCAACTTTAAATAAAACTTATTCAGAAAAAATAGTGTTGAACATATATGTATTAATACTACTATGTAATTAAGCTAACCAAACAAGTACGTCTAATTAAAATAGTTATTTGAGAGATAGTTTAAAATATATAAGTTTTCAACTCTTCCATAAATGTAAAATTGATTATATTAATTTCAAAACAGTAGGTGTTTAGTAGTTCAAACTGAAAAAAATAATTCTGAGTAGATATACACAGTGACCGGGTTACATTAATCGACAAGGCCAAGGCGCCAGCAATAACAATAATTGTCCCATAGCTGTTAAATAGTTAGCAGGAAACTGTCTCAGAGGTTCTATATACACGTTTACCAAATAGGTTCGAAACAGATTTTAAACATTTCAAATGTGTGCGCATTTCAGGCTTGATCACGACTTGAGAGATATTTGCCGACCCTATCATTGGCGTCAGGAGGCAGTATCTTAGGTGTGTAACTGACGATATTGCGTTCGCGCCAAAGAAACATGAATTGCAAATTATTTTATAATTAAACGCTGGGACCGGATATTTGTTGACTTAATATACATTCTACGGATACGCCTGAAGACAGGGTCTGCTAGTTATAAATATAAATTGAAACAGTTCAAACAATGCTATTATTACCAAAGTACCGTAACGGAAACGAAATATCAAATCGAAACAAGCATGACTGAATATACTTCTTGGTCTATATAGTTGGTGTCTTGGTCTTAACTTTTTCGTTTATATAACGACATACTCTGCCGGATATTTTTCTCTTTTAAGCAAACCTTTACAATATGTAATCTGTGAATTGACGTGTAATAACATAGACGTTTCTCGTAAAAGTCAATCAGACGCACATAAATCTGAAGCCTCATCAAACTTTAATAATTTTTTACACCACGGGAAGTTTTTTTTTCTTCTCATTGATTTCTGTATTGATTTGGTATTGTATCATACTCACTACCACTTTCATTGCTTTCGAGACGCCAACGATTTCGGCGAGAACTTATGAAGTACTTTTATGATCTACTTGAAACACGGAAGTAATTAGGCTAATACATTTAATGATTGCCGGACGTCGTCGCTTAGATGTTAAGGAATATGCACGTCTAATCTGTGTATACATCAAATTTGTCTTTTGCAATAATTAGACTGAATATTTTTATTTAAAAACACCTCTGTGAAATATTAGTTTGTCAGATTTGTCTGTTTTCTTAAATTACGGGAATGTGTAACTAATGTAAACGATTTCGGAATTTTTGAAATGAGGGTTGATAATTTGTAGAATTTGGTATATTCGAACTACTGTTTTTATCTTAGGTGTTTTTATCACAACATTTCGGCCGATGTTACCTCCGGCCTTCTTCAGGTGTACCTTGTCGAACCCGGGAATCTTTCTGTCGAATTCGGAAATCTTGACGGAATTTCGAACGTTACCCCCCGTGGATTTAATAAGGGGTTCGGTTCGAAATTCCGTCCAGATTCCCGAGTTTGACAGAAAGATTTCCGAGTTTGACAAGGTACGCTTATTATTATTCCTAAAAGCATGTATTTATTATAAAAACAATTTTTGATAATCATAGGTGTTTAAGGTTCTAGCTTTATCTTGTACACGAGTTTAGATAAGTAAGACTAAAAAAACAAAAACAAGATATTAATACGTGAAATATATGATCCTAATAATTTCATTCCTTCTATTTTGTCTTACTTCGTTCTTTCTAATTCTGATGGCTCTTTATAAACACCTACTTTTTTTCCTCTTGAACGTTCATTTGTACCAAAATTGCTTGAATTGCAGAAATAATTGCAAAGTTTATTGATGATTCCATGGGTATCATTGTTTTGGTCCACACTGTATTATCACAAACAAATTCTTGTAGGTATGATTTAAGTCATAACACTAAGACTAGTATATTCATATAGATAGAATTAGCACATTAGATTAAATAGCAATGCGTGTTCACATTCGGACAATATCGACAGATTAATTAGCATAATGCTTAGTTTTTAAGTGTCTGCATCGAAATATAAGATAATACGTTCTAAAGATGATATTAATTCGTATGAATCAAACTGGTACAACTTTGTTTACCGTTTTGATTTTGTTGTCGTCATTCTTGCAGGAGCGACCACACATTTCTTTTTTTAAACATATTCTACCCCAAACAAGACAGGCCGCAACTGTAGACGTAAGGGGCTACTGAGAATAAAGGTGTGGGTTTTTGGTGTAATCCTTAGTAGGGAGCTGTGTAGCGAGATGTATGTTTACATAAGTTTTAATCTGATATATGTCGCTACAGTCTGGGAAACAGGGAGCAAGGAGGATGTTCCATAGGCCGGCAGAAAACGGCAATAAGCAATTGAAGTAGAATGCTCTCTGGCATCTGGGAATCTCCACAGTGAATGCATGAGATTTGGCTTATTATCGAGTTGGTCTAGTGTATTTACGTCAGGGACCACCAGAGCAATCAGTTCATCGGAACACACTCAATTAAAGTGTTGTTAAAAATTGCACAAATATGTAACATTGCGGCGATGGGACAGGGGCTGAAGCCGGAGCTTGGTTGATTGTGAAGTACCTATTAAGTTGTCGACTGTTTTATAGGCCTTGTCTAAGAGGGAGAGAGATACTGGTTGCAAACATTCCTAAATGAAAATGGTGTTATGCACTCGAATGGATTCGAACTTGGCACACTTAGGTCGTTAGTCCGCGTCGTTACCCACTCTCACCTCCCATGTGAATGGAGATCTTATTAATATAAATGAACTATTTAAACTTCTAAATGTTTTTAAAATAAATCGATTAATAATACTAACTCTGTAGTTACAATAGATACACGTAGTTTACCGAATTTATATCCTTCTATATTCTATTCATTCTTCTTAATTTGTTTTCCATTTTGTTTATTTTCTACATAACTCCTCGTAAAAACGACATCACTAATAGGTTATTCAGGGCCTACGTACACATAGAAACTTGATTTCGATTACCACATTTGTTTCGGAAATATTTTTACATGATTTTTCCTGTATTTGATATAAAAACTTTACAATAATTGTAAAGCGCATTGTTACTATACGAAAAGATAATTTCGTATTCATGTTTGTTCACATCAGCTGCCTTGAAAAGGGAGATATAATACAAGTTTCACAAAGGGTTACTGACAATGAATTGCAGTGTTAATTGGTAAACGCAAAATAGAAATAAAAAAAAACGTACTTAATATAACATGTAAACTAGAAAGATGAAAAACTCCGAGTTCCAGCTATCGCATTTATTCATGTAAAACTATTTCCTTTTATGTTCAACAGACAGAAGGAGCGTAAATATCACCACCAAAACATACGATTTATTTTCTAAAGAGCAAAGTTATCCTCGTTCCCTGTTATTGTTTCTTTCAATTACAGGCGTTCATTTGGCGTTTATAATGACGCAATTACGGTCTCTCTCGTCTGTTATTATTATAAAATACACGCATCACTTACTCCATAGATAAATAACACAATAAGTTGTATTGAATAGTTTGGGGTAAAACGAATTTCAAACGTTTTGTTATTGAAAAAAAAAATTCCAAAAGGGACATCACACGATTTTCGCGGGACTTTTCCTTTATTGTGTAACAACAATAGAAGATAGGTGTGCTGGCTAGTTGACTTTTTTGAATACACATACCCACGAATATATATATATATATGTATATATATATATGTATATATATATATATATATATATATATATATATATATATATATATATATATATATCGAATATAGACATTTGAATTCTTATAATGAAGATTGAATTTGCACTACACTATTTTGAAATAAGTACTGCGATGTAGACCCATTTTACATATATTATGTTGCAATATATATATATATATATATATATATATATATATATATATATATATTTATTACAAACAACAGACGCACCCTAACTACAAACTTGACGAAAAAGCAATACTTCACATAATAAAACGATACACTAAACCTAACGACCAACAAAAAAGATCAAACTAATAATTTACTATACAAAATTTAAAACAAATTACCTAATTATAAAAAATAACACTGTCAATACAACTCTCAGCCAAACTAACGTTATATACATGTTCTCATGCCCTTTTAAGGAATGTCTCCCTACAACCCAAAACAGAACAAATACATAACACCTATATTGACCACACTACAACAACTCTCTCTCGACGCCTAACTTACCATTTATCCGATACGAGCGCCATCCAACGTCACATTACTACACATAACAAAATACTACAGTTGGCCGATATACGGAAAATATTAATATCTAACACGAAAATTATACACAAAAATAACTGCACAAACAGGCTAAAAAATACTAAAAGCAATATTCATTAAAACTAAACAGCCTAACATAAAAAATAGCTTTCAACACAGGTACCAACATATTAAAAGTATTCCATAATTAAATGGAAATTAAGTAAAAACAAAATAAATAAATAAATAATAGTAATAATAGTAATAGGAATAAATAATAATACATAAATAAATAATAGCAAAAATAAGAACTAACAAAATAAATAAGTAAACAATAAAACCAAACACACAAACGATAGAATAAAATGAATTCAACCACACACCCTCTTCTCTCTTTCATTCGGCCGTAGCGATAACTATAAAACACTAACTCCAGTCTTCTTATTTAATTTGAAAAAACAAAAAACAAAACCCTAATCCTGAAGACGACTACGAAAGTCGAAAGAGCTCGAGAAAATGGCCGAATTAAAAACTATCGGCGAAGTACTATACGGATTGCCACCTGAAACCAGAAAGATGGCTCGACGGTTTGAGAACCACACGAGGAAAATATACAAACGTGAAAGTTCCGTGATGTGCAACAACGCTTGCTTATATATATATATATATATATATATATATATATATATATATATATATATATATATTTCAAAGGAAACATTTTTAATCAATGAAACGGGCGGGTGGAAAAAATAAAATTGCTAAAATTTCCCTTAAGGCCTTATCGTCTGACCCTCTGAGAGGAAACGTCAGAATGATAAATTAAAAACTAAGAAAATCGAATGAGGTATGAGGGACAAAAATTTTTTCAGTTGGAGAAAACGATTGAGAAAGGAAAGTTAAAGTAACTGTCAACGTTATGGTTTCGCTGAATCATTAAAGATCTCCAACTGATGCTTCAAAATATTTCGTCTACACAGGCTAGGTCGAGAATTGTTAATAACTAACGCCTAAATAATATTGAGATGGTAGTTCGACCTGGCACTGTATAAAAAAGAAAACCACCTATCGGAATAGTTGTCAGAACAACTATTTGTACTAACGAGATGCTTTTCGATGGCTGTTCCTGTGCCTGAGGGTTCCCGGATGATCTTGAAACCTTGTGTAAGCGAATATCACGTGGTATGTGTTGGGATATTCTAAATTCTAATTTTTGGGATGTTTTAGAATTTTGCATTCCTACCCTCCGCGTTGATAAAATCAACATATTTAGTGATATTGGACTATTATATTCTCAACTTAAAAGACATTCGCCTATTTCTACTGAGTAATTAACTAGCGTTAAAATCCAGTTGGGGGAATTAGGTCGAAGGTTTTCTGCTATACGTACTAAATCTAGCGATTGTATTTGGCAGAAAAATCATTTTGAAACTGTGTAATTACTTTAATTGAACTCTGATATTCATATCACTCGTCCAGACAAAGGTTGTAATCCTGACCCAAGTAGATTATATCTCCAAAATGTGTAACATTTTGGATGATAACAATTAACTTTTCAATATATATATATATGTATTGCGACATAATATATGAAAAATGGGTCTACATCGCAGTACTTATTTCAAAATAGTGTAGTGCAAATTCAATCTTTATTATAAGAATTCAAATGTCTATATTCGATATATATATATATATATATATACATATATATATCTATATATACATATATATATATATATATATATATATATATATATATATATATATATATTCGTGGGTATGTGTATTCAAAAAAGTCAACTAGCCAGCACACCTATTTTCTATTGTTGTTACACAATAAAGGAAATGTCCCGCGAACATCGTGTGATGTCCCTTTTAGAATTTTTTTTTTCAATAACAAAACGTTTGAAATTCGTTTCACCCCAAACTATTCAATACAACTTATTGTGTTATTTATCTATGGAGTAAGTGATGCGTGTATTTTATAATAATAACAGACGAGAGAGACCGTAATTGCGTCATTATAAACGCCAAATGAACGCCTGTAATTGAAAGAAACAATAACAGGGAACGAGGATAACTTTGCTCTTTAGAAAATAACCGTATGTTTTGGGGGAGATATTTACGCTCCTTCTGTCTGTTGAACATAAAAGGAAATAGTTTTACATGAATAAATGCGATAGCTGGAACTCGAATGGTTTCACCTTTCTAGTTTACATGTTATATTAAGTACGTTTTTCTTTTCCTTTCTATTTTGCGTTAACCAATTAACACTGCAATTCATTGTCAGTAACCCTTTGTGAAACTTGTATTATATCTCCCTTTTCAAGGCAGCTGATGCGAACAAACATGAATACGAAATTATCTTTTCGTATAGTTACAATACGCTTTACAATTATTGTAAAGTTTTTATATTAAATACAGGAACAATCATGTTCAAATATTTCCGAAACAAATGTGGTAATCGAAATCAAGTTTCTATGTGTACGTATGCCCCGAATAACCTATTATTGATATTCTATCCTTTAATAATAAACATCTACGAGAGACCATACGGCTGTATATGTCATATATAAAATAAATACGTATATAATGGATTCTCATATTGTGTCGATTTGTGTTTAATCGAAAAGATTATTTTTAACGCGAAGTTATGTAGAAAATAAACAAAACGGAAAACAAATTAAGAGGAACGAATAAAATATAGAAGGATATAACAGAGATAAACTACGTGTATCTATTGTAACTACACATTTAGTATTATTAATCGAAATATTTAAAAACATTTAGAAGTGTAAATAGTTTATTTATATTAATAAGATCCTCATTCACATGGGAGGTGACAGTAGGTAACGAGGCGGACTAACGACCTAAGTGTGCAGAGTTCGAATCCACTCGAGTGCATAATACCATTTTCATTTAGGTATGTTTGCAACCATTTTCTCTCTCCCTCTTAGACAAGGCCCATAAAAGAGTCGACAACTTAATAGGTACCTCACAATAAACGAAGCTCCGGCTTCAGCGTCTGTCCCATCGCCGCAATGTTGAATCTTTGTTCATTTTTTTTACAAAACTTTAATGGATTGTGTTCCGATGAACTGATTGATCTGCTGCCCCCTTACGTAAATAAACTAGACCAACTCGACAATAAGCCAAATCTCATCCATTAACTGTAGATGGCTCTCTTTCTCAATCGTTTTCTCCAACTGAAACAATGTTTTCCCCTCATATCCCATTCGATTTTCTTTGCTTTTAATTCATCATTCTGACGTTTCCTCTTAGAGGGTCAGACGATAAGGCCGTAAGGAATATTTTAGCAATTTTCTTTTTTTTCCACCTGCCCGTTTCATTGATTAAAAAAATGTTACCTTTGAAATATATATATATATATATATATATATATATATATATATATATATATATATATGTGTGTGTGTGTATATATATTGCAACATAATATATGAAAAATGGGTCTAGACAGCAATACTTATTTCAAAATAGTGTAGTGCAAAGTAAATATTTATTATAAGAATTCAGATGTCTATATTCGATAAGGCCTTAAGGAAAATTTTAGCAATTTTATTTTTCTCCCCGCCCGTTTAATTTATTACAAACATGTTTCCTTTTAAATTTATCCTACGATTTTGTTGTACGCAAAATTTACTTTATATATATATATATATATATATATATATATATATATATATATATATATATAGAGAGAGAGAGAGAGAGAGAGAGAAATAGATAGATAGATAGATAGGTTACACGTATGGTATTAGTTTCTGTAGATGTAAATCCGTTGAAACTCCAGTGTTTATAAAATGTTTTCAATAACAAGTTAAGTTGTTCTTAAGTATAAATGTTAATTTATACTAACATTATGTGAAGAGTACAACCGAACTAGTTATAAATATATATATATATATATATATATATATATATATATATATATATATATATATATATATATGTGTGTGTGTGTGTGTGTATGCGTGTGTGTGTGTGTATACACATATTTGTTATCAATAGGCGGGGTGCTCATCGTCTCGCTGGCACATTAGTTTGGTTAGATGAACCGAGATTCGAAAGTGGGAGTCCAGTTGTTTACCTTGATTGACTTTGTTTACATTTTCTAACGATAATGACAACTGAAAACACTCAATTCATTTCACGGCAGAACATACCCTTACGCTAGATGGAAACAAAACAGATAAGGAATGATAATTAAAATGGGCTATAACGCAATATTATTAAATCATCAATTATCAAAAAATGGTTATATATAAAAAAATATTTTTTATTCCTGAAACTATGACTTTTTAAAAAGGTAATATTATTGTCATAATAAATCCGACTAATGAACTCGGAAAATAAAAATTTACTATAATGCCAACATTTGAAAAATAAAAAATAATATCAAAGAATGTAAAAGATATGAACGACCCTTGATTTGAACAATTGTATATTTAATAAATATTGCATTTTACTATTTTTCTATTCATCACTTATCTAGTAAGTCTATAGTTCTTTTTAATATAAAGAAGATTGACTATTCAATAGAGGATATCATTTAAAGAAGAATGTCCTCCACTTCAAAAACGTGCATATATAATCATTAAAATACATCAATAAAAGAGTATGCTGGTACAACATAACCCAGTACATGATGTTGCAGATTGGGTCGGCGACGAGTAAAACTGGCAGCCAAACCGAACTTCAGCCTAGTACGGAGGGTGGTGTAGGCACCTAACAGGACTATAAAAAATACTGCAAAAGGCGGATGATCCATAGTAAGCAAAAAAACAACTACACCCCCTAGTTATGAGCAAATAGCGATGCCCAGCGATGCGACTATGGTACAACCCCCTGAATGGCAGACACCAAGATGGAATAAAACTAGGGAAGAGTTTGTCCACCAGGATTGAAATAAAAGATAACGTGATGATATATATATATATATATATATATATATGTGTGTGTGTGTGTGTGTGTATGTGTGTGGGTGTGTATGTGTGTGTGTGTGCGTGGGTGTGTGCGTGGGTGTGTGAATGTGTGTGTATGGGTGTGTGTATATATCATTAAAGATGGCGGACCTCTGTGTGTCGCACATGAGTTCAAACTGTTTTCTTTTAGTCGTTTGTTTTCCATGTCACAGTACATTGTACCTTTGTCAAATGAAGAACTTTTAATGAACTTCTGTCTGACGAACTGGGGGTGATCATATCAAATATTGACATAATAATAATGTTTGCTTTACTTTAAGCGACATTATTCGTAAAATAATTTGCACTTAAGTGTATTTGTATTACACATGTTTTGTAAGAAAAGAAAATCGTGGCTTTTAGAATTAAAATGAAGGTTACTTACTCAAAAATGCTCTGCTGTTACTGATTGACATTTATCGAGCTTAAATTGGAAGAGGTCGGTACACATAAGGCATTGGAAGTATTTGGAGAAACATATATGTTCACTATAATATATGTATATTTATATATTTGTCTTTTCTGATAATTTATTTTGTGTTCGTACTTTTGTATTTTGTACGAGAGTATCGCTGATTTGCATATACCTTAAAGAGAGGTCTGAGTCCCGGCGTTTCCCGGCGTTTCCCGGATGAAATATGAAAAAGGTATTTATCTTAAAAAATAACTATAAAATCATTACTTGCAAAATATGGTTTAAATTGTTCTAAAGACATTTATGGTAAATCTTGCCTATGACACACGACGTAGTTTTCCCCTTCAAACTTAAAATTCTACTTTATTGCGATTACATGCAAATACACTGAAAGAATATATGGAAGAAAATAAGCAGACATTCAATATTGAAAATGTTACGGTGGGGTATTACTTTCCTATATAAATTAAACGTAAAATGATCATCAACGTTCTGCCCAGTAAGCTGTAGATCGAGATGTATAACCGAATGGTTTCTCAATTTTCAGATGAGAAAATTAGGGTGAAGGAATTTTTTTTACTCCCCGTAATTATTTTTTCTGATTAAAATATAGATAGAGAGATGTGTGTTTTGAAAGTGTTCGATTTTTTAACTTTAGGAGTGGGGCTTTTTTCTATTCTTAACTTATCGACGACTTGACAAAACAAAATCGACCATTATAGAAAATACCCGTGTTTGCCAAATTAAACGTTTCTATTACGATCTACACAATACGAACCCGGCCTTTTGGCTAAGATCAAAGTGTAGTATCTGTTCCGATTGATACTGCACCCCATAGACTGGTATTGTCTTGGTCTTCAGGGCTTGATTTACGCCGGTCTATGGGTCGGTCCTGTGCAGTTCTAGGAGGTCCACCCTCCCAGGCTTCGCCTCCCCTCTTTGGGGAGGAGTAAGTTTATTGCTTACTGCCTGAGGCGCCCATACCGGGGAATGCCGACGGGGCTGCCCAGGCAATTTTTAAACCCCACTTTCCCGACCCGACCTTGGGTCACATCTTACTTGTGGGAGTAAGATAAAAACTGGCCTTGTGCCTAACTCCTGGAGAGGAGTAAATCAATACACAATACGAACCCGGTTCTTTTTTTCTTTTTATGTCGACTCATATCTAACACTAACCTTCCACAAACAAAGCCCAAGCTAACCCTAAACTTACCTTAACCTAATCCTGAAATATGTTTCAGTTTTAGTTTGGAAAGTCGGTTTAGTTTGGTTCGTATTGTTAGAACTATCACAACTGCCGATTTCCTCAAAATCACCAAAAAAAAGTTACCCTTCCCCACTCATCTGCACACACAAAATAAATGTGGGAACAAAAAAAAATGTGTCCTAAAAAATTAAATATGGTTTCCCTACGTTATTATTGTGTACGAAATGAAAATCCGCCCCAAACTAAAATTAAAAAAAAATAAGCTGACTGAATACACACATAATTACATCTAGCAGAAAGGGTATTTTTTCTAAAACATTGCGATGAATTGGTTCCACGTCTCAATATTACTGCTAAATTGCGAAAATATTAATTTTAATTCCTTTTTTATAGCAAAAGCATTATTTAATATTCCCACAGGGCAACGCCGAAACACGAGGCCTGCGTGTTCTATATAATTTATATTGTATGTTATATATGCATATAAATTAACATATATATATATATATATATATATATATATATATATATATATATACATATATATATATATATATATATATATACATATATATATATACATATATATATATATATATATATATATATATATATATATATATATATACATATAAGCGAGTTCCGGGCGAGCGTTGAACAATGTTTGAAAATAAAACGCTTTCGCTGCCCCCCGAATAAGTGTATCTCAGTGTCAATCATTGTATGTGCTGATTGTCGGTAGCCGTATTGTCCCAATTGTTCGTCTTGTAATTCTAGCCTGAATAGTTCAACTGCGTTCGATCCCATGCGACTGCCTACAATCATATCCCGTGCACTGATGAAGTAATACACCTGAAACGATATCTTATGAACGTAGGTAGGTATACACACTTTATTATTTAATAAAAACATATTTATAGTAAAACGCCACTTTAAATATGTAATATTCTTGAAACTAGAGCATCGTGAAGTTCAGATAAGTTTGTTGTGATTTGCAACAACGTGCGAAAGTTGAACACTATTTACAATAATAATAATTTTCCGGCCTCCCCGGATAAATGTATCTCAATTTCAATGATTGTATGTACTGATTGTCGGTAGCCATGTAGTCCCAGAGGTTCCTCTCGTTATTATAGCCTTAATTGATGACCTTCATTCGCTCCCATGCGACTGCCTACAACCACCACCCATGTACTGATGAGAGCAAAAAGCCCAAGACGATATTGTCTCTGAATAATAAACACTTTAATTTTTGATTAATATATATATATATATATATATATAATAGTCAATGTGTGTTTGTGTGTCTTTATTAGAATTGATTGGGTAACAGCATTTTTAAATTAGTTTGAAGGAATGCGTTGATCAAATAGAAAGACACTTTTGTAAATTTCCATCAATTCAATCTAGGGTCACTCGGACCAATTATTCGTTATGTCCATGACATAACAAAACATATTAGAACTTACAGAAACGAAATCAATTTTTAAATAGATGTTCCTTGTTTCATAAAGCAAAAATAAAATTACACAGCCGCTATCGGAATGAAAAATATCAAAGTAAATATTAAAACATTTAAATTGTAAATTGAGTTGATATTTTAAGAATTAAATAAAGGAAAATAATTCGTTTTGATTTGTGAAAGTCATGGGCCGTTCTATAGCTATCTATCCGAAACGCCACTCTAACAATGAGTATCTTTTAGAAAATATCTCCGCACTAAAAAGTGTGTTATTACTTGACCATATATTTAAAATGCTATTTCTTGCAATTGGTTGAAATTATTTCCGACCAATAGTATAATTCCACAAATGCGACACTAGTATAATACAGGGTGATTCATAAGTCACTTAGCTATATATTTTTGAGATTTTAAAGTTAAAAAATACGGTAATACAAAACATAAAGTTTATTCAACAAATTCATTCATGGGAGTTTTAAATTACCCCAGATTTTTAAAATTTCCACCTTCGTTCTGCATGCATAGCTCCATTTTTTTGCCAAGAATTTACGACTTTTTGTAGCATATTTGATTGATTATGGTGTTGTGCGAAGGAGGCTTTCTGTTCACATCACGTTTCCATTGCCTAACTAATAGCAGTAATTAGAGAGTAAGATAACAATTATCACAAGTTCATAGTATGTTTGTGCTTCATATGGTAATTATTTTAAATAGCTAAGTAAAGAGACTTATGAATGACCCTGTATAACATTAGGGAAAATAGTTCCGAAACCGTGTTCACATTTTTGTAGCACTTCAATATAATGTGTTTTCTTATTATATTGCTCGTATTCATGTATTGAAAAGTAATGTAATCAATGGTGGAAACATTCTGCACAATAATATTTTAATATCATATCATGAATATACATATAAAATAAACCGATTTATCGGATATCTTATGTCCCTTTCTTCTACTTATTTTCTTCATTTTTTGTAAGAATTGTCTTTCGAGTAATTCAATAAAAATATGATAACGTGAAACATCCTTCTGTGATTTCTATTTGAATACATATAATCAGGCAAATACATGGAGAGGTCTTGTATCCCGACTCAATTAATCTTTATTTCCCGCGTGAACCTCGGATTCTATATAATTTCAGTTTCATTACTTTACATTCAGAAAAGACACGATAAGTCATTCTTGACACATTGAAATCTAATTTGATTCACCGAATTGGTTCCATTCAACCTGCTCATAACAACAATTGTATGGCATGATAACATATTTACTAGTTGAAGAAGTAGTCAATGTAAGTATGGAAATTATAATTACAGACTGAGATATGCCATCCATTTCAACTTAGTCTCTCTCTCTTTTCCTTTCTCCCTCTCTCTCTATCTTTATCTCTCTCTTTGCATATGATATATTAGAAAAATATGACCTGTTCCTCACCCATGAGTAGACGTAAAGTAAGTAAGTTTGCAATGCAAGTCAAATGTATGAGATCAAAAGGCAAGGTCACCCATTAATTATGTTATCTCTCACTGTCTCTCTCTTCAAAAGTGCTCACGCTTTAAATCGTATCAGGAATTAGGTTATTCACTATTGTTTATAAAAGACCAGTCTATTTTTTAGTTTCCTTTTCTTATCACATTCGACTGTAAATGAAGTAAAATACATGCGAGAAAGAGTTGATTGATATACTATGAATTAAGAGCGAGAAAATCAAAAAATACAATTGGAATGAGATAGACACTATCTTAGAAAAGGATAGATTACTTTTTCAATATATTACAATATATATATATATATATATATATATATGAATAAAAACGGTGAGAAAATAATCTGACGTAATGGAAAATAAGAAAGTAGAGCCGAAAACTATGTTATTTATGTATTAATCAAGGTTTCGTCTGTATTGCAGATATCCTCAGGATTAAGAAACAATGCAGAAAAATCATACATATATGTATTTTGACTTGCCAGAAATTGTCCAAATTTCGGCAAGTCTATAGATAGCAACAAGCAAAAAATGAAAACCACGATTTTTGTTAGTCTGTATAAGCAGCAGTCTGCACCTTTCAAGAGACGCGATAAAGAAAATAGAATGACAGCTTGGATTTATTAATTCCATATCCATTTTTAGCTAGGAAGTTGTTCTGGGTCAAAATATGTCGCAGCCGAGCTTGGTAAATAGTTTATTTGGATGCGGGGGGTGCGGAAGTCTGAATTTATTATTATAGTCTATATTAGAAAGGAAATAAAAGAAAGAAAAGAAAAAAAAACACAAATATACTTGTTCATATAAATGTAAAAGCATGGAGACGTTTATTATTTGGAAACGCAGTTTTGTTAAAAATCTAAAAGTATTGGCATAAAAGGAGAAGGAAGACATGATACTTAGTAGTTTATTTATTCACGTGGTAGTGTATCAGTTCATTCCTATTTATTTGATTACTTTATTTTCTAAATTCGCCATATACACCTTAACTAGTACTAGAAAGGGTTTGAATCAATATATTCAACAAGGACAATACAAATTATATAAATAAAAGATTGACGCTGATCTTATTCAGTTAATTATTTAATTAATAATTAAACAACAAAATAGTTAATTGAATACACTTTATATGGGCGATCAAACATACATGAGATTTCAAGAGAGGGAAAAGAGATTAAGAGAGAGAGACAACGCGATTAATTCATGACTTGGCCATTTGATTTTATACCTGCATGCATAGCTTCATTGCTTGCATTGTAAACTTACTTCGTCACATTTTTCTAGTATGTCCTATAGAAAATTTACATAGTTTGAGTACGCAGCTAAAAAAAAACGTAATTAAATTCGCAGGCGAATTAATAAGTCGAATTCCTTCTATATAACCCTTAATAATAGCATAGAAATGAAGAAACTTATAAGTTGTTATCATGGCTATATGTTTAACAAAAATATCAATTACTGAGTATTTGAATGAAATCAAAATGAACCGATACACTTAGTGGTTACAAATTAGTAAGTAATACATGATCTAGTATTTAATATATATATATATATGTATAAATTCGAGGGGTCGAATCACGGAAAGGTCAGAGAAACACGTCAAGTTTCAAGAAGCCTTAGATTAAAGTGCGTCTGGTCGATGTTTAAAAAAATACAAAACAAACCTATTTGAATCCATTTTAAGATATGAGAAGTCGTCACTCAGCATTCATTAATGCCATAATAAATGTATACCCGATTACACACATATATTTTAAATATCCCTTTTAATTAGAAATAAAATATACCTCTAAAATTAAATTTAGTAATTATTTGTATAGAGTTCCCCCTTAGACCGTTGTATTATCAACAGCTAGATAAAAATATCCGTTAGCCAGTATTGTGACTCACGGTATTTTTTAAATAATATATATATTTTTAAATAATTTTATTTTAATTTTCTTTTTTTTTTTCTTTTTGGGTTCATTAACTTTTTTAATACTATATATCTTTATTTTACTTATACTTTAGACGAAATAGTGAGGATATCACAATTATATCAAGCCCCGGTTGTTCAATCCGACCTAATCACTTCTTAATAACACATTGAAACTTATTTTGAGTCCTAGAGATAAGGTTGATAAATGGATGTTGATTGTTGCCCATGGTCGATGTCTAGAATAGCCACTTTATTTTTATTTCTTAAGTATAGTAATAGAAAACCGAAGGTACCAATAGGTGATGAATTACTACTTGTTCTTATTTGGGAGGATGCACTGTGGTCCTGGATGAAGGGTCTCGAATCGAGCGCGCAACTCTTACAACTGAAGTGTAAATGATGTTGCATGTTGTTTGAACAGGAGACGTACGAGGTGCGTTCAATAAGTAATTCCCCTGACGCACAACTCATTGTCTGATTTACATGAAACTTTGCATGTGTAATGATTTCTACCAGTATGGGTTATGTTGCAAGAAACAGCTATGTACTAAGTGTGGTTTCTTATTTACCGGTGTTTAAATGGAGTTGGTGTAAAATAGAGTCAGTTGAGTGTCGCCCGGTGATCCGGTTTTTGTATTTGAAATGGCGCACACCAAAGAAGACTTTTGATAAAATGAAAACAACTTATAGTGATGATTACCCATCACATGCCATTTTAAAATGCTGGCATCGTAAATTCAAACATGGCCGGAAGTCTGTGGAAACAGCTCCCAGACCCGGTCGTTCCTCTTCTGCCATTGATGAGGCATATGTCCGTCAAGTTGAGGCTGCCATTTTGGAAGATCAACACATTACTATTCGCCAAAAACCCCAAGAGGTCAAGATTAGTACGCTGTCTGTTGAAACTATCATTCATGATCATTTGCATATGCATAAGGTGTCTGCCAGATTGATTCCCAGGTCGCTTACACCTATTCAGAAGCAAAAGCGCGTCGAGTGCTCGAGGATGAATTTGGAGATGTGCCAATAAGATGAGTCAAAGTAATCCAAAAGACTGATTATACAGGATAAAACTTGGTTCCATGACTATGATCCAGAGACCAAAGCCTAGTTTATGCATTGGAAGCACTTGAACTTACCGCCTCCAAAGAAGGCAAGAGTGCAGCTCTCCGCTAGCAAGGTAATGCTCACAGTCTTCTAAGACCAGCACTGAGTAGTGATTACAGATTTCCTGGCAATAGGTACCACCATTACAGGAGCATATTACGCTTCAGGTTTGATGAACTTAAGAGAATCTATCAAAACCAAGAGGCGGGGCAAGATCAGCAAAGGTATTCTCTTCCTGCAGGACAACGCTCCGGTCCACAACTCGCATGTCGCCAGGTCAGAAGCACGGGCGTGTGGCTATGTAATCCTCCCCCATCCCCCTATACTTCTGACTTTGCACCATCTGACTTTCATCACTTCCCAGCCATTAAGTAGTTTCTGAAGTTACGACGTGGTTGGACTATCTGATTGAGGTCCGATAGCGCATGTTACCGAAATATGTTCTCTTATGTTTTTATGACTGAACACTTGTTTACTTACTCTTAGTAATTAATATTATTAACCATTAACTTAAATACACTTTGTTTTAATTCTTAACTGTAATAATTAACACGATTCCTTGTCCATTATTTCAGTGAAGTTTAATCTTTATTAAAGGTAGGTTTTGATGAAGCAGTTTTTATATATTTTAGATTCCCGTAAATCTGAACATGAGCTGTTGCATTTTTAAACATGTATTTGTTGGGAAACTGTAGAATATAACTCTATAAGAAAATAAATTATATATTTATTCGTTAAGATTCAATAAATTAATATCAACGTTAAAATAGTTAATTTCACATGATCAATATTTTTACTTAATATACATTATAATGTTTGTAACTTCTATTTTAAAATTCTTTAAACAATGCGATTCTATGTATTTTGGTGATTAAACCCGTAAACATATTATAGTTTCGTTGTGTCTGATCATGATAAACCTACGAGAGACGCCTATCCCAACTAGTTTGTATTTAGTTCTCGCACCTGAAATATCATTATCTATTCAATATGTCAACTATTCTTGCTCTTAATTTGACACCATGTCATACCAATTTGCTCTTTAATAAACCTATTCGCTCCTCTGTTCGTTTCTAACAGCGGTCGATCAATCAATGTTCACGCTACCATTTCTCACTAGAAATAAAACCATCAAATTATTGTCAAACCAATCAGCCGCGGGTGATCAGTCATCTACACTACACCAGAAATGGCATGTTTTAGAACAGCAGATGATTTCATGAAGTATTCAGTTAACTTCAATTGCTGCTGTTAGCACGGGATACACGACCGCGTCAGACGTCCGTCCGAAATCTGCGAAATTTACAGACTAATGTTTCTCATCATGTACAAAACCAGCAGAATTACACTTTAGACGGAAAATAAATGCTAACTAGTTGATACCATTTCTAGAAAATTACCATTTTGTTATGTTGAATGAAATAAAAATAATTTCTCAACTTTCCGCCTTGTGTTTCATCAAGATATTCGGATGAGATTCGTGTATCGTTTAGAAAGTTTAGTAAGAGAGAAAGTAGACAATTGAAGTATTTATTGCATAACACAATCATTATTGCTTAAAAGTAGTCCGTTTACTTTTAAAACACTAAAGCTCACATATAAATATTTTGGCAGACATCTTGAAACTAAAAGCTTTCTACTATGTAAACGTGAAAAAGTACCAATAATACTTACTATTTTAAGGTGATTACATCAACTTATGTGTATCCTATACATCGTCGACTACAGATGCAATCTAAAGTATTATTATTATAAACGGTTTGGAATCAACATACACTATAGGCGTAGGTATTTAAGGAAGTTGGCAGCCATTGTTGACGCTATCTTATAAATAGTATAATGCTAAATGTGTTATTCATTAGAACATCAGAGTAACATTCTGAAGATTAAACTAATGATACAAATGTGTATGCTTATTTAATATCAGGTAGATTCTAATCCTCTTTAATTATAAAGCAATTTAACTGGAGCCACCGCCAATGTAAATGCCAAAGGATGTCTTTTCAGGGAATTAGAGTAACATGTAATATCAGTGGTATGGTGTTTCCAATGTTTTTTTAAGAGCACTGGAAAAGACTAATATAATAATTTGTTGTTATTTTAACATTCTAAAATTGGCTTGCGTGTGAGGCAGCTTTTTGGTTTAACGATTAAATGTCATACATACAAACAACATTTTCCTAAATGTAAAAATTGATAAAAATATTTTTTTTTAGAAAACGTAATACCTTTATTTAATACGATATGTTCCTTAATCCGCCTGGTATATATTCTATTCAAATAAAAACAAGCGGAGTCGAGAGTGTTTATGCTTAATTTTATTTTTTACTTATTATTGTTGGTTTTTTTTCTTGTTAATTTCTTGATTTTTATATTCGCCCGTGGCAGCTCTCCATTGCTTAAAAAGTCAGCTCATGATACCCTCTATCGTATTTACGCTGGCAGGCAGTTTCTATCGGTATATCAGGATAATATACTAGTCCTATCACTTATAGACAACGCCCGGCAGCACACTGATCTTGAATTTGGTTTGTTGTAGTTTCAAAGACTTGTTGCTGGCACATCTACATTAGACATTTATATAACATATGTTACCATTTTTTGCGTACTACCTCACACGGTTCTGGTTATGTGATCATTTCTTCGGCAGCGGTATATGTATCTGTTTATCTGCTCTATCTGACAAGCGAATGTTCATGGTGTAATTGGCGACATGAGCGTTTTGCATCCGCTGGATCTTAGTTACATTAGTATTAAGCCATATGACACTGCCTGCCCGGTCGAGTTTGAAAAAGTGCAGCTGCCAGCCAGTCACTGATTAGTAACATGTTGTCGCCGATGCACAGATGGTTCCGCCATATTTCTATTAGTTAAATAAAATTACTTCATTTTAAATTGTCATCGTATAGTTCGTAATAAATATACTAACCTAAACAGGAGAAATATCCAGCGAACCTCTTCCGCCTTTCTACGCATACCGCGCACACAAACATATATTCTTGCAAGAATCACCTACTAGAAACTATCCTCAACTGTCTTCATTCTCTCTGTACAATGGTTTGTCAGGACAACCTGGCATGAGAATACTTCATCCTACAAGTTAACCCTGACAAAATATTCAAAATAACATAGTATTCGAAGCCAAACATTGGCCCATATGAGGAATAAGGCACTTTCTCCATATAATGTTACCTCAAATAACAGCACTTAGCTGGATACTCTACCAGACTTGATCAAATTTTGTCCTGGAATCCGGTTCGACCAAAGGACTAGAAGAAAGATATCCTATAACATAATCCACTGCTCAATTGAAGAGAGGAAAATTAATGTTATTAACTTCTTTACTAACTCAACGTTTAAGAGATAGCATAGCACTTTCATAGAATATTCGAATATCTATGTACCTTATACAGAGATCAAGTGTTAGCCCCTTGATTTCTGAGAACTTCGACTGAAGTAAAATGAAACAAAAAGTAAGGATCTAATGAGATGAATATTTTAAACTCTCCGCTTTGCAACTAAAAAATGAACGTCTTTTACATGTAATATCACAATAATCGATTGTTTTTCATTTTTCTATTAAACATTTTTTATCATCAAACGGGCTATTAAATAAAAGTGGTATTCTTCATTTGACATTAAACTATGGCGATTCTAATTCTAGTCTGGTGATACCAGATCAGGCTGCCCTGTAGCTCCCTGAGACGAAATTCACCTACATTGACGTTTTTTTTTTTTTTTTTTTTTTTAACTTAATTATGTTCTACAAAACCAAAACCAAAAACAACAGCCCCTCTCCCTTTCTCCCTCCCCTTTTTTATTTTATTTTTCCTACCCTACTCCCGGTCCTGGATATGACCTTAAACTACATCCGATGGTGAGATCCGGCTTACGGACTTTGGGGAATGTGGAGCCTCCTCTTAATTACCATTGCTCCCAGGTCCACCCTGACCCGGAGTGGTAGTACCTGTTAGGGTCCCAACTATGGGTTAAATAGAAACAGATAAACCAAACCAAACACCATCAATATATATTTGAACATATAAAGAACTTGAAGCATAAAAACTTTCACCAAATGACGGCATTCGGCATTGAATAGCCTGAAAAGGGTTGATATGCCGTAAAACAACCAAATTAAACACCATGAATAAATATTTGAAGATATAAACAACTTGAAGCATAAAAACTTTCACCAAAATGACTGCATTCGGCATTAAATAACCTGAAAAGGGTTGATATGCCGTAAAACAAAACAACCAAACCAAACAACCAAACTAATTCTAGGCGAATGGGGTCCACGAACATGTGGAGATAAAAATTACTGCTAAATAATAATTACTGAGAATACTTTTTAGTAATGATTTTAAAAAAAACACTGATATAAAATTCTAATTTACTTTTTAAAGTGTGCTTCATTACTTGGAGCTAACATACGTTGAATGTTTTAATATGCTATTACAGGCTCTTTGTGCATTCTTCTTACAACACATTAAAATCAAGTTTGAACAGAACTTAAAAGAAAAAAAGTAGGACGTTAGAACATAAGTTAATATTTATTTAATAACAAAAATATCGCTATTTTATTTTATAAGATATGTCAGAATTTGAGATGAAAGTTCAATTTCATATACGTTATGAAACAATGTCCGGGCAAAAAGTGGTGTTTAATTTGATCGATATTCGTTCTTACAAAATACACCTTTTTAAAACTCATTTATAAAATATACACACAATATCGTTATAATAAATACATTAGTTATTACGCACAAGTGCTTGTGATAAATTTCTTAAATATTAAAAAAATGGGGTATATAACTTTTACATTAAACATAAAATGTTGTGAATTAATATTAACATGTATATTTACTTCAATAGTATTAAATAGCTAAATTCCGATGGTAGCAAGTGAAAACAGTGTTTTTTAAAAGAGTTCATCCAGTTGTTATTCTATATCCAGTCATGTTAGTGTTGCCTCCAACTGACGGAATGCCTAAAAACATGCATCCTCATTCAGATGATAAATGCGTACGCTGTACAGGCTTGTATTAAGAATCGTCGTGCTTTGAATCGAATGTATTGATAAATCGACGCCATCTTTTCACTCGCGTATTCAACGTCATTTCATTCTGTACACAATCACTTTTCCATGTGTCTATTTAATTTTCATTTTTTATTCCGTCTGATTTCCATCGTTAACCATTTTATGTGTAATTATTCTTCGAGTTAAAAAGATTGTTTTGAAAGATCACGTGTTGAATTGTTTTCTCTTTTTACTACGTCCAATAATCTGTTTAATTCGTTCTATTCGTTTGTTGTTGAAGTATTCTTGATATTTGAAATGTCATTTTAACCGCTGAACGTTTAGTTTGAATTAGCGCATCCAAAATAGCTGTTCTTCTTAGCTTTCGACAATAACTGAAAAAAGATTCAAAAAGAATCACTAATCAAATACAAGATAAACGAGAGAAATGTGCCTGAATAAATGTGTTGCAAGAAAAGCCGTCAAATATTTTTTCAGCTTACATTTATTTGAATCCGAAATATCATCACGAACCGTAAAAAACACAAATACAGTAAACCTTTATTCATTTCATATTGGAGAATAATTGTATTGATACAATATGCATTATTACTTAAAGATATCTGAAAAGGTGTTGGTAAGAATTTTAAATTCAGAAATGCGTGTCTATTCGACAGTTCAAATGCTTGCATATACTGTTAAAATTTCCAAAGATGGCAAGAAGTAAATGTTTTTTTTATAAACTATTACTAAGCATGTTAGACTAAAACAAAGTATGTATTAGTTCAATGCAGGCTATAAGTAGTGACCCAATCTAATTTATTTATTTATTTTTGATTTAACACACACATTTGTAGTTCTAATGAATAGGGTTCGGATAGTAAGAATTGGTTCCGATTGGAATTCATGAAAAATACCGATAATTACGGCGCAGTTATTTAACACTCAATTAATACGAACATGAAATGAAACAACTCTTGTTATCGTGTTTCCCGATATAAGGTTGGGGTCAATTACCCTCCCGGTTCCGTGTTAAAATAGGTTTACTAATTTTCTTTTAATCACTGAGCAAATTAACGTTTTTCTTCTATTTTTTAAGTTTTCTCAAGTTTCTCAAGTTTATTTATTTTGTTTATTTATTTTATGAGGGGCTAACACTATTTTATCCCTTAGCCCCACCATAAGTACAATATAACACTAAACGAATCCTAACGTAAACTGAACTATCACAGCAGTTTAATTATTTTTGTTTTACTATTCGCATGTGAGTCTCGTCTGCCTTTTACACTTTCGTCGCGACTCTCAAATCGTAAATCGCTTCCGTTAATTCCCGTTTGTTCCAGAAATTTAAATCAAAAACTATTGGGAACATCCGTGTCTGTAGAAGCCCACACATTTTGTATGAAATCGGTTTCTCGCCTCGACTTGTATTTTTACTCAACAATATAATTGTAACATACTTTAAAAAATGAATATATAATTTGAATTCAAGCTATAGCCGCTAACAACCATACATAGTGATGATTCTCTTTGTGCCAATCTTTTTTTTTCATTCTGTAAATTAAAACGATAAGAAATGTTACAAATAAAGGTCAATTATATTTTAAAATTTCTTGAAAGTAGCGTACACAAATACAGCTGAAACGAATATAAAGCGTTCGTTCACTTGTACACGAATATACAGAAACAAAATTTAAAACAAAAATAATTGTAAGCAAGTTTATCGGGGGGGAGGGGGTAATAAATGTGATGGGGACACTATGATAGAGAGAAGGATACAGTTATGTAAACTTGTTAATATAGATGTATTAACTTACGTTCATTTTGAACATACGTAAAATTATACGTTGGCGACGTAATTCGAACTATTCTTAATGTTTTTACCTAAATTAACAGTTCTTCTTTGAAATGATTCCATTACATTTTTCATTAAATATTCATTATTATATTATCTACTAAAATCAAAATCAGGTATTAATGTTGTTTTAATATTGATCTTTTCATTTGAACTTTATAAATCAAATATTGCTTCTATTGTAAAATAACCGGATTTCTAAGCATCTACTGAATAATATTTGTTCGTGTAAAATAATATAAACTCACGTTTCATCTTAATATCATAATAATATATAGAACAAGATTAATATTGTTTCGATAAAATTGATTAAAAATAGTAAGAATCTATTCATACAGAGTTGGTCGGTGTACGCCAGCTCTTTAAATTTAAACTAAATGAAAATTAATCTTGTATCAGGGTGAATAGTATTCGTCTAAAGGTCAACCAAAGTGTCAACATTACTTTATAATTAAATGAGTTAACGCGAAACGTGTTTTTCATTTATAACTCGTATGTTCGCCATCAGAACAGCTTACTATAGATGATACAACATAAAATTATAAAATACGAAATATGTAGTACATATGAAATACTCAAAGACCGGTATTTGAATGACGCATTCGCATAACAATTTTAAATAGTTCATAATAAATTAACGTTTTATTTCATCATTGGTAATTTTATGGTCGTATCTTTCTCATATATATATATATATATATATATATATATAATTATTTCCACAATCAGACAACGCCGCAGCCCACAACCTATGAAAAGAAACAAACCGGAAGTCCTAGACTCGAGTTTCGCCCTCCTTTGGGCTCATCAGTAAGACACATCCGAACTCAGGATTCGAAACCCGAGTCACTTGCATGGTAAGCGAGTACTCTGCCACTGAGCTGCCTCGCCACATACAAGAATGTCTATTAATTTACACAGATTAAGTGAACCGCGGCGATGACCGACTGTGGAATATACCTACTCTTTTCAACAAGGGGTGTAGTCATCCAACTACTATGAACCCAGGCCAATGTCTCACAAGTAGGATTTTATACTCGCTAGGACGATGTCATTCAACAAGCTAACCAAGCGAGCAAATAAATATTAGATTCCGGTTTGTTTCTTTTCATAGGTTGTGGGCTGCGGCGTTGTCTGATTGTGGAAATAATTATATATATCATCTCACATTCAAGAAATATATATATATATATATATATATATATATATATATATATATATAGATATAGATATAGATATATATATACATAGATATAGATATATATATATATAGATATAGATATAGATATATATATACATATATATATATATAGAGATATATATATATATATATATATATATATAGATATAGATATATATATACATATATATATATATATATATAGATATAGATATAGATATATATATACATATATAGATATAGATATATATATATATATATATATATATATATATATATATAGATAGATATATATATATATATATATGGGGTGTGTATGTGAGCTGCTTACATAGTAATGTCATGTTAAACTAAAAATAATATCGGTGACTATAAATACACGCGACTTTTGGGATGAGACTAAGAATTTACATCATACAACTACTACTTAATAATCGAAAACTTTCGCCATGAACATTCATTATGTGTCATAATTCGATTTCGTCAAATATCGACAAATATCGATAAATATTTATAAATATCTGTACTTAAATATATATATATATATATATATATATATATATATATATATATATATATATATAGTTGTTTTTGTTTAGTATCTATATACGTATACCTTTCGTCCTTTATAATCGGGACTCATCAGTATAGATATATAACTATTACCTACTCGGCCACCGCTGAATAGCTAATAAACAGTGATAGTTTTACCACTTTATTCGACGGCTTGACGTCATAAGAGCGTTCAACTTATAGAAAGGAACGATGCATTTATAGCTAACAACATCATGTTGTGTTTATACTACACTACCAGTGCCCATATAGAAGCTACAGATAATACATATTTGTTTTTGTTGTGTATCTATGTACGCATACGTTTCGTCCTTTATAATCCGGACTCATCAGCATAGAAATATAACTATTCACTACTCGTAATGCGATTCGAAACCCCGGATGTCGAGTATTTTACAACTCAAATCTCGACATCTAGAACAACTAGACCACTGCTGAATAGTGGATAAACAGTGATAATTTCAACACTTTATTCGGCGACTGGACGCCATAAGAGCGTTTAACTTAATCAAAGGAACGATGCATTCATAAAATGAAGTAATAAAATAAGGTGTCAATCAAATATTATTAGAATTCAAATTCTAAGCAAAGTATCCTTAAGTCCTTAGCTCATGAGTTTTCAAAGATAATTTTTCTCTTCAGAGGACCATTACCGCAGTTATACTACTACAGGTAATAAAATTACGCTTTGAAAATATATAAAATTATATACACAAATACATTAAAATACATAACATCAAACTGCGGTAATGGTCCTCTGAAGAGAAGAATTATCTTTGAAAATTCATGAGCTAAGGACTTAAGGATACTTTGCTTGAACTTTGAATTCTAATAAAATTTGATTGACACCTTATTTTATTACTTCATTTTATATTATAATATTAATGCTCTATCCAGTATATTGAGCTTCATTGTTTATCCGGATGTTTCACTAATTATAAGATATTAGTTGACGCTTATATCCTTTGTTGGATTGCTTCATATATATATATATATATATATATATATATATATATATATATATATATATATATATATATATATATATATATATATATTAATTATATATAAATCGATTGGGATAAAAAAAACAATTTCCATAATGTATTACTTATTTCAATTATAATGGCTAAAATCTTCTACGGGAAATTTTAAATCAAAACAACAAAAAATAATGTAACTATGATACGTGCTACTATCAGCACTATAAACAACAATGACACATAACCCACTTATAATAAAACAAATAATAATAACAACGAGCATGTGTGAAACACCAACACAAATGATCTTACTAAGGAGAAAGATCAGAAACATTTAGAATATGTGAACATTTTAAGAAGAAAATGTATTGACATTCATCAATAACTTTCTTCAATTCTTCAGTGGTCAATTCTGTTTCATTTCTCAACTGATCCGTATGTCACTGCTGATCTACTTCTTTTTCTCTACCCCAGGGTTAGTTTCCGAAGTAGCACCTGGGGGGCCAGCTCTTTCTACCTCCTCCTTCATTTGTGCCCTTTTTACTTTTAACACTCATGGGGTGATGCTTCTTAGTTTATCATGTTATTATACTTATTTGTTATTCTATCCTTCCAAGTACAATTAAATATTGCTCTCGACATTCTCAAGTGTGAGTCCTATCCAACCTGCTTCTCGTGGCTCTTCTAAGTGTTCAGCTTTCAGCGCCACACAAAAAAATATGAGCTACTATTGATTTGAAGAACTAGATTTTAAGCTTCCATGCATAAATAATGAACATTCCTCCGATACGAAACAATTTTGCACCACTATTATGTCATCTTACAAATATTAAAATTAAGAGATAATTATGTTAAACGTTATGTCTAGAATCCTTGTTCTAATTTTAAAATATCGAAATATAATTGACTCCGTGCAGTGTAGAATCTATATTTATTAAATAAACTAACTCTTTTATAAAAGCGGCCCAAGAACATGTAAACTGTGTTAAAGCCGAGTACAAGAATATTTTAAAGAAAAAGACACCAACTGTACATCGTAATTCAAGTTTAATTAAATGAATTAAAAATATAACTACGCCATTAATAAGCAACTTGTCGTACTGAAATCGGGATAAATTTAATATAGCACTGCCAGATATGATATGAGATTGGATTAATGCAAAACATAATGTACCGCTATGATATAATGTAATTTAGGCAAACGGTTAGCTTTGCTGATGTTGGTCATCGACCTGTAGTTTACATTCGATAGTTTTAGTTGATGAAAATGTCTTTAATTTATACTTTTTGAGCTATCATTACAAAACACGCTGGTCTTTGCATGCTACTGCAACAAACTACCAAATTCTGACTCACTGTCTCATTCAATTTTAATAATGAAAGTTGAACTTTCAACAAAACAGGACTTCTCATTTTCCTATATATATATATATATATATATATATATATATATATATATATATATATATATATATATATACAGAAATATATATATATATATACAGAAATATATATATATATATATGTATACATAAATATATATATATATATGTATACATAAATATATATATATATATATATATATATATGTGTGTGTATATATAACATATATATATATATAAATAAATATATAATATATATATATATATAAATAAATATGTATATTTATATATATATATATATATATATATATATATATATAGTCTTTGTAGTGTGTCAACCATTTAAAATGTATGGGTACACACACTTTTAGTCCGAAGTCCTTAGTTTAAAAAATTGTTTTAAGTCAATTAATTTTTAGAGTCACTACATTAGTTTCCTTCCAAAGATGCTAGGCTGAATATAATTTAAGGGGTCATCGGAATCTTTTCATGAAAAACTATTTAAGGAAGCAAATAACGAAGCAGAACTTTACCTCATGGCTTCCCAACAGAGTTGGTAAGACTCCACCTCCCTTATATGAAAAGAACAAACACGTTTTCAATATATATATATATATATATATATATATATATATATATATATATATATATATATATATATATATATATATATATAACATAGAACTATGTAAACAGATTTTCATGATACATTTGTCAAAATTACTATAATATATCAACGGAATTGCATACAAACCCCCTCATTTACATAGTACGTTAAACAAAGAGGGGAGGGAGTTAATGTATACATTCCTCAAATTCTAGCGAACGCACTGAAACATAGTTTAAGGAATGTGATAATAATACACATCAACATAAACAGCTTATTTTATTTAATAACCGATGGCGTAGATTGAGAAAAATATATTTCATAAAAGAATTAGTTTCGGATTTCTTATATAGAGATTGGTAATTTCTCTTATTCGAATTACTGTTCTAATCTTCGATACCATTCTCACGAAGTTCGTCCGATGTGATCCCCGTCTTTCCTCAGGTTCATCCTGTAGAATTTGGGGGTCTTTCTGCCGAACTAGGGAATCCGTACGGAATGTTGAACAGTACCCTTTATTTAATGCATGCTGATTGCTTGCTCTCGTTCCGTCAGTTATGACTGTGTAGAAGTCTTAAGTAATTTGCTATATTACATTTATTCCGATTTCAGTACAAGTTGCTTATTAATGGTGTAGTAATTCTTAGTGCCCTCCGTAATTGGTATTTAACTTTTAATTTCCAGAAACTATCACTTCGAACTGATTATAAGGTTCCACTTTCATCTGTTACCTAGGGATTCGCTACATAACATTATGTTTAATTTCATAGGGGGTTTATATTATTTAGTATTGATAATCATATTATTAACAATTAATACCTAATAATGATACGCTATAGTGTATCTCTTTATGAATAACATCATGATACAAGTTTTAGTATATATATATATATATATATATATATATATATATATGTATGTGTGTGTGTGTGTGTGTGTGTGTGGGTGGGTGTGTGCACCGTTCGCCTTTAATAAATATCATTGAATTATTTCCATTAATTATCAATCATATATTTATTGAAAGCAGAAATAAAATAATAGAAAACTGAGAGAGATTTTTAAAAACCATATCAAACAAATTGTAGACATAGTTATATTTCGAATTATTTATTCTAAACACTTCAGCGATAATATGTGTTCACCCGGGCAATACAGCTTTTGTATATATTATAGATTATTATATGTAAACCCCTATTTATATGATTGTAGATATATGTTTACGTAGTTGTTTATCTGTAACTGCGTCGTCATATGTCAACGATTAATTCTCTCCTGAATTAAAGATTAATAATAAAACCACCGAACGAATACCTTCAATCTTTGAATATGGAAATTAATGATTACTTTACAGAAACCGAATACGACTGGTATCAAATTAAATATTGGGAAATCATGTTCCAATTTATAAATAACATAAAGGTAGTCAGATTTTGTCGTGAAAGTCACTCAAGGTCGACTTCTACAACTGTAACTACTGAAGGTTGTCCCACTGTTCTGCAGATGCTACCTAAAATTACCGTTAGCCGTTTATGAATGGTCGATTCGTCCATCGTTTTACGTCTATGCTGTGTTTAAAAAAATGCGAAGAAACTTCAGCGTTGACACAACTTAGTTATAGTAACTTAGTTGTCGGTAGTACATCTCTCTCTTGTTCCGTAAAAGCGTCGTCGTCTTGGTCTATGTGTTGGCTTCTTCGTTGTCCTGTGGCCGACTTAAGATGTGAATTGCTAGCTGAAATAAATGGCGGCGGCATAAGATTTTTGTAACACTGCTAACATTGTTGATCCATTCCGTAACAAGAATTAAAGAACGTCAACTTCTATATCTTTCGCCGTACAATTCCATTCAGCTAAAGCTTTTCCAATCAGAAATATATTTCATACAACACACAAGTCTTATGATAAATTTAACAAAGGACAAAGAAGTCGATACCCATAATTAAAATTTAAATAGGTAGCAATGATTAACCAAATTTTACTATTGTTTTTGTTTGAAACTCAACTAAACTTTTCAAAAATTGACAGATAAAGCATTTGACCCTCACTACGCGCACGTAAAATACATACATTTCCGAATGTTCAATTTAAATTGTCTTCTACCTTCAAAACATAGGGTTAGTACAGCAGTTAAGAACACTAATTTTTCTCTCCTCAATTGGCCACTTAACTACATTATATACTAGCGGAACCCGTCGCCCAGCGTGTCACGCGAGAAAGTACTACCTATTGCATGACGTCGAATAAAAAAAACGGCCTATAATTCTTTCTCCGCCCCCCTCTACCGTGTTGGCGAATGTTTTAAATTTAAAAAAAAGAAAAAAGTGGAATAGTAGAATGGGATAGAACGCTGAAACTGTCGATAATGAAATCTACCTTCTTAACTACTGCGCCACGGTTTCGACTTCAAAATCCATGTGAAAATAGGGCAATAAATGTATGCTTGTTTATTGGCATGCGTGTTATGTTAAGATTTAGAGTTTGCCGACCGAATGGAAAGTTAACCAATGACACGGTTTAAGTCATTTGTTTATGAAGTGAATTGATTTGGGGCGAATGTTTTTAATTAAAAAGAAAAAAAGAAAAAAAGTGGAACAGCAGAATGGGATCGAACGCTGAAACTGTCAATAACGAATTTTCCCTTTTTAACCACTGCGCCACGGTTTCGGATGAAAAGGAATGTGAAAAGAGGCCAATTAAGCTAAGCTTGTTTATTGGCAGTTTCTGCCGACAAATATAAAGTTAGAAAATGACACGGTTACGGTAATTTAATTAGGCAAGTTTTCTATAATATGCGTGTTTAAGGTGTATAATTTTCAAAATGTAAATGTATCGTGGTCTACCAGTATCTTTACGCTTATTCAAATAAATAGTTAGTCGATTCGATCAAGAAATTGTAGCCGCCATGTTGAATGCTTTAATGTTGCAAGAACTGTGTTCGTTTATTTCATTCGCTGAAATCCGGAATGAATTTTAATATAGAAGTCATTGGTAGAATTAGAAATAACGTAATCTGATATTCGCGGAAAATCATCGGAGTGAAAGGGAGCGGTCATTAAGTCTTTGCGTATTGCTTTATATTATGTAGTAAATTAATACCAGGCAAGTAATAAATAAGGACGGACTGTTTTTTTGTAAATTAAACTGTGTTAATTAGTTCCCGGTGTCGATTAGTGGAGTGGCAGTACATAATTAATAGATAGAAAAGTTTTTGCTACCGCCTATATGGAGTTGTTTTTGCGGAGAGACGTGGATGGTGGGCCAAATGTAATATTTAGTGTTAGATGGAAGAAAATAATAAAAAATGTAGTAAAACACGCTCGAGTGAATAAGTTTAATATAGTGGTGCGTTTAGTAGCCTGTGATGCCTGTGGTTTTTTTCCTATACTCCGAGAAAGTACAGGGGAAAAACGTCTCTACTTTATATAGTAGATAAGGATATCTTAATTGCGGTCTTTTCTTGATCTGGCAGGTTCTCAGAAAAATATTTACTCTGGTCTGGTGTATTATCCAACTTGAGGACACATAGCTGGAAGAAGGTGCACAATTCCTCGTATAAGTCATTCTATAGCCGTGTTTACAGTTTCTTATTTAAGCAATTGAAATAGTATGTTATGTTGAATATTTGGTAAGGATTTACTTTTAGTGTGGACTATTCTTACTTCAGGTTTTTCTGCCATACCTCTGTACAAAGTGACGGTATACACTCTAGGATTGTGTCTAATAAGCATTCAAACTTGCGCATTAATATGTAAACGTGCTATTTCAAACGTAAGCATGACATTAGTCTAAGTTGAAGTATGACTGACCAACGAAAAGGTTATTTTAATCGTAACTCTATTTAGAGACATTGTCACACTGGCAAGTTCGTAGAGCAGTTATTGACAAACTAGTTTGCATGAACAAAGTTACTGACGTCAGAATCTTTTTCTTGCGTCATCATTTGTAAGCAGGTGTTTTTATATGTTAAACTGTCATAATGTTAAAAAAAATCTTCTAATATCACTAAAGCCATTGCCATCACAATTTGCACGCATATATACACTGCATTGACAATACATCGTAATACGTATAAAAATAGCGGTTTTCGTCAGAGATCTTATTATCAATTATGTCAATTTTACCCAATGTTGTCTAAACTTAACGAAGTTACTCATCCCGGGCAAATGAATCATATTAGAGAGTAACACAAAATGATACATGAATTATGTTTTGTTATAAATAATTCTGACGATGGATTACTATCTCCAGACATGCATAACGTATTTCTAGTTGTTGTCTGGATATCTTGCGACATCGCAATGTGCAAAGCATTATTGCTCTCTTTAAATTCAAAAATAATTATATGAGTACAACGTGTAATTGATGTTCAGAATGTATTTGATTCTAAGGTTATATCTACCAAACAAATAAAACGCTACAACATGGTCGTTTTCTTATTGAACAAATGAATTATGATTATGCATATAATCTTTGTAATGCAACCCTACAGATCTGACAGACACACGCCATAGGCATAATTGATTAAAAAAAGTAGGGCATTTACAGTTATTATGATAATAAAGAATATATCACTATTTCTAGCCCCCCCCCCCCCCAATATAATTAGACGAAACTTGCTTCAATCCCACAAAACTAATATTTAATTGTGGTTTTACGTTTACTCGCATTGATTATATATTTTGACTGATAAATTAGTCAAAAATATTATCAACATCGTTTTTAACCGTTACATATTTTGATCAGCAAAACTTAGAGAAATACAAAAAAAATAACTGAACATATGGTTTAATATTGATTAAACATACATTTCAGTGGTTTGATAGTAGATATGTGAGAGATTTATTATTTGCTCATTAAATATATATAACTATATTCATATATATATATATATATACATATATATATATGAATATAGTTATATATTCATATATATATATATATATATATATATATATATATATATATCATTTTCTACATACGTGTAGAACATTTGAAAAATTGGTCGGAATTCGTGTGCAGCAGCAAAATGGCAGTTGTATCATTTACAGTGTCTACCACGTTCACTATAGACGGGGCCTACCAGGCCTACTGCACGATGTTTATCGACGCCGCCAAGAAACACGTCCCACGAGGTGTCAGAAAGAACAACATACTCTGCTGGGATGAAGAGTGCGTGGAACTCATGCACGAACACAGTATATATTACTTGTAGTCTCGATTAATTGTATAAGCCAGCGTAGGGCAGCAATACAAAGGATATCTTATTTGGGATTCGAATACTATGTTAGTTCAATACTAGGTCATGATTTACTTGTAGGAAGAATATTCGTCATGCCATGGTGTCCTGATACACCCTGATACAGAAGTATCTTAGACACTCAAGAACATTGTCTTGTAGCAACCCAAGTTCTCCCCAACGTGTGTCTGTGAATGCATTACAATTATAGGGTAATGTTTTATCAGTAAGGAACTTACTATTTCTTATGAAGATGTTAGATGTTACAGATATTCTCATAAACGAACTGTACATTTTTGTTATTTTCAGTAGTATATAACATTGCGAAATTATATTGCCTTCATAACAGAAGGTTGACTTTGAAGTAAACGCATTAAAGAAGGACAAACATTGCTTTGCCAGATCCTGAATAAAATAATCGAAGGTCAATTAATAATTGTGGGAATCGAAATGTTGCATCTGTCAAACACTTTTTTATTCGCCAAACTTTTTCCGGAACCAAGGCTCTTATCACAACTTGCGATTGATCATTGGATTTTTTTGCCAATCATAAGCCTTTTTCTCCGTGTTTGTTATGTGTTGATAGCCATTGAAATATTGAGTTCTGTAAACAATGACAGAAGCGAACCATGACTGACTTTTAAGTTTCTGATAAGGTATAAAACACTGAATACTAGCAATGTAATGATCATATAACTCGGAGGGTTCACGAAACCCATTTTTATTTGAAAGAAACGGCCACGCCAAAACACACTAGTATATATATATATATATATATATATATATATATATATATATATATATATAAATATATATATTTATTGATATATATATATATATAATAAAAGTTTTTAAAAAGGTTTAAGGCAATGCGAAGATCCGGGTTGCTGGAAGCTGTGAAGAACAAAAACAGAACAAAACCGAAATAAGTCGGATATAGATCGAAAGGTTTGTTTATTTTTCTAGACAGCAAGGGTGTTAGTTTGTAATGTCCGGATTGTCAAGAATCAATTTGATATTTCGAGAGATTTTTTTTTTTTTTCTTCTTCCTCTCCTTGTCAAAAATAAATAAAAGAAAAATCCCGGGTACCGAGAAAATGCCAGGAGCGCTGGGGGGTTAAACCGGAAGTGTTCAGAGTAAAGTATTCAGAGGAAAACTAAATAGATTCATTTTATTTATTTATTTTTTTTTTTTAAATATATATATATATATATACACCCATATATATATGTAATTGTCTGTTGTTTCTATTTATTTAATTTTTATTTTATTTATATGTTTACTATTATTGTTATTTGTTTTTTTTTTTTTTTTTGTTTTTTTTTTTTGTTTTTTTTTTTTCCGTATATAAAACGTAGTTATTACTTATAGTATATATGTTTGTCAACAGGCTGATTCCGGCATTAGATTTTAAATGTGTGTTGATAGCTAATTATTTGTTGTCGGTGCAGTATATTAAAATTTAGTTATGTCTGGTTAAGTTTAATCCTTATTTATTGGTTTTAATTTATCTCTTAAATGCCTATTGTTTTAGTTATGGAAAGTTTGCTGGTTAAGGGGAGACAAATCTCTTATTTTTGGTATTCTGTTATTCTGTTAATTGGCTTTGTATGTTGAATTTATTTAACTAAAGTAATGGTCAATTCTTAGTATAACGGATATGATTTGTGCAAATAGTGTTTATTATGGGGGGGGTTATTATCTGGGGATGGGTTCGGGGGGGGGGGGGGGGTAGGTTATATGATGAAGGTAGAATTTAATTCATGTCTTTGATTCAAAAATGGGCTAAGTTTGGAAATGAGAATAGCTTCCATCAGTCTTAGGTCGCCTAGGTTCCTGGTCGAGGCTAAAATGGAAACTTTTATGTCTTGTTGTGTAGTATTGCATGAGGAAGTATGTTTGAAGAAGGAAGATATATTTGTATTCATGTGTTCTTTTATACGTTGGTGTAATTGTCTTGTAGTATATCCAATATAGGAGTGGTTACAAATAGTGCATGATATATTGTATACACAGTTAGTGCGGTGGCATAGTCCAGTGGTAGGAATGGGACAATTGGCTAGTGAGCATGGTTCTTGGGTGCGTGTAGTGCGTTTTTTGGAAAGGTGTTGGCGTAAGGTGGTGCCGGTGTGGGTGAGTTGAATGTCTAGTTTTTCTTTATGTATTGCACTGCGGATGGCATTAGTGATTCTGTCGTTAAAGAAAGGTAGTTTTAGGAAGCATGTGTTGGAGAGTGTGTTGTGTCTGCGTGGTCTGGTCTTGCTGAGGTGGGTTATTGTGGAAGTGGGGTAGCCGTTGGTGATTAGGGTTTGATGGAAGTCTTTGGTGTGTTTAATTTTATTGGCAGTAGATGAGCATTTATTTTGTATGCGGGTAATTTCATTACGGGCATAGTCTAGTTTGGCTTTAAGGGGCAGGGCAGATTTAAAATGAACAAATAGGTTTTTACAGGCAGGTTTTCTGTAGAAGTTGGTCTGTATAGAACCGTCTTCTGTGATTTTGAGGTTGAAATCGAGGAGAGATAGTGAGCGGAGTCGCTAGGGTGTTCAATAGTAAATTTTATATGGGGGTCGGTGTTGTTGAAAGTGTCGAAAATGCTGATAGCTTCTTCACGAGATGAGGTGAGGACAAGAATGTCATCTATGTATCTAGTGAAGAAGATATGTGAGTGGCAGGTGTTGAGGGCTTGTTGCTCGAGTCTGTCCATGTAGGATATGGCTAAGAGGCCAGACAGGCTAGAACCCATGGGAAGACCAGTAATCTGTTTAAATATGTGGTGTTGGAAGGTAAAATTCAACATACAAAGCCAATTAACAGAATAACAGAATACCAAAAATAAGAGATTTGTCTCCCCTTAACCAGCAAACTTTCCATAACTAAAACAATAGGCATTTAAGAGATAAATTAAAACCAATAAATAAGGATTAAACTTAACCAGACATAACTAAATTTTAATATACTGCACCGACAACAAATAATTAGCTATCAACACACATTTAAAATCTAATGCCGGAATCAGCCTGTTGACAAACATATATACTATAAGTAATAACTACGTTTTATATACGGAAAAAAAAAAAAACAAAAAAAAAAAACAAAAAAAAAAAACAAAAACAAATAACAATAATAGTAAACATATAAATAAAATAAAAATTAAATAAATAGAAACAACAGACAATTACATATATATATGGGTGTATATATATATATATATATTTAAAAAAAAAAAAATAAATAAATAAAATGAATCTATTTAGTTTTCCTCTGAATACTTTACTCTGAACACTTCCGGTTTAACCCCCCAGCGCTCCTGGCATTTTCTCGGTACCCGGGATTTTTCTTTTATTTATTTTTGACAAGGAGAGGAAGAAGAAGAAAAAAAAAAAAATCTCTCGAAATATCAAATTGATTCTTGACAATCCGGACATTACAAACTAACACCCTTGCTGTCTAGAAAAATAAACAAACCTTTCGATCTATATCCGACTTATTTCGGTTTTGTTCTGTTTTTGTTCTTCACAGCTTCCAGCAACCCGGATCTTCGCATTGCCTTAAACCTTTTTAAAAACTTTTATTATTACTCCCAGCAATGCTTACAGCAAACTACCAATTTCTATTAACCCTACGTCTAGGCCAGACACAGTTTGCACTAATTAAAAGACTATTCCGACTCTCCGAGAAGCGTGCCAGACTCAGCTGCCAGATCACTTTCCTTAAGAGATGCCTTAAACATAATGTCATACCCAACACCATACGGAATATCCACTTACCTGCTTGCCTCCAACTCCCCAGACTCTATCCAACCCGTAAGTTCCTATACACCTACTGTATCAGGAACATCATAAAATTCCTACATTGCGAGCTACACAAAATCATCCGCAACATCACAGAGATGAAATCGTCTGACCCCGAATCAACTGACCAATCAGCACAGACCATATCCACATCTGTCGACCACGCCTATCTCCAATGCTTCAACCTAGAGAAGAATAGACTCCAACGGAAATTCACCTGGCTTTCATTAAAATACCCTCAACATCAAACACCTAGTGGAACAAATATCGACCACACACATGACCTTAACATTCCTCAAGCTACCCACCCCCTAGTTACTGACCTCACCAACTCCCTTTCTACAGATGAAACAAATCTACTCAGCCTTGGCCCCAAATTCATTACTACCCAAAAACTGAACGACCATGCAAAATTCAATATAGAAACCCAATTCTGTAGAACAGCCTACCACCTGAAATGGCTCTCGGCATTCAATTCCAATACCCCTGACCACCCCAATAACACGAACAACCCTAACGAATCCTTCCCGGTTTACCAACTAGACCATCCTCTACACCCTCCACCCAGCAACCACCTACTCGACCACAAACTCACCAGATTAAAACAAAGAATCTTTACCATACTGCAACAAGAACAACACCACATCACCCCTAACATCACCAGATCCCAACGCCTTACACTTAAAACACTAAAAGATAAAGACTTAATCTACCTACCCTCCGATAAAGGCAAAGAATTCTGCGTCGTCTCGCAAGACTCTTATAACACCCTTGCACTAAAACACCTAGACAATAACACATTATACACTCCTGCCCCTAACATATCAGCCATTAAGATCCAAAATACCATAAACAATACCTGGTCTAAAATCTGCGCCAAACGCAACCTCCCTAAGAAATACAAAATTAATTTCACTACTAAAAATAGCAAGCTCCCTACCTTCTACCACCTTATCAAAACCCATAAGACCAGCAATCACACTCAAATTAGGCCCATCGTCTCCAGCGTCGAAGGACCATTATATAAAATCTCCTGGCTACTTTCTAGACTCCTGAAACCACTACTCCCTACCTTCCCTGCACATGTCAGCAGCTCTGACCAAGTCATTAGCAGACTAAACCTACTCCAACAACAACAGCTAAGCTCTAACAAATACACATTTAGCCTCGATGTTGTTTCCCTATACACATCAATACCCGCACACCCAGCCATTGACCTCATCTCCGACCACATCTCTTCCTCCGATAACTTAGAACTCTTCGGGTTAACACCTGAAGACATACACCAACTCCTAGACATTATCATTAACAATACATATTTTACCTTCCAACACCACATATTTAAACAGATTACTGGTCTTCCCATGGGTTCTAGCCTGTCTGGCCTCTTAGCCATATCCTACATGGACAGACTCGAGCAACAAGCCCTCAACACCTGCCACTCACATATCTTCTTCACTAGATACATAGATGACATTCTTGTCCTCACCTCATCTCGTGAAGAAGCTATCAGCATTTTCGACACTTTCAACAACACCGACCCCCATATAAAATTTACTATTGAACACCCTAGCGACTCCGGCTCACTATCTCTCCTCGATTTCAACCTCAAAATCACAGAAGACGGTTCTATACAGACCAACTTCTACAGAAAACCTGCCTGTAAAAACCTATTTGTTCATTTTAAATCTGCCCTGCCCCTTAAAGCCAAACTAGACTATGCCCGTAATGAAATTACCCGCATACAAAATAAATGCTCATCTACTGCCAATAAAATTAAACACACCAAAGACTTCCATCAAACCCTAATCACCAACGGCTACCCCACTTCCACAATAACCCACCTCAGCAAGACCAGACCACGCAGACACAACACACTCTCCAACACATGCTTCCTAAAACTACCTTTCTTTAACGACAGAATCACTAATGCCATCCGCAGTGCAATACATAAAGAAAAACTAGACATTCAACTCACCCACACCGGCACCACCTTACGCCAACACCTTTCCAAAAAACGCACTACACGCACCCAAGAACCATGCTCACTAGCCAATTGTCCCATTCCTACCACTGGACTATGCCACCGCACTAACTGTGTATACAATATATCATGCACTATTTGTAACCACTCCTATATTGGATATACTACAAGACAATTACACCAACGTATAAAAGAACACATGAATACAAATATATCTTCCTTCTTCAAACATACTTCCTCATGCAATACTACACAACAAGACATAAAAGTTTCCATTTTAGCCTCGACCAGGAACCTAGGCGACCTAAGACTGATGGAAGCTATTCTCATTTCCAAACTTAGCCCATTTTTGAATCAAAGACATGAATTAAATTCTACCTTCATCATATAACCTACCCCCCCCCGAACCCATCCCCAGATAATAACCCCCCCCCCATAATAAACACTATTTGCACAAATCATATCCGTTATACTAAGAATTGACCATTACTTTAGTTAAATACATTCAACATACAAAGCCAATTAACAGAATAACAGAATACCAAAAATAAGAGATTTGTCTCCCCTTAACCAGCAAACTTTCCATAACTAAAACAATAGGCATTTAAGAGATAAATTAAAACCAATAAATAAGGATTAAACTTAACCAGACATAACTAAATTTTAATATACTGCACCGACAACAAATAATTAGCTATCAACACACATTTAAAATCTAATGCCGGAATCAGCCTGTTGACAAACATATATACTATAAGTAATAACTACGTTTTATATACGGAAAAAAAAAAAAACAAAAAAAAAAACAAAAAAAAAAAACAAAAACAAATAACAATAATAGTAAACATATAAATAAAATAAAAATTAAATAAATAGAAACAACAGACAATTACATATATATATGGGTGTATATATATATATATATATTTAAAAAAAAATAAATAAATAAATAAAATGAATCTATTTAGTTTTCCTCTGAATACTTTACTCTGAACACTTCCGGTTTAACCCCCCAGCGCTCCTGGCATTTTCTCGGTACCCGGGATTTTTCTTTTATTTATTTTTGACAAGGAGAGGAAGAAGAAAAAAAAAAAAAAATCTCTCGAAATATCAAATTGATTCTTGACAATCCGGACATTACAAACTAACACCCTTGCTGTCTAGAAAAATAAACAAACCTTTCGATCTATATCCGACTTATTTCGGTTTTGTTCTGTTTTTGTTCTTCACAGCTTCCAGCAACCCGGATCTTCGCATTGCCTTAAACCTTTTTAAAAACTTTTATTATTACTCCCAGCAATGCTTACAGCAAACTACCAATTTCTATTATATATATATATATATATATATATATATATATATTTAATCATATATATATATACATATTTTCTTATATGTATGTATATATATATATATATTTAATCATATATATATATATATATATATATATATATATATATGGAGGATTTCGCATACCTACTAGAGGAAATTTGAATGCTTACTGGATATTTACTAAACCCTCTCCTCGGGTCTAATTTTTTTCTGTACAGGGCTTGGTAAGGACAAAGTGGCATGAACATGTTTTCTCCTATCAAGTAAACCCTGACTAACTGAGATACCCGCTTCACACATAAATCTTGACCCCGGTCACCTTTAAATTGTTGTATCATGTCTTTCAGGACACACATCCATTCCTATATTCGGTCACGGTATGTTTTTGTTTTTATTTTAAACTTGGCCGCCACTCATATCTATAGAGCGACATGCTCGTTTTGGAGCACGCGGAAAATAATGGGCGGCCTAACAAATAGCACAGTGTTGCGAAAACTTAATGAACCAACATTTTTACACATTTGTAAATGTAGTCCCACTCCCAACGATGATGTTTCTCTAAAGAAATTATAAAAACGTGGATCATCTAAGTAAGATCAAGCGACATAGTGAATGTGGTATTTTGGTGCGAGTGTCTAGTATAGGTGAACACAACATGTTTTGACAAAATTGAATGTCCATCGACCATCCCGCTCCTTTGTTCCCCAAAACGATTCGGCTGTCATCCCTTGTTGTAGATGTATATTTTTGGCTTCAATAAAATAACATAGTTTTTGAACACACATAAGATCGCCTCTGTATGGCCACACACTGGCTTAAAGCGATGTTACCTCAAGTAAGTAAGCTGAATTATTCATTAGACTAGGATGTATTCCTGTCCACCAATCCGGTTACGGTTAGGGTTAGGGTTAGGGTTAGGTAATACCAAGAGACCACAAGAAATATATACTATAACAGAGGTAACAGGTCAACTGGGAAGCGGGAAATTAGTGTTCTTCACTTTTTCAGTAACTCAACGTTTGATAGGTAAAGGAGAACTTGAATAGTACACTCGCATATATATATATATATATATATATATATATATATAAATATATATATATATATATGTATCTTGCAAGTGGCCCTTACTTTCTGAGAATAGAAACTGAAGTAGTATTAAGAAAAAGAACTAATATATATATATATATATATATATATATATATATATATATATATATATATATATATATATATATATATATGAAAAAAGAAACGACCCACCCATAATATATATATATATATATATATATATATATATATATATATATATATATATATATATATATATATATATATAGTGTAATTACAGGGAAACTAAGAAGAGGCTGAATTACTTGTGCTGGAGCATATATTCATTTAATAGACACAATACATTATTATGATCGTCTCAATATATCATATCATATAACTCACGAAACTTCGAATTATCATTGACGTCAAACTAGAATTACATCGGCCGAGAATTGGTCACATTTCAAAATTGTAACCTTGCGGGTTGAGTTTTCAGTGTTTCCATGACACTGAAGTTATCGAGTGACGATCATGATAATGTATAATCTTCATTTAAAAATAAATGATATTACTTGAATTACACTAGTTGTGTATGTGCCGACAGAACGTTAGTAAGTCCGCGTCGTGTTGCAGCTGTCCGTGCATTTAATACATCATCTAGTATTTATAACTGTTTACTTCTGTTTCGAAAATCATCTCTTATCAATAACTGCTTTCTATTACGATTACAAAATTATGAATGAAATATTTTTTTAGAAAACTTATTTATTAGTGGGGCACCCAGCCATTCTCTTTCTCTCTCTTTCTCTCTCTGTCTCTGTCTCTATCTTTCTCTCTCTCTCTCTCTCTCTCTCTCTATCTATCTATCTATCTATCTATATATATATATATATATATATATATATATATATATATATATATATATATATATATATGAACTAAAACAAAAAACAATAATCCCTTATGGTTTCATTAACGTTTCATCTTTATTTCAATGAGTCCTCGGGATGATTGATTTGAAGAAATGAAACACAAGTACATATATATGAAAAGCTTTTGCTAGTTTAGGGTTAGGATTAGGGTTAGACGTGAAAATATGTGTGTTCTTCTTTGGAACTAAACATAGCCGTTAGAATTTAATATGTGCAGTGCCTTTATGAAAGAAGAATAAGTGTATTTGTTTTTCAAACGAAAACAGCGTCGTTAGAATTCAGAAACAAAACTTGTGCGACTCTGACGTGAAGGTAATATTTTGTTCTATTTTTAAAACGCGAGAATTTAAAATGGGTGATATGTTTATGTAATGAAATGTTCATGAAATATTCGTACTTGCATGTTATTACTTCAAAGCTATCATTCCGAGAAAGTCTTAAAATCAAGACGAAATGTGAATGAATACATACATCATTTTGGTTTTCCGTTTTTGATTTTCCATTACATTGGACTATTATTTACACATTGATCATATATATATATATATATATATATGTACATATATATATATATGTATATATATGAATATATGCATACACAAATATATATATATATATATATATATATATATATATATATATTCATATGTATATATATATATATATATATAAGTATTATTGCTTACATATGTGCATACATGTTTCAGTTGTTTCCTTTATCGAGAGTAAACTTCCTCAGACCTTAAGAGAAAATGTTCTTTAAACATCTGGGCCGTTGACCTTCGATCGAAGGGACAACTGGAACATGTATGCACATAGTAAACTAATTATTATTTTTACAAATACACATTTATACTAAACACAGCTTTATTAGGTGTTGATCACTTATATATATATATATATATATATATATATATATATATATATATATATATATATATATATATATATACATAAAGGTAGGGTGTGAAGGATATCAAACTATTCATATAAAAATATTTCGAGGTAATAAGTTCCCTAAGTGCCATACTACTCTTTAGCTCTACGTTACTATTGAACATTATACAACTAAACATATTAAATAGATAGACATATAGATATATACATAGATTGATGCACCCTATTAAACTATATACTCATATTATCATCACGTTATGATATAGCTAATAAGAAATTGTCACATAATAACTTGTTAGTTTATTTCATTTTTTTCAAAATCATTACTTTGTCATTTTTCATAACATCTATATGTAATGTTGCCTCATCTAGTTTACTCTTAATTATAATTATAGGGCAAACGTTATACATACCTTTGATGATGATGATAATGATGATTATAATAATTATTCTGATGATGGTGATAATGATTGCGATGAAGATGATGGCGATGAAGATGGCGATGAAGATGGTGATGAGGAGTATAATGATGGTGATGGTGGCGATGATGATGATGCTGCTGCTGCTGCTGATGATGATGATGATGATGGGGATGAAGATTATGTAGATTACGCGGATGATGATGATGATGATGATGATGATGATGATGATGATGATGCCGATGATACCGATGATACCGATGATGATGATGATGATGATGATGATGATGATGATGATGATGATGATGATGATGATGATGATGATGATGATGATGATGATGATGATGATGATGATGATGATGATGATGATGATGATGATGATGATACGTCTTAAGTATATGTGTTAATGCTGTGCAGTTTAAGATTAGTCGGAGCTAGGTGAGAATTATATTTAAACTTATTTTTGCAGACCTCATTTGTATACGTCTGATCCCAGCTATAACGTCTTCTAATTTTGATAAAAGAACAATTCACTGTTTTCTCTGTTTCTGCAGTTGCCATTTCAAACTTCTTTACCACCGCTACAGAGTTATATCGCAAGCCTATATCTCCGGTTGAGACCGTGCCCATCCAATATATAACAATTATTCAATGTATTCACTTAATTACATTTTCTTCGGGGTTTGATAATTGTTTAACTTTTATTGGGACAATTTAAACTTATTATTTTACAACTTCTATACTTTAGATGCAATTGTATGTATATATAGAATAACAACGTTGAGGTGAAAACAAATACTAGTAGTGTTAGTTTTTAGAGATAGCATTTCCGTGTTTGTGTTGTTACTTAATCATCATATAATTAATCGAATGTGACAAAAACACAAATTAAGGTAGATAGAAATACAGGAATACATTGAAGCTTCAGAATTACAATTCATTCAAACTCTCACTACTCTTCCCTGCGTAATAAATCCCTCATAAACTATCATTAACATTTATATTCTGAATCGACAATGATGAGAGATAACCAAGCTAATCCAATGCACGTAGACACTTCCAATGTACAACATATTTACTCAACTTATACATTCTTTTCTAACGGGTAGTCTACCATTAACCAATCCGGGTGCCTGCTCACCCTCATTCCTATCATACTCTAAAATTATCAGATGGAGACTGAACTGAAATATAACCGATAACCGAAATAGACAATCTGGAAAAGTATTAAAAAAAAACAGATTCGTGTCCGTTAATACATTTACATTGTATATTTTTAACTAACACATAAAATTCCCAAGGGCTTTTTATCCAACATTCCTTGCAAGGTGTTTAATCTCTTAAGGTGTGATCTAATTTTACACCGTTATCAATGTTTAGATTTTTTCAAAGGTTCCAACTCCCATTTTCTTCTCTGTCTCGGTATGCATCTTTGTCTCTCTGTCTCTCTGTCTATCTGTCTCTCTATTTCTATCTTTCTCTATATATAAATATATATATATATATATATATATATATATATATATTCTCTCCATATATATATATATATATATATATATATATATATATATATATATATATATATATATATATATATATATATATGGGAAGAGAAGGATGAAAGTAATCCGACGTGATGGGAAAATGAAAAAGGAAAACCAAAAAATGGATGTTTTTTTATGTGTACATCAACGTTTCGTCTTTATTTATAAGACTTCATCAGGATGATAAAATAGAGAAAGAATGTTATGCAAGCACAGATACATGTAGGGTAGACATATTGGGAAAAATAGAATGAAATAGTGGCCAACTACTGGGTTGACGTCCGTATTTATTGGAGAAATAGAAATGAATGTAGAAAAGAATGAGTGGGGAAAAAAAATGGAAGGATGGGGTGAGCCAGGACTACTGTAGCTGGTGGTAAGAGAAAGAGGTCGGGGATGAGCAGGGGTAAAGTGGATGGCAGAGAGGGAGGTGAGGAAGAGGGGGAGGGGGGTGTTTGACCAGATGGCTGCGGTTCAAGATTGAAGGGGAAAAAGTAGGTTGGAATGTTTGTGTATGGGGGGTGTATGCAGGGAAAGGAGGATGGGTTGAGAGGAAGGGGGGCTATGATTTTGGTGGATGGGCGAAAGTTATGGTCTTAGAGAGCGTTTTGAGAAAATGAGAGAATTTAAGAAGGGGTATGGGAGAAAATAGTTGAGTGGGGAGAGGGAGGATTTGTTGTGATAGGGTGTGAAACACCCACATCTCATGCCGGCTTATATACTGTCCCTTGCAATGACTGCCATCAATTTTACGTGGGAGAAACACAACGTGAATTAAAGAAACGATTAAATGAACACAAAAGGGACATAACAAACAACAACCCTCTCAGTGCACTTTTCTCCCATGCACTAGAACATGGTCATGCGTTCAAATTTGAACAAGCCAAAATCACTAAATATATCCACAACAAATCTCGGCGAAGATTATTAGAAACTGCCCTCATAACCGCCTCCACCACCATCAAGCAACGTAATGGTTTCTTAAACCTATCACCCTTAATAAGCAAGATCATCCTCACAGAACAAAGACTCTTGCCTGATCATGGTTAAACTTTTTTCATCTCCAACCTCTATAACACTCTCCCATTTACTTTTCCCTTTCTTTTTCTCATTGAATCTTCATTTTCTCCTTACTTTTTCCTCACACTTTTAATACTGCAGTCCAAATAAACTTTCTCATGTTCCAAATATCTCAAATATTCCATACCCACCCTTTCAATCACCGCCCTCCTCCACCCCCCAATCCCTCACTCATTGCTATCATTTTCCAAATATTTCAAATATTTCACACCCTATCACAAAAAATCCTCCCTCCCCCCACTCAACTATTTTCTCCCATACCCCTTCTTAAATTCCCTCATTTTCTCAAAACGCTCTCTAAGACCATAACTTTCGCCCATCCACCAAAATCACAGCCCCCCTTCCTCTCTACCCATCCTCCTTTCCCTGCATACACCCCCCATACACAAACATTCCAACCTACTTTTTCCCCTTCAATCTTGAACCGCAGCCATCTGGTCAAACACCCCCCTCCCCCCTCTTCCTCACCTCCCTCTCTGCCATCCACTTTACCCCTGCTCATCCCCCACCTCTTTCTCTTACCACCAGCTACAGTAGTCCTGGCTCACCCCATCCTTCCATTTTTTCCCCACTCATTCTTTTTTACATTCATTTCTATTTCTCCAACAAATACGGACGTCAACCCAGTAGTTGGCCACTATTTCATTCTATTTTTCTCAATATGTCTACCCTACATGTATCTGTGCTTGCATGACATTCTTTCTCTATTTTATCATCCTGATGAAGTCTTATAAATAAAGACGAAACGTTGATGTACACATAAAAAACATCCATTTTTTGGTTTTCCTTTTTCATTTTCCCATATATATATATATATATATATATATATATATATATGCATATGTATATATACACATATGTATATATCTATATATATATACACATGCGTATATATATACAAATGCATATATATATATTTACATATGTATATGTATATATATATATACATATGTATATATATACGTATGTATATATATACATATGTATATATATATATATATATATATATATATATATATATATATATATATATATATGTTCTATGAACCAAACATTTTTTTTTTAATTTTTCGTATTTCTTCGTAATTTTTCATAACACATTATTTACATTAAGAAAGATTATCCAATAAAATTCAGAAATAGATGCTGGAATGTAATCGATAAAACGCTTTTACAAAATATTAAAATTTCAATCTCATGCACACGGTCTTTAAAAAGAGCAACATTAAATCCTATTCTTTATACAAGTCGAAAACTGAACAATGAATACCTTACACTTATTTCTAATGTCAGCTCCTGATGTATTACTATAAAGAAAGAAGGTACATATATGGACCAGTGTGACCTGGGCGACACTATTAATTAGTAATTCTAAAGATAAACTTAATTAAATTAAATAATAAATTACTAATTACTGTAAATGTATCCATATTCAGTAAAAATTAAAATGAATAAAAGTAAACTGACATCTGTTTGTGCTGATTTATTTGTAATAAATATTATTCTTAGGTGAATATGGGTATGCCGCGTGCATTCTTTGTTGCCAATGATGCGTGCAAATAAATATATTTCTGTATGCGCACACACTTACATATAAATACATATATTACTTGAACATAGGAAAACTTCGATATCTTTCTTGGGTGAGTATTCAACACTTTTTTCATCAGAAAGTAAGAATGGGATGAATGAGACGAGAAGTGGTGGGTTAAATGGAATCTACTCGTTTATTATATACAACGTATAATTGTCTAAATGAGGTGAGTGTAAACGCTGCAGAAATGTTGATTTTATCTTCAATCACACCCAAAAATAAACTTTGTATTATATTTATTGAGTTGTTAATAAAAGTATCAAACAGTTACAGTGTTTCTTAATCATAACTAATATTCTAAATCATGACTTATATTCTAAATCATGACTAATATTCTAAATCATGACTTATATTCTAAATCATGACTCATATTCTAAATCATGACTCATATTCTAAATACGAAAAAAGTTTCGTCAAATTTCATAATTTCTTAAAATTATTCCAAAAACTAGCAATGAACATAACTACTTTTAATATATCCATCCACTTATCTTCAAAATCATTTTATGACATTAAACTAATAGACACATGTAAAATGTGCGACCATTGACACTAGTCAACGACAAAATATATGAAATAATAGTATACAAATAGATAGACATATAGATAAGTACAGAGATTCATAACCCCTATACAACTATATACATATATCATCATGACTTTATAATATTGCTAATAATAAACTTTACCATAATGACGTTTTAGTTCTTTTTATTTCTTTTTTGATTCGAAATCATTACTTTGCCATTGCTTCTAAACATCTGTATGCAATGTTGTCTAATCTACTTTATTCTTAATTATTACTACAGGCCAAATGATATAGATACCTTTTATGATAATGCTGATGATGATGATGATCATCATCATCATGTTACTGTAATTTTGGATTCTATATTTCTCAAATAACTTTACGAAATAAAATTTCTTATATATATATATATATATATATATATATATATATATATATATATATATAAATAACAATATTTATTAAAAAATAGTAAATTATTTTTATCTCCAGACGCGAGCGTTTCCAGCTTATGGCTCTTTTCAGTGCTCTAATCTGAAAGAAGTAACTGTTAGTTATTATGATTGCTACTATATATATATATATATATATATATATATATATATATAATCCAGGTAAAACATCCACATGGTAGTTATCCAAAGAATTCTAACCGGGTTCATAAAAAGTGCTCAATATCCAATAGAGCTTTTATATATAATTATTTTTATTTACACAGACATGTAAGAAATCTGCGACACTGGCATGTCGATATTATCGATCAACAGATATTACAAACATCTCATCAGGGAGAGTTAGAATCCGATCTTAACCCTAGATCATATTTAGGAATAATATGATCTATGTGTAAATTAAAAAAAATATTTATATATATATATATATATATATATATATATATATATATATATATGAATTGATCAAGTTGAAATATGTTAATAAAGTGAACATAGCATCAGGTTTTTAAGAGTGGTCAATACAAAGTAGAGCATTTACAAATTGCATGAACAATATTATAGTATTACGTCAATCTATCCACGTGTCAATGGATATTATTGCATTTTATTAAAGGCTAAACGAAATTAAATTCAGATCAAAAGTGAGAAATTTTGGGTCAGGCTCTGGAGAACGTCGTCAAACCGAACCCAGATTTAAAGAGGTACACTAAGGGTCTAAGTATTTTCCTGCGATGAGGACGCCGATGAGATTCTATTTTGATTAACTGTAGGTCAATCGCTCACTAAGTTTGCACTTGGTCACTGCTCATGCCGGCTGTGGGTCAGAAACACGTGTCCTTGGATTACTTTCATGTACGTACACAATTAATAAAAATATAGATGTTAACGAAAAGTACATCCTATACAGTTAAGGACGATTAATTATGCAATTTTCTGCATTTTAATCACTGAGTGAGAAAATAAATACAACAAACGGTGGAATCACCAATATAAATAATTCCATAATAATAGATTATATATATATATATATATATATATATATATATATATATATATATATATATATATATATGAATTTATTAACAATCTGAATGACTTGCACTTATTTCCCTCGGATTAGAAGGATTTACTTCAGAAGCGACAGAATATGGGAGCAAAAACGATTGGTTTTAATAGCAATTCAGTTTTGAAATTGAACTATGATTTATGGAGATTCTTTTCGAAGGTTTAGTTAGTGTTGCTTCTTCAGATTGCCTTTAATTAGCATATTTATTTCATTCCTCGATGCTGGGTGTAATATGTAATTCTCTAAAACAAGACAATCTCTGTCATACGTTATGGAGAATTCTGAATAACTTTATCTTTTAATGCCAGTCTACTTTATAAAAATTGCGTAACAGCTGATTTTGTGAAAGTTTATATACTATTTATAATGTATAAGCTCTCATATACACACACATGACGACACACCCACACACACCCACACACACACACACACACACACACACACACACATATATATATATATATATATATATATATATATATATATACATATATAATATATATATATACCATTTATGTAATTCATCTGATAATAAGAATTTAATCTTTGAAAAGCCTGGCTTAAGATAGGAAAAATAAACATGTTTTTATCGAGTACACCTTCAGATATTAAGGGCAGATGCTACACTTTGATCTTTAGAAAAAAGGTCAAATAACCATTAAAATAATTGTTTTTATGGCTACATATTTTGAAATAAATGGAAAAAATAAAAATTCTATTATTTTATAATTTTTATAGTGGTAATGTAGTATCTGTTTTGTTGTTATAATACCGTCTTCCTAGGATGTATCTCCTCCTTTTTAGGTTTTTTGATAATACTCCCTAAGTATTACACCCTTTTTGTGAAAGGATATAGAATATATGGCATGGTGGCATTAGAATATATTCCCATAAACTAACGTCCCCGTATTGTGGGGGTAGTGTCGTATCTTTTCTTTTTTCATGATATCATACCCACAGGCAATACCTTCACTTTCTATTGGGGCAGTATAGTATATGTTCGTTTCTCATGAGACCATCCTTACATGGTAGTCCTCTCGGTTTAGAGGGTAGTGTACTATCTGTTCTGTTGGCATGATATCATACTCCGAAGCATAAAATTTGCCTTTTTAGGGGATGGGGCGTTATGACACTATGCTCTCAGGTATTACATCCTTACATGGGGGTCAGTGTATAATATGTCCGTTCGGTATGATATTATCTTCCCAGGCTTGCAAAATTATGAAATAAAATTATGAGACAGCAAATATTTGCAAGTATATATATATGAATGAAACTAAATAGATAAAAGGTATATTTTTATATAATGTCCTATCGTGATAATTAAATACTTAATATGATTAATAGAGAAATAATATAAGAAAATTAATGATGAAAATACAAGTTGGGTCAATTACAATAGTTATTTATTAATCAAGAAGGAAGAAAAAAGCAAATCGTTTCGTTAATCTATGGATTTAAAAAATACGTAAAAAATGTGTTACTGGTTAGCATAACTTTTAAAATATAAAAAGCTGTAAGCAAACAAATATCTTTAATGAAATTTGGGTCTATGTGTTTATGTAAATATCCAAGGGATGAAACAGAAGAAGCAGATATAAGATAAAACCGGAGGTGTAATCCATAGACTACATATGGCAAAATCCAAGAACCGTTGTATTAATGGATTAGAATGACGTCCAAAATGAAAGCAAATCCGTTAATAATGTGTGTAAGTAAACAAAAATAATTGTCAAAGAGTTTGTATGAAATCAAAACATGCATAAAAGTATTGGCATTTTTATCGCTTCGCTGGCAAGCAACACAACATGAAAATATCTGTATAAACAAAAAAATAAACTGAAAAAGAAAAAAATAGCAAAATATATATAAAGAAGAAAAGAACAAAAAGAAGAAAACTGAAGGAAGACAAAATTGATTTTAAACTAAAATGAGGTCTAAAAAGAAATATACGGAGTGAGACGTGAAATATATATATATATATATATATATATATATATATATATATATATATATATATATATATCAATATATAAATAAGGCAGAAAATAAAAAAAGAAAACTGAAAAGAGAAAGATTGATTTTAAACTAAAATGAGGTCTAGATAATATTAATAAAAGTGGAAGAGATATATAAATGCAAATAGAAATATAAGGAGTGAGACGTGATATATATATATATATATATATATATATATATATATATATATATATATATATATATATATATATATATATATATATATAAATAGGGCAGAAAATAAAAAAAGAAAACTGAAAAGAGAAAGATTGATTTTAAACTACAATGAGGTCGAGATAATATTAATAAAAGTGAAAGAGATATATGAATGCAAAAAGAAATATAAGGAGTGAGACGTGATATATATATATATATATATATATATATATATATATATATATATATATATATATATATATCAATAAGGCAGAAAATAAAAAAAGAAAACTGAAAAGAGAAAGATTGATTTTAAACTACAATGAGGTCGAGATAATATTAATAAAAGTGGAAGAGATATATGAATGCAAAAAGAAATATAAGGAGTGAGACGTGATATATATATATATATATATATATATATATATATATATATATATATATATATATATATATATCAATAAGGCAGAAAATAAATAAAAGAAAACTGAAAAGAGAAAAAGATTGATTTTAAACTAAAATGAGGTATGGGGTTCGCTAAAAATAACATCAATAAAATAGAAGGAGATAGATAAATATGAAAATAAAGATAAGCAGAGAGAAGTGAAAAAAAAGAAAAAGTTTAAAAAAAGAATTTAAAAATATGAACAGAAGTCAGGTCAGTAGTTAGGTAAACATTTTAAATTGACATTTGAACTATTAGAAATAGAAAACAAATAATATATAGAGAGATAACGATATGATAAAAAATATTTAAGAAATTAAAATATAAAGATATCTATCTATAATGTAAAAATTAATTTTCCACTACTGAAACAACCTTATCTTTGAAAGTCCATTGTGTAAGGAAATAACCTTTTTACATGTCTTGGTTGAATACTTCTTCTTCAATGAATAAATATTGTAATTCATGCAATTTTTTAATCATTACATATATATATATATATATATATATATATATATATATATATATATATATATATATATATATATATATATATATATATATTGTGAAGTTGTTCCACAGTAAATAATAAATAAAGGAAGTCAAGTCGAGGGTTGGTTAAACAAGTGTATTAACAAAGTAAGAAAGTGACTAGCTCTTGGCTAGACAGTTACAAGACTGTGTGTTGTCTTCTGGTGTCTCGCACTATTTATAGTGACAACCGGTGTTGTTTCTCCTGTGTAAGAACGGCCGGTGTAACAATATATATATATATATATATATATATATATATATATATATATATATATATAAGCATATAAGGGTATATATATATATATATATATATATATATATATATATATATATATATATATATATATATATATATATATACATACAGTAGAATACAATATAAACCAAAAGTAAACTTTCAGTTGATAGAACCTATAGTAAAAAGGTTAAGCTCACTATACGAGATAGAGTAATAATAAAGATAGAAGAAATAGTAGTGATCAACATGTACGAATGTCCACATTTATTTCAAATTTCGATTGTTCAATGCAAGGTGTATTCTGTAGTAGACTAGTGTTTCTTATTCTTTCCTTAAGCCAAGGCTTTTCAACGGACAATTACCATCTGGACAAACCTCATATCTTTTTTACACGAACTTTTTTTCACTCAATTTTTAATAATATTTTTCAAATGTTTGAACTTTAGCTTTTCCACAGCAACTTATATATCTGTATTTCTCCTCTGATGATAAGATTTCGATCTTTGAAAAGCCTTGGCTTAAGGAAAGAATAATAAAAACTAGTCTACTACAGAATACACCTTGCATTGAACAATCGAAATTTGAAATAAATTTGGTCATTCGTACATGTGTATCACTCTTATTTCTTCCATCTTTATATATATATATATATATATATATATATATATATATATATATATATGTATGTATGTGTATGTGTGCGTGTGCGTGTGCGTGACAGACGTTGTACTTTGGATCATATATCATTTATATGACGGTAAATAGTTCTGAAATAAAAACCCAATGGCATCGTTTTATTCTTTTCATTTCCAATGTCGAGTACACCTCACACAATATCGTCGGTTAAACTGACCTAGGATTTCCTCATTCTGTAACGGTCTTTGATGTGGCCGATCCCTCGCGAGTCCATTAATCACAGTCATGCTCTGCAAGTACGTCAAGGTTTAATGTCAAAACACACTATTCATCTTGAATAGTTTTCGACAGAAAATCGAACTGATCCGTATGGACGATATATAATAATCAAAGTCCTTCATAACACACTTAACATAGAGGCGGATTGAAGTGATTTGGGCTGAATGAATCCCAGATTATATCCCAAAGAACATACCTCACTCCTACGGATTTTCCTTCCAATATTAAACATAGTTTTAAATTTAGTTGAAACTATAATAAATTAAAAAATAGCATCCGTTACAATAGTTTCTATTTTTGATTATTTTTTTCAATCCGGATATTTAGCAACATGATTAATTCTAAAAATTAATCTCTTAAACAATTGAATATTTTTAGATATTAGTTTATATATAGTTTAGAAGTATTTTTCAGAAATAGCTAATCTCTACAAAATAAGAACTTTACTAAACGCATAAATATAGTCGAATCATTAGTAAACAATTGGATATTTTTAGAAAATAGTTCATATATTGTTGGAAGCATTTTTTCAGAAATAGCTAATCTCTACAAAATAAGAACTTTACTAAACGCATAAATATAGTCGAATCATTAGTAAACAATTGGATATTTTTAGATAATAGTTCATATATTGTTGGAAGCATTTTTTCAGAAATAGCTAACCTCTACAAAATAAGAACTTTACTAAACGCATACATATAGTCGAATCATTAGTAAACAATTGGATATTTTTAGATAATAGTTTATATATTGTTGGAAGTATTTTTCAGAAATAGCTGATCTCTACAAAATCAGAACTCTGTATTCTGCAGTTGTGGACTTAAACTATGTAATGAGATTGTACACGGTGACACAAACCCCTTACGAATCATGTACATTTGATGTTAATACGATTCAAAATATAATATACATATAAGCATATGAATTCTTACACCTTGAACAACTTCCACAAATTAAAGAGCTCAATTTCTGATATCATATAACACTGTGATATGTAAACTAAAAATAAATAAAACAAAAGACAAACGATTATCAATAGTTAACATTTTTGAGTAACGCGATTTGGATCACATTTTGATTATCCTTTGAGTAATTATGAAGCATAAAACCTCGATGTGCATCTAAGTTTTTTTTCACTTACTTTCGCGCAAACTAAGGGTTTGGGATGATATAGTTTTATCGATCACGATTTAGCACACAACAAGGTATTACATCACTCACAGAATGTAACTTTGATTGCAAAAGAATATTTTTTTTTATAAATCCCGTGACTATATGAACTAATAAATATCGCACATCATACAGTGGACCGCACCGACCTACGGGCCGAGCCAAGTCAATCAAATCACTAATATTATTGCCTTTTACTTTTGGGAGAGAGGTAGTGTAGTATACGTTATGCTCTCATAATAATATACCCCAGACATCACCGCTTTATTTTTTCGGATAGTGTAGTATCTGTCTCCTTGCAATCATACACATATTTGCACGGATTAACTTTTTGTGCGGGGGAGGTAGAGTAGCATGTTTGTACGTCATTTATACTAGTGACAGGAGGGAGTTGTTTTTGCTCATATATATGAACTTTATATATTCGTACCATAGGGGGATAGTTATTTAAAATAAGCCCCTGGCACTAAATCGATTTGTTTACACCTTCTTCTTTTACAAGAAAGCTAATAGATATGTTTAGAAGTAATAAGTCGCCATACAAAAGTAAGGTGTTTACTCATATTCACAAACTCACAAGATAAAGCAAATAAAATATTCAATTTGATTTATTATAGATACAACTATTTAAACAGCAAATCAAGACAGGTGTTCTTAACATATGCCTATTTATTCTACTATTTAAACGATGGTAATTTTATTTGTAATTCAAGCTTGACAGACTGCCCGACACAGCGGGAGTCCTACTGAGATAAAAGCGCAGATGTAAATTAGTCCTGTTAACCAATTTTTTACTTCAAGAAACAATATAAATTTTGTAGACTCAATATAAGTATTATCTTTTTCACTTTTTCCCACAATGCTTAGAACAGTAATATGTGTTGATGCGCGTTAAAGCAAACACAAGCGCCGGGGTAGCAACTCTTGTGTTCGTCTCTCTAATTATGTTGACTTCAAGCCAATACATAATGATCAAATATTACATTGTCAAAGAACGTTCATCGTTTTTACATTGAATATTTGTATCATTTTTCTCCTTTGCAAACCCGTTGCTGAATAAAATGTTTGCTTAGAAAGTATCTATTGTTTTATTTCGACGACCACAAACAGTTAATGCAAATATAAATAAAACGGGAGATTAATCGGAAGTTGAATGTGACTTTAAAATACTTCTAAGCATTTATACTAAATTTAATGTGTAGTATGTATCCTCCCCTTGCTCTTTGAAGAAGATATTCTTCTAGATAGAAAAATATTTAATTCTATCCCAGCTTGATTTTCCCTAGATTAAGATTTTCCATGTGTCTGATTCTTCCCTCGTGGGGAGACAACTAAAATGTAATTTTGAAATTGATCTTAATTGAAATGTATATAAATATTTAGAAAAAAAACAGTAACACTTTTCGAAGTGATAATTGTTCAAGTCTTGTGTAAATCTTGAGAAATCAATGTGAAACTGTTTTTTTTTTCAGGAATATCATGTTTAAGTCATCCATGGATATTTGAAGTTTCTTCAAATGTAATTAAAATGCATTTAGCCATAACATGAAATCACAATATAGATCCTCGTGGGCATAGTTGACTACAATCGATCAGATAAAATAAATATAATTTTGATTCGAAATAGTTTCGATACGGATATTCTTATTATTCATATTATTCTTACTATTATTATCATCTAGGTTGCAACGCATGTAATCTAGAATGTTGATACAGTGCACATTTGCTGAAATTATTAGTCTTATATAAATATACGATTAATATGCTTTCCTCTATAAATATGTTGTCTATCTGTGAAAAGCCTGTCATTGTGTAGACACTCTTTCATATTTGTATAAGACGTTCATATTCATATTTTGAATTTTATTTTGTATAGAAATTTTATGAGATCATTTCTGAACGAAAAGTTTAGTCAATTTCTTACATTTTTGATGATTCTTAAAATCTAATGAACATTTACTCCTACATACACCATTACGCTTATGGCAAGAGGAGAGAAATTGGTTATTCTTCTTTATTTATATATAAATACATATTAAGAGAAAGAGAGAATATGCATTAACACTAGCAGAACTCGCGTAGCGGCGCTGTCCGGGGCAAATATAAAAAAATAATTCAATTACAATTTATAAGTATTCTAATATTAATTTTGAAAAAAAAATTAGAAAAAGAACCAATTTCACTTTAAGTAATCCAGGTGACTAAAATAGGATGTTTCCATGTTATAGCGTTCACAGGGTAAAATATAAACAAATGATTTAATTTAATAAAAGGAATGTTAAAGCATAAATTTAAAAAAATCATCATAGCTATTTTGACGGTAAGTTATTAAGGTGATAAAAATATCGTTTGTTAAATAAGTATTTATTGTTTTAAATCAAACAACATATATCTTTCTACGTTGTTGGCGACTAAGCTTCAACCATTATAGGTTTAAGTAGGGACTAACATAGTTAAATAGTATGTAAATCACCTTGTTACAGTGAAATGGTTTCGGTATTAAAGTAGTACAAATAAACGAATATCAATCGGCATGTCAGAAATGGTGTAATATCCTATTCTAGTACTATTTATAATAATAAAACACATTCACAGACGATTAAAAGAGTAAATGTGACCCAAAAATAGCTGGACATCCTTCAAGACTGAGGCAATTTTGATGATGTTCTAATCAAGTTGACATATATTGTGAGCAGAAAAACTTTAATTTCCTTTTTTTTTACATTTTATTTTATTCATATTATTATCTCAATCTCTTTTGTCTGCGGCGAGTGAATGAGACCCCCTTTAAGACTGAGGCAAATGTTATTATGTTCCAATCGAGTATACATCTTTTGTGGGCGCAGTAATTCTAAATTCTTATTTTCTGTTCATGTTATTTTACTATTATTATCTCTATTTTTTTGTCTGCAAGTAGTAAAGGATACATCTTTCCATACTGAGGCAACTGTTATTGTGTTGCAATGTCGCGGGCTTTTCTTTTATCAGCACAAAAATTCATATTTCCATCAAAAAATTGCCGTGAAGAAAATCACCCTTCCTGCGACACTGTTGTGTGTGTTTATCGATTCGTTTGTGTTGTATTCTTTTAAAATACATTTTGAAAGATAGGCGATCGCAAGTTCAAACCGAAACAGAAGACAATTTAAATTAAATTATAAATCTTCGCCGAACACATAATAATTTATGTTTTTACATCGATTTTTGTGTAAACATTCGTATCAGCCTTTCTTTATTTTATATTAGTGATTTTACAAAATTTGAACCGAACTGAACCGACTTTTGGCAAACTAAACTTCAAAATTCATAGTAAGGTTAGGTTTTTAAAAAAAGAAAACAGTTCTGTTCAAATTCTATAGAGATACCTTCAGTTTTTATGTTTATTCTATAAATATTCGATTAATAGTAAATAAAAAAGTAATTGAGTGTTGCATGTAATTCAATGTTGCATGCAGATGAGAGAAAATGTAAACATAGGTTTGAATTCTGTCGGGTGTCTACCCAACAGAATTCAAACCTATGTTTACATTTTTTTTTGTTTCAGACTTCCCTTATTTAATTTTTGATTTCTATAAATAGTCCATAGCTGTTTTAAATAGTTCGTTGAATTTTTAAATTACTTTGCTTTGTCTATTTTGTAATAAATCTGTTGATTTTTTTATGAAACTCACTCTTTGTTTCTTTGTAGTTTCTTTGGGAGAAATTATAATTGTTGTTTCAGCATAATGTTTCAGTTTTCGGGTCGACCTTGCGATTTGACACCTTTTTAAATGTCTGTTTAAAAAACGAAAAAAAGTTATAGATAACAAGCATAAAAATATCAGAATAAGGTATTTTTTTCCTTACACGTGGCGAAAATAATATCTCACGATTGAACGGTTTTCAGGGCAATCATTTTCTACCAATAAACAACAGCAGCGCTACGTTGTTGACAAAACAATAACGTACGATGTATGTTAGTTCATAAAAACATATAAAAACAAAGGTAACGTTTAGCGAGCATTGTGTATGTTCTTAAACGCGCTGATCGAAAAAAGCGTCCTAAGGTTTTAACGTATTGCAGTAAAGAATTATGTATTTGCGATAATCAGAACATACGTAATAGCTGACATCTAGCGAAAATAAATGTTTGTCTTTACTTTTGATAAACCAGAAAAATGTAGTGTACTGTCATGGAAAAGTATACATTCGTAATATTTTACGTATACGAAAGCCGCCAGTAGAATAGCCACGTTCGAAATATGTTCGTCTATTTAAATATTCCGCTCTATTCTGGAATGTGCGAATATGCATACGGAAGAGTATGGCCAACGGTCGACATGCCTTACTGTGTACATCCGACTAAATAGTTCATTGTGTTTGTTACACGTGAAGAATGAGAGGAAAAACGGTATAGAAGAAATAAAATAAGCCATGAATCTTCTCAACAATGGCTTGCTGACTAACGCTGACGTTTCGTGGTCTGATATTTGATCTGATATTCCTGTATTCCTCGAATACCTTACAAAACAAATGGCAGAATGAAAGTGAAATTGAGGAAACTTCATTATTTATACTTGAACTAAAATGTATATATATATATATATATATATATATATATTCGAATCGTACGACCGGTAGTGAATAGTCATATCTCTATGCTGATGAGTCCTGATTGAAAAGGGACGAAACGTATACGTACATAGATAATAAACAAAAACAAATATTTTATATTTGTCGCTCCTCGTAAAATAAGTAGAGCACTCTTAATGGTAGTACAAACACAGCATGACGTCACTTGCTTTATAATGCATCATTCCTTCTGTAATAGAAGTAGAATGCCTGGATATCGTGCCGCTTTAAATGTGTTAAAATTATCATTGTTTATCGGCTATTCAAATGGTGGGCGCGCGGTTAAAGACGTTGGATGCAAGTTGAAAAATACTTGTTATCCAGGGTTTCGAATCGTACGACCGGTAGTGAATAGTCATATCTCTATGCTGATGAGTCCTGATTGAAAAGGGACGAAACGTATACGTACATAGATAATAAACAAAAACAAATATTTTATATTTGTCGCTCCTCGTAAAATAAGTAGAGCACTCTTAATGGTAGTACAAACACAGCATGACGTCACTTGCTTTATAATGCACCATTCCTTCTGTAATAGAAGTAGAATGCCTGGATATCGTGCCGCTTTAAATGTGTTAAAATTATCATTGTTTATCGGCTATTCAAATGGTGGGCGCGCGGTTAAAGACGTTGGATGCAAGTTGAAAAATACTTGTTATCCAGGGTTTCGAATCGTACGACCGGTAGTGAATAGTCATATCTCTATGCTGATGAGTCCTGATTGAAAAGGGACGAAACGTATACGTACATAGAAAATAAACAAAAACAAATATTTTATATTTGTCGCTCCTCGTAAAATAAGTAGAGCACTCTTAATGGTAGTACAAACACAGCATGACGTCACTTGCTTTATAATGCATCATTCCTTCTGTAATAGAAGTAGAATGCCTGGATATCGTGCCGCTTTAAATGTGTTAAAATTATCATTGTTTATCGGCTATTCAAATGGTGGGCGCGCGGTTAAAGACGTTGGATGCAAGTTGAAAAATACTTGTTATCCAGGGTTTCGAATCGTACGACCGGTAGTGAATAGTCATATCTCTATGCTGATGAGTCCTGATTGAAAAGGGACGAAACGTATACGTACATAGATAATAAACAAAAACAAATATTTTATATTTGTCGCTCCTCGTAAAATAAGTAGAGCACTCTTAATGGTAGTACAAACACAGCATGACGTCACTTGCTTTATAATGCATCATTCCTTCTGTAATAGAAGTAGAATGCCTGGATATCGTGCCGCTTTAAATGTGTTAAAATTATCATTGTTTATCGGCTATTCAAATGGTGGGCGCGCGGTTAAAGACGTTGGATGCAAGTTGAAAAATACTTGTTATCCAGGGTTTCGAATCGTACGACCGGTAGTGAATAGTCATATCTCTATGCTGATGAGTCCTGATTGAAAAGGGACGAAACGTATACGTACATAGATAATAAACAAAAACAAATATTTTATATTTGTCGCTCCTCATAAAATAAGTAGAGCACTCTTAATGGTAGTACAAACACAGCATGACGTCACTTGCTTTATAATGCATCATTCCTTCTGTAATAGAAGTAGAATGCCTGGATATCGTGCCGCTTTAAATGTGTTAAAATTATCATTGTTTATCGGCTATTCAAATGGTGGGCGCGCGGTTAAAGACGTTGGATGCAAGTTGAAAAATACTTGTTATCCAGGGTTTCGAATCGTACGACCGGTAGTGAATAGTCATATCTCTATGCTGATGAGTCCTGATTGAAAAGGGACGAAACGTATACGTACATAGAAAATAAACAAAAACAAATATTTTATATTTGTCGCTCCTCGTAAAATAAGTAGAGCACTCTTAATGGTAGTACAAACACAGCATGACGTCACTTGCTTTATAATGCATCATTCCTTCTGTAATAGAAGTAGAATGCCTGGATATCGTGCCGCTTTAAATGTGTTAAAATTATCATTGTTTATCGGCTATTCAAATGGTGGGCGCGCGGTTAAAGACGTTGGATGCAAGTTGAAAAATACTTGTTATCCAGGGTTTCGAATCGTACGACCGGTAGTGAATAGTCATATCTCTATGCTGATGAGTCCTGATTGAAAAGGGACGAAACGTATACGTACATAGATAATAAACAAAAACAAATATTTTATATTTGTCGCTCCTCGTAAAATAAGTAGAGCACTCTTAATGGTAGTACAAACACAGCATGACGTCACTTGCTTTATAATGCATCATTCCTTCTGTAATAGAAGTAGAATGCCTGGATATCGTGCCGCTTTAAATGTGTTAAAATTATCATTGTTTATCGGCTATTCAAATGGTGGGCGCGCGGTTAAAGACGTTGGATGCAAGTTGAAAAATACTTGTTATCCAGGGTTTCGAATCGTACGACCGGTAGTGAATAGTCATATCTCTATGCTGATGAGTCCTGATTGAAAAGGGACGAAACGTATACGTACATAGATAATAAACAAAAACAAATATTTTATATATATATATATATATATATATATATGTATATATATATATATATATATATATATATATATATATATATATATGCAGACTTCCTTATGACTACGGAATTGTCGCTTTTTGCTATTTACCTTGTAAGCATTAAGTTTTTGTTTCGGTGTTCAGGTGTTAGTTTAAACATTTTCGTCGCAACATTCACAGCATCGAGAAGGAAAACCACAAAAAGCCATAATTCTGTAGTC
>OY744521.1:18480582-18528082 GCA_963556195.1 Sepiola atlantica | reverse complement strand
ACATTTGCTTAAAAGCATTAGACAAAAAGCATCAACAGAAATGACTGAGGAAGTTGAGTGAGTGTAAAAATGAATTGTTTGAATATCAGTGGATATCACTCACTTCAGGAACTGGACATTTTGAAATGCGTTTATTCGATCAAGGTGTTTAGTTCAGGCAAGCGTGTCAATGATATTTAAAAAAATTAGAAAACGCTACAGTCTTCATAATAGAGGTGTAAGACGCTTCCCCTAAAATCTAGAAAGTTTATATCGAATAGACTTTGAAGAGTCTAACTGCCAGAGTTTTAAAGTTATAAATACCCATATATATATATATATATATATATATATATATATATATATATATATATATATATATAACTATTTCATGTATCCACATAAAATTTTATAAGGAGATATAATTTTCTATATATCAATTTTCAGTATTTACTTCAACAGTGGTCGATACGTAAGTAGAGCTAGGTAGCTATGAAAATATATTCATGTCAATTGAGCTACACAGAAGCTCCCGGGTTTCATCCCCTAGGGAAATATTCAGGTTTAAATACATTTTAGCCTGAAGATTTCCCCCGGGGATGAACCGCAGGAGTCTCTGTGTAGCTTAATTGCCATGCATATATTTTCAGACTTTACTATATATATATATATATATATATATATATATGGGAAATGATAAAGGAAAAAACAAAAAGGATGTTTTTTTATGTATTCATCAACGATTCGTCTTTATATTTAAGACTTCCTCAGGATGATAATATTTAGAAAAATGTCATGCGAGTACATGTAAATATTGGGTTTACATTATGGGTTGATGGGAAGAAGTAGTAGCCACTGCTAGAAGCCGTAGAACCGGGGTCCGGGCTTAGTGATGTCAGTATCATGGAATAAAAAAAATGTGGATAGTTCTGAGTGAAAAAAGTGGAGGGGTGGGGGTGAGCGGGAATAATGTGGATGTCAGTGAGTAAAGAAGTGGAGGGGTGAAGGTGAGCGGGAATAATGTGGATGCCAGTGAGTGAAGAGGTGGAGAGATCGGGGAAAGAGGAGGGGGAGGCTATGTGATTTTGGTGAGTGGGTAATGTTATGGTTTAGAAAGGATTTGAAATATATATATATATATATATATATATATGATAATTTTATTTACACAGACATGTACAAAATCTACGACACTGGCATGTCGATGTTATCGATCAACAGTTACTATAAACTGAGATCTCATCAGGCAGAGTTAGAATCCGATCTTAACCTCAGATCATATTTGGAGAGAATGAAGTGGAGGTGTAGAGACAGAGAAGAAGAAGGAAAGAAATTTAACATTTCAAAAATTAAAGCCGACCTAAATCAACAGACGCCCTCTCTCTCTCTCCTTCTTCTTCTTTTTCTTTTTCTTTCTTTTTTCCTCTATGTGTCTCTCCCCTCATCATTATTTGTTCCTCTTTCCACCATATATTCTTATTTTTTTGTTTATTTATTTATTTATTTATTTATTTATTTGCCCTGTCTGTTTCAGATTCTAGACCTTAGATTTTTAGATTTTTTAATTTTTAATTTTTAATTTTTAATTTTAATTTTTTAACGGCTTTAATTTTTGAAATGTTAAATTTCTTTCCTTCTTCTTCTCTGTCTCTACCCCTCCACTTCATTCTCTCAAAATATGATCTGAGGTTAAGATCGGATTCTAACTCTGCCTGATGAGATCTCAGTTTATAGTAACTGTTGATCGATAACATCGACATGCCAGTGTCGCAGATTTTGTACATGTCTGTGTAAATAAAATTATCATATATAAAGCTCTATTTTGATATTGAGCACTTTTTATAAACCCGGTTAAAATTCTCTGGATTACCACCCTGTGGATATTTTTCACCTGGATTATTACCATTATTATATATATATATATATATATATATATATATATATATATATATATATATATATATATATATATATATATATATATATATATATATAATTGTTTTAAACTTTTTATTTTTAGGGTATATTTTTAGTATCGTTAAATGTTCTTGATTGTTTTAAAGAATATACGAACATAAAATGATTCAGAATAACGTCCTAAATTTTCTTTTATTTCAAAAATCTTGTTTTGAGCATCTGAGGACGTGATATATTGTCATTTTACATTTTTTCACATCTTTTACTTCTTTATATAATTACTCTATCTTGTAAATCGAGCATCAATTATTTAATGATAGTCTATAATTTTAAGGTATAAATTATATCTTTATTTTCCGGTTTTTAAATATTTTTTTCATGTGTGTTGTTTTAAGCTACCCCAATTTTCACAACCGCAGCGACATACAGAATGAAGACAGTTCGAATACATGGATACCGCTTTTATCGTCCAATGTATTCTTTTAAGTGTCTGCTTGCAAGAAAGTGCCCAGGTACTGGTGGCTTTATTAATTGAAGTACGGGACTTAATTGTAACTTAGTATTATTTAAATATAACTTGATTTCTGATTACGATGTTACATGTGTATCTGTGTCTATGGTGTATTCGTAATTAGGATTGTTTGTAGGGTAATTTATGTATATATCGATTTGTGCGTTAAATTCTGGTGTGTGCCGACGGTTATTAATTTGTAGAGTTGGGATGTATACATTTTACTGAGGGATTTTTGTGTTACTCTATATGTATATTTATATTATATTCAAAGTGAGTAATTATTTTTTAGTATAAAGGTGGTATTTTTTTTTAGTTTATTAGTAAAGTGAGGGCTTTATTTCGAATAAAAGAGGTGTAATGAGTGGGACTTTGAGGGATTGATTTGAATTTGGGTGGTGAGGATGTGGAGATCCTACGGAGGAACAGCAAGAATAACTAGTTTTGATTGTATTCTACTTTATCCACCCAATTTTGAGAATATTATATTAAAGTTTCTGTTTACATTACCATATATTCTTATTAAGTTCATTTTGAAAGGTTCTTATCAGTGATAAAAGCTGATCTAAAAGGTATTAATCACATCGGATTGGCGACTGTAGTTGCTATATCCATTATATAGGTGGTGGTGTCTGTATAGGATTATGTGGGATCATTGCACTTTAATCAATTTTGTTATTTTGTATTTAATTGTGTTGAGGTGTCTGTCAGTGGGTCTGTATGTATCGGTTAGCCTTAAATTTTAGTTATATATATTTTTTTAATTTTCCTTAAGGGTACTCGTTAAATATATTTGTGGGTATATATATATATATATATATATATATATATATATATATATATATATATATATATATATATAAATTGATATGTAAGCCATTAACAATGCGAGATTAATTTATATATTTATATTTTTTGTACATTAATCTTATATTTCGGACTAAATTCCATCTTCGGAAGTGACCAGTTATTAAGTCATTAAAAAAAAATTACTCCATAACTGGTCACCTCTCAAGATGGAATTTATTCCGAAATATAAGATTAATATAAAAATATATATATATATATATATATATTTATATATAATAATCCTGCATTGTTAATGGCTTACATACCAATTTTATTAACATATCCAACAATGCTTTAAATTGACAACCAACCAATATTACTTATATATATATATATATATATATATATATATATATATATATATATATATATATATATATATATATATATATACATGTGTATAATGGATTACTATATAAAATATATACCCCACAGACAAAATGTGTTTCTGTATAACAGCTTTTCAGTGCTGCAAAAATAGTACCCATCTTAAGCCAGGAATCAAACATTCAACAAACTTATTAATAGTCGGCAGCTCGAATCACAAAGCGACAGAACTGACCCTGGTAAATCGTATAAACAAGGTGTTTATATAAACAATACTTGTCACCTTAGACGTAATATATTTCTTTATTTACACTTTAGTTTTGTATTACATTATAAAGCACAGGCAATACACTTTAACAGTAGTGATCAACCTGTAAAATGGCCTTTATAGTCATCAACAGAGATATTAGTCGCTGAATTGCATCACTTATGTTCCGCTAGACTTACACTCATCAGTTTATCTAAACATTGACCGCAACGTTCACAGTGCTCTATTCTCTTTCTCCCTCCTTCTCTCTCTCTCTCTCTCTCTCTCTCTCTATATATATATATATATATATATATATATATATATATATATATACACATGTATATACGTATATATATACACACACATATATATATATATATATATATATATATATATATATATATATATATATATATATATATATATATGTATACTTCTTTAGTTAGATAGTGGGAAAATCCCAGAGTGCTCGATTCCTGTACTAATACATACATATATATATATATATATATATATATATATATATATAAAGTTTACTTTATTCACAGCCTGAGAGTTGAGAACGAGGTGTAAAGTTGAATGGATGTATTGTCATGACTTTTTTAATCAAAAAGGTAAGACACCTTCTCTGCAGAACGGGGTAAAATATCATGTGTTGTGCATTAAAAAGACAAAGAAGCCATTGCTTCCATTTTACCGCTTCAAATTATATGTGGAATGAGCGTGAAACATTTGGGCAACGATGAGAAGACGGACATTGTTGAAATATTTGATGACGGGAAAAAAACACGGAAATTGCAGAAAGTCTGACAAGAGACGACCGCCCAAACGAGGAAATGAATCTTTACCCGAGCTGTGTCGAGTGCACTAACCGACAACAAGAAAGGCCCCTGATTATGTATCGTTAGTCGGACAGAAAAGGAGTCTGGCTGTTGATAGATATACGCGTTGACGTTAGTAAATGCTGCTATTAATTATTTACTGCAATTTGAGCTTCATTGGAAGCGTTGAGGAAGGTATAGCAAACTACTGGTTCGCTCTCTACTGCATATCGTGAGGTAGTATTTGTTACATTAAAAATGTTATGGAACGTTGTTCGGAGACACCATCTAGTCGTGGCGGGTATGTTATCTCATTTCTCTAGATTACAAAACAACACTAATATTCATATTACCCGCAATATGTATAGTCTATACTATAACAGGTTCGGATATCTAATACGGTTGACGGATATACTGTTAAATGTTGTGTATGCATGTATGAGAGAAGTATATATATATATATATATATATATATATATATATATATATATATATATGTATATATTAATATGTATGTATATAAATATATGTATATGCATATATATACATATATACAGATATATATATATATATATATGTATATATATATATATATATATATATATATATATAACATAATTTTCACACGTCTTGTACTTGAATTTTGTTTTCTTCAGACAATCATCCTGAGGAATTCTTGAAATAAAGAAGAAACGTTGATAACTACATAAACAACATTTTAGTGGTTTTCAAAACACAGCGTCGACGAGATGGTGCTTTCAGTTCACAGTTCTATTAGGTCTCTGAACGAATCAAATTTGCGTGTAGATGTTTGATCGTATATATATATATATATATATATATATATATATATATATTACATATATATATATATATGTGTGTGTATATACATATATACTTGTTATATATATATGTACATATATATATATATATATATATATTTGTATCTGTGTGGCTATACATATATATACATATGTATATATATATGTATTCATACATATATATATATATATGTATGCATATACATATATATATATGTGTATGCATATATATGTATATATATGTATATGTATATATATATATGTATGTATATATATAGATATGTATATATATATATGTATGTGTATGAATATATATCAATATATATATATATATATATATGTATATATATATATATATATATACGTGTGGGTGTGGGTATACGCTTATGCGAGTCTATCTCTAGAAGACTTGGATGAGTTCGTATAAAACAAAGACCTACATATTTTGCTAATATTATGACTATCTTTACTGATTTTGAGACAATTAAATGTTAAATATAATTTTTACAAACTTACTCTCATATATATATAGTCACTACACTTTTGATCGTAATTATTATTTTAATATTCATTTATAAATAGTATATATATATATATATATATATATATATATATATATATATATATATATATATATATATATATATATATAGCGAGAGAGGGAGAAAGTTTGCACTAATGAATAGGCATGTATTTTTAACTGGTAGTCATTGATGCATCTGCTTTTTAAAAATGTCCATGACCTGGTACTACGTATGCTTAACATTCGTACCGTAATATAGTATAATTCTGTAGAATGGAGTGAATTAAAAGGAGTTTTTATATTCAAACGTGTTTTAATTAACACATGTACACAATGAATCAATCACATATATGTTTTAAGAAATTCCATTCTTTCACTCGCTTTGAATTCATTTTTGCCATTAAAGACCTGAAAATGATTCCGAAGAGAATCGAAAACGTTAGTCAAACACATGGATCCTTCATCAAGTCATTCCATCTACACGTCAAAAAGATCATTCGACGAATGGAAAAAATAAAAAAAAGGAATCACTAAACAGAAGATTTCTGTCGTCTTCAATAACACATGCCTTAATGAAAAAATGCTGCCTAAATACACACACACATATATATAAATATATATATATATATATATATATATATATATATATATATATATATATATATACATTAAGTGAAACAAGGAAACACAGGAAGTCGTTTATATATTCATCAGCGTTTCCTTTTTATTTCAAGGTTTCTTCAAGGGGCAATATTTGAAGAAAAACATAGTTAGTACTTGAATATGCGTGGTACGTCTCTGATGTCAAATTAATGTTTTTGTACCTTTTTTACCGAAGCCTATACGTTAAAATTTAAATGACATGAAAAAAGAGTTGCGTTCTTAACTTTTCGAACGACACATATGCGTTACAATACAAATATGTGCTCCTTGTACGAATGTGTGCGGGTAGTATGATAGTTAGAGGAACTTTAGATACAAGAGACGGCTTTATATGTTTCTACTATTAACTATGATTTTGCTTAATCTATAGCTATCTATTGATGTAGTTCAAAATAGTTTTTTCGTTGGGGCATATTGTAATTAGGTTTCTGTTTGCAATTCATTATACTCATTAATTCTTGATTGTTTATCCGACAACATTATGACAGTTCAGCAAATATATTTGAATTGATTCCATCCGATTGATGCCAACACAATATAAATCAAAATAATTCTCAACATAAAAGCAATTGTCCGCCAATTAAATACAAATCCAATTATCCATGTTTGAAAGTTTACCAAACATGTTTGCAAAGTGTTTTCGCATTTGTTTGGCTTGATTGAAGTAAGAAATTAAATTCTGCCAAATCATGGAATGCAAAAGTTAATAATTGATGTTATTTCTGCGAGAAAGTAAATTGTTTCGAACTTCAACATAATTGACAGACAAGTATTTTTCTTGTTCATGTTTTTTAATGGTTGCACGTAATGAACACACTTTTCTTCTAAGATAAAACAGCAGACATTTGAAAGATCTATCCAGTCTATATGCGCGGTTATCAAAGTGATCTAACGAATAAAACGTGACAGAACAACACCACTTATATTTCCAACTTAAGGGTGAATGACGACCCAAAATGTTATTTTAAACGCCTGATAGACGAATTAAATATAATTTTAAACTTAAAAGCGACATACCAACAGATATTTAATTTAAAAGTGAGGCGTAAATCGCCAACAAAAGTGTAAGTTGAAACTAATGGTGACAGGCCGCGCCGTGTGTGAACGTATAAAACCTAATTGGAAACATAAGCGCGACAATTATATTGTAAACGAAAGCATGACAGCCCAAATAAAGTTTAAAACTTAAGCGTGCCTGACTTGATCAAATGTAATTTTAGCTTTTTATGAGAGAATAGCGGAAATTATATTTCGAACTAAAGCATTAAAAACCATAGAAAATACTTTTTTCACACTGCCTGGTCGACCAACGAACATGCTATTTCATACTTGAAACGGACAGATATGTATATGAATAAATAGAGTTTTTTTTAATAGAAATTCGTTGTTTCTTCTTAAACAGTATGCGTTCATTTTATGTGCGCATTTTGTAAGGAAATTAAACTTAGAAAGTAATACATGCAGCTTGACTGACGGGGAAAAGCGTAGCATAGACAAGCGACAATGCATACACACATACGTTTGTTTAAAACAAATCTAATTTCATCAAATTAAGCAAAGAGTCTCACTTATGAAACACTGTTGCCATAGGGACGATGAGTTGCTGTTATAACTGTAATAGATTTTAAAATGACTTCAACCCATAATTCTAAAGAAAAGTGTATTCTGTAAGATTACAATGCGACGTTTCGTTATAAAGTTTTCAGTTCGATCTTGACAGACATAAGGTATATTCGTAATCAAAATAGGATAGCCTCCTATGTTTGTGATTGCCTGTTTGTTTTGAGAGGTTAAGTAGTAAAATAAGTATATCCGTTAAAAAGATTACACAAAGTAGTAGCGACCGGAGGAAGGGCAAAACCTTCACTTTTAAGATCGCCATGCATCAAAGATTAGTTCTTTTTTTGTTTCTTTTGAATTGCCGTTATCCGCGATCTTCCGTTGTGTGTTGTGTGGGCGTCTTTGAATGCAGCCCGCGTCATGCTGGTTTCAAGAGATAAGTCCATCCAGACCGGCAAGTGCGATCTTAAAATGACCGGGTCGCTCGGTTCGACTCATGATTACACACAAGAAGACTACGTACTTGGACACCGATAATTGTTTTTAGGAGTCAGTGACCAGACACTTACCAGTAAGAGTTTTAAATGCTACTAATACAATACGTATTGTTGATGTACAATTAACAATAGTTATAGTGTATGTAAAAACAGATAACAAAACTATAAAGGTATAAGTCAACTAGAATACGAAATGTTTAAATTACGAATGATGTTCCGAAGCATATATTATGAAATAGTAGATTTATTCTAAAAGCGGGTTTAAGCTATGAGCTATGTAATAAGTGTAATTGATACTCTTGATAAATATAAAATCATATATGCCGAGTTCAAATACTATCGGATATTTTATAGGCAATTACACTTCTTGTTCAATTAATTGTATACAATGAATTGTTTATAATATAACATTGCGTAGCAAGTTCTTCTAGATTATCTTCTGTCTTCTTCTCTGATACGTAAGTCGTGGCTCAGTAGATAGTCCGTATATCAGGAGTTTTTAGTTACTAACGAGTGGCCGCTTGTCAAGGCACAGACAATACTCGAGGATAAGGATGAATAAGACCATCAAGGTGTGGTTGAGACAACGCCGTGATAATCTGGATGTGATTATTTAAAGGGATTGTTCAACAAGTATTTGTTAATATTGTATTTGAAAACGACCATGTTGTTGTCAGATGGAAACAAGCCCCGTCGTCTTATAGTACACAGAGTGTCAGTTCTTCGAAAACCAAATTACCTCATGGAAGTTTATTTTGTTTACGTACACCGAGGAGAAAAGTTAAATATTTAAAGTAGCAGTAGCTAAACAAATCTTTGTTGTAAATGCTTTACAAACAATAGATTTGAGCACAGTCGAGCAACTACAATGAGAATAAAGATAGAGTGGAGAAAGACTACCAACTTATCTTCTCTAAGAAAGAGGTTGTGGGGAGGAGTATAAGCCATCTGAGTTTGTGAGAATAACCCTAATTGGCATGATGTTCCAACAAAAGAAACGCAATTATACACTTTCACTTTTTCTGGTTGTGATGGTAGCAGCCGTATTCTATATTCATGGATAGCGATACTAACAGATAACAGTATAAACACTACACATGTTTTATAAAATAGCGACACACACCTATGTTTAATTTCATATTTCTATTGTCCGCTACACGGAGGGGGATGATGACAGACCTCCGAGAAACACAATCAAATAATCTCTGTAAAACGGGTCAAACGAAAATAGTTTGTTCTTTCTTCACCACGTTTTATTTCAGACTTACTGTCAGTTGCGTCTTACACTGAAACGTAGTATTAACCGTCAACATGACTTCTGGTGCGAAATTCTATCTTTTGTTTAAACAATCATTACTTTGACTTATTTAACTTTATTTTACACACTACATCACCTACAACTATATGTATCCGGATTCTACATGAGATTACCAAACTATCAGGAATAAACGAATAACATTTTAAAGTGTGTTACTTCACTAAAAATAACTCATAAACAGGTGGACAGATTATTTGTTCTCGTGAAATAAAATTAGAATATATTATAATGGGAGCTTAGACATAATTATAGTAATATAGTGCAAGGCATTTCATAGACTTTGTCAATAATGTGGTATATGGTGTTTCAAACATGCTCACAATTCAATATTGCTTTATTCAACACTGCAGGGGCTGATAGAAAATTGGTTTCGTGTGATAACTTCTGAAACATAAAATATTGAATAATAAATCAAAGACAATCGTGTGCCCATTACTCTTTGATAAAATTATAGTTCTTATTTTGACAACATTAAACATCTACCGTTTAGAGTAAAGGAGGAATATGGGTTAATATCAATACCCACGATGTTAATATTCATATACGATATTATATAGCTCGTTGGGAAAGGATGTATAATGTATTGAACATGAACATAGTGCACACAGATTTGGAGTGTAATACTTGACTAATTACTCTAAGAGTAGCTGAAGTAAATGTTTACGCAGTTTTATAGATTATTGCCGGGTGCAAAAATGTTACATATTTCTATTAAAACTTCTATCTATCTACCTTTCTCTATCCGTTTCTCTATATTTACCTCTTACTTCCCCAGTGTTTTCCTCCCTCTTTTAAAACCGTTTCTTTCTTTTCCGTCCATCTACTTCTTCTCTCGGCATAAACACACACACAGACAACTCTCCTTAATATAAAAGATTCCTAGAGGAATTCGTCCACATTTTCCCTCTGAATTATTACAAACAATGACTGAAAAACCGATATTCTTGACGAAACCATACCCAGTTGACCTAAAACAATTAATAATTATTTTTTACATTTAGATATTATTCACCAGTGCAACATCGATCAAGAATATACCAAGTGTGTGGCGGTTTGTTTTGTGGTTTTGACTTTCAGGTGGACATACACCAACGCATACACTGGTGATACCAGATCAGGCTGCCCTGTGGCTCCCTGAGACGAAATTCACCTACATTGACGTTTTTTTTTGTTGTTTTTTTTGTAAAACTTAATTATGTTCTACAAAACCAAAAACAAAAACAACAGCCCCTCTCCCTTTCTCCCTCCCCTTTTTTATTTTTATTTTTCCTACCATACTCCCGGTCCTGGATATGACCTTAAACTACATCCGATGGTGAGATCCGGCTTACGGACTTTGGGGAATGTGGAGCCTCCTCTTAATTACCATTGCTCCCAGGTCCACCCTGACCCGGAGTGGTAGTACCTGTTAGGGTCCCAACTATGGGTTAAATAGAAACAGATATTAAAAGGGGAAAGAAACAAAAAAGGGAAGAAAACAACACCAGATTCGGCATTAAATAACCCAAAAAGGGTTGATATGCCGTAAAACAAAACTACCAAACCAAAAACCCTGATTAAACATTTGAAGATATAAAGAACTTGAAGCATAAAAACTTTCACTATAATGACCAGATTCGGCATTAAATAACCCAAAAAGGGTTGATATGCCGTAAAACAAAACTACCATACCAAACTACCAAACCAACGCATACACACATACACACATACACATGTCCTTTATATGAAAGATAATCTACTAAACTGTCTTACATAAATAAGTTTATAGACGTTTACTAAAGTACATATTTCACATTATAAATCGAGTGAACACTTGTAAGATGATATTAAAATTATACATTGACACATGAGTTCAACCCTTTGAACATATTTTCAAAGAATAACTAAATGATGTAATCAGAAAATAGACATTAGGGACTACTTTTATTTCATTAACAGAAGTGCATATTAGAACATGAACACATTGTGGAGCATTGGTAATAATATTGTAATCTGTAAAAGGGTTAGTTCTTTCATGAATATTATAGGAACAATCATTTTCAGTAAGGGTGTTTTTTATCTTAAGGCAGCTTTACAGACGTTTCTTTAGAAAAATTCATTTTGACATTTTATTTTGTTTATCTGCTAAAGTTATTATGTAAAACTCTAATATTGTCCTGAACAATTAAGCTCTTATAACATAATCTACATGCTAGCCTGCCCGACTAGAAGAATAACATACTAATATTACAATACCCCATTTAAAAACATAATACATATATTATATATATATATATATATATATATATATATATATAAATAATTATAGAGAGAGAGAAAGAGAGAGAGAGAGAGAGAACAAGAGAGTGAGAGAGACATATACATATCATTAACATCAGTTACAATAGTACAGACAACAATGCTTAAATCGAAATGATAACACCGTAGACATGTAGAGTTGAATATATTTTCAGATGTAAACTTCTTAAACTAAAATAAGAATAAATCCTTTCTTATATATATATATATATATAAAGATAGAAGAAATTAGAGTGATAAACATGTTCGAATGTCCAAATTTATTTCAAATTTCAATTGTTCAATGCAAGGTGTATTCTGTAATAAACCAGTCTTTATTGATTTTCCTTAAGCCAAGGCTTTTCAAAGATCGAAATCTTATCATCAAAGGAGAAATACAGATAGATAAGTTGGCTGTAGAAAATACCAAAGTTCAAATATTTGAAAAATATTAAAATATTATTAAAATTCCCTATTTTTAATGATATTTTAATATTTTTCAAATATTTGAACTTTGAGCTTAACCTTTTCACTATAGGTCCTATTTACTAAAAGTTTACTGTGGGTTGATATATATATATATATATATATATATATATATATATATATATATATATATATATATATATAGTAATCCAGGTAGGGTAAAAATCCATAGGGTAGAAATCCAAAGGGAATCAAACCGGGTTTATAAAAGAGTGCTCAATAAAAATATAGAGCTGTATTGTGAATGCTTTTATTCAAACATGTACAAGGTCTGCTACACCGGGTGTTTGTTATTGGAATGTTCTTGAGGGAGGTGTTAAAGTTGGTTTTTTCCATGTTAGCTGAATAATCTCGGTTAAAAGAGTGCTCGACAGTGAATGGAGCAAATAGTAATCCAGGTAGGGTAAAAATCCATAGGGTAGAGCTGTAGATCGATAACATCGACATGCCAGTGTAGCAGACCTTGTACATGTTTGAATAATAGCATTCACTATATATATATATATATATATATATATGTGTGTGTGTGTGTGTGTGCCCACCACGGCATTTCATTTTAATAAATTATCGTGTACCTTACCCCATATATATATATATATATATATATATATATATATATATATATATATATAGAGAGAGAGAGAGAGAGAGAGTGATATATAGAGAGAGACAGGAGGTATATAAAAGAGGGAGACTGATCCAGACAAAGAGAGCGATAGACAGAAGGATAATACGTTTCTGTTAGTTTAAATTAAAATAAATTCACTGAACTGAACCTTATTTTACCTATTAAGATTTTAATTTAATTTAGCTGCAACTAAACTTTATATGTCGAATGGTTATTTCGATATTTATGCACATCTATTAAATGATGTATAGTTTCAAAAATGTCGGGAAATTTTTCGAATACAATCCCAACTGACGGCGCTTTAAAATACTAAAATCGTTTTGGGAAAAGTTATAAATCGATGTTGTATACTCTGGTTAACATTTCCCAAAAGTCACAATTATCCTAATTTTCACGAAAGTTTTCAAACCCCATTTTTCCGCATTTCATGTAACTGAATTTATATAAATATAAAACACATGCGTCATAATAACGTTAACACACCGGTTCCCGTTAGATCACCGCAGTTATGCGACGTTGAACCTGGTCAGGACCAGATGGGTGACTATTAGAGGATAGCATGTGCTGTATATAAAATGGGGGATGGGCCCTTTGAGCAAATAGCTTCACCACTTCGCGGTGCTTAGCGTAACGACTATAGCACAACCTCTGAAACGACAAATACCTATACGGTGGAATGCAACCAGAGACGCGTTCCGACTCCAGGACTAATCGAACACCCGATGCTGCTGCTGAGGATGATGATGATGATGATGATGATGATGATGATGATGATGATGTGAAGGAGAAGGAGGAGGAGGAGGAGGAGGAGGGTGGTGATGATGATGATTATGATGATGATGATACCTTAACCAGCATTACGCGTCGCACATATGTTCAAATGTAATTAGTTTCCGTGTTTACGCTACACACACATAAACATATAATCATGCGTAACGTATGAATGAGAGATGCATTTCGTTGAACCATATCTGACATGAGAATATCTCCAATCAAATTACTGTCATCAGACTTTTCTTTAAATTACTTCCGAATAAGACTTGATATATTTTATGAATAGTTTACTGTCACGTGTAATTCCTACTTAAATTTTAACCACACTCTTACGATGTATGTTATACGATGGTCACTTGTCTACACATACGCTTTAATTAATGACACCAATATTACAATATATACTTAATTTAATAATTATAATTAAAAAAATCGATATTAACCGGGATATTTTAGAACTGAAAGAGGTACCTACTTAAAAGTTTAATGTAGAAAAAGGAGTATGCAACTGATTGAATCCTTAAAATCATGTGATATTATATTGGTGAAGCTTTCTATTCATCGCTGCATCCATCGATTTTATCGATATCATTATATAAGGTCCATTTTATTCCGTGATACATTAAGCGTATCTCGATCGCATTTGCTTCAACTGATCGCGTGCACCATTGCCTTACGTTTGGGGTTCACGGTGAAAAACAATGAACAAAAAATATCCGGAACAGATCGTGACCATACATTATTTCAGATCTCAAATTAAGCTGACCATAATAGATCAAAATACTGAATGTTGCTTTGCCCTGTAATATTCTTAGATTTTGGATAGCTCCGGAAGAGACAGTACTATGGAAGTTAATGCTTCCATGATTTTCGATCCGTGTCCAACTTTCAATTCCTTTTAACATATTCTAACGGATATGACATGTTTTCCTCTCTTTGCTATGTACGTTCTTCATGTTTTATGTAGTCTTACTTTCGAAAGTCCCTTTCTCTATATCTGGTAGATTATCTTTCTGTATCTCCTAATGCATTTGTTTCTCTATTAAATCTTTTTCTTCGCCTCAAGCTCGTATCTTTTCCTTTCGGCCTTATATAATATCTGCTTGTAATTGAATGTGCCTATCTGATATTATCTATTCTTCAACTGTCTCTTTATGTATCATTACATCAATTTTACAACTACTATATTTATACAAGATTTTCTACTAATTTTTTGTTGGGGGGGGGGGGCGATAGGCAATCATGACATATACGTTCTGAAACAACTTTTCAAAATACCAGAATATTTAATTTTGATCAAATGGGTAACAGCATTAATCTCAGCATCTCCGTCATGCTTTACACCCATAAAAATAAAATATCATGTTTTATTGTATTGCATTTTATTTAAAATGCAAATTTATAGCATCCAAAAGCTAAGACTGCTAATGATAATAAAGAGTAAATGGCTTGGCACCAGAGTAAACGTGTTTCGTTATTAATTCCTCGGAGACACCGAGAGTGGCTCGAATGATATTAAAACTATGAATTTAGCGAAATATTTTTCCTATTAATGTGACTTATATTACAACCACTTCTACACAGGTAATGCTGGATATATCAGTGTGACACACCTCGTCAAAATTGAAAATGATAATATCTAAATATAAGAATAAAAAATATCATAGTGTTATATGTCGGACGCAAAATATCGTATTGTCTCGCATTCAGTCTCGAACAACACCAGGTATTTCTGCTAATTATATATATATATATATATATATATATATATATATATATATATATATAAAAGGAGATTGTAGTTTGCTTGAAGCATTGCTGCTAAATGTAAGTGTAAATTAGTCGTCCAAGGCTATAGCAATGCGATGTGGTTGCCGTGAGATGGAAAAGTGAAAAGAAATAAACGCAGGGAGAGAGTGAAACTCAAAACGATTTATTAATAATTTCACGAAAACTGATTAAATACCAAATAGTATATTTTTTTTTTGGTAAGTAACAGATCGGCAAAGGGTAATCTTAAATTTTCGAAAGAACAACTTTCATTATCAGAAGACAACAATAGAAGACCGAGAGGGTCGGAAAAACGGGAAAAAAAACCGGTGTCAGATCATCGTAATACCGGGGAAAACAATTGGCAGTAGGAACGCAGAAAACGTCAAAATTCCATTAAGCAATCATATAACTAAGGTTAAAACATTATAAACATTAGTTTAGTAATATACCAATTTTTTAAATTTTATTATGTTTCATTTTACATGACTAATCAATCTTTATTTATTTATTTATTTATTTATTTTTTTTCATTTATTCTCTTCAAATCTAAATTTAAATTTACTGTCAAAGGGAGATAACTTATTCTAAATAATATATTCAGACTTTAGAAATGAGATTGGAAACTTGAGAAGGAATTTGAGTTGTGGAGTGGATAAAAGCCAAGGATGGGACCTTTTTTTTTTTTTTTTTATTAGCAGGGGAAGGGGGGGGAATAAGAAGAGATTATGGGAAGGGGGAGGATTATAAAAAAAAAAAAAAAAAAGAAATAAGTAAGTGGTGGGTGGGAGTGTGAGGAGGTGGGAGTGTGAGGATGTAAGAATCAGAGGATGAAGGGAGATGACAACTCGAATCTGTTATTCAAGGCAGGGCGAAATTTAGAGATTAGGATAGCTTCCGAAATTCGAAGCTGACCTATATTGCGGACAGAGTTGAGGATGCGGACACTAATGGAGCGATGTGTGTTGCCATATGATATTAAGTGTTTATGGAAGGAAGAAATGTGGGTGTTTAGATGCTCTTTAATACGTTGGTGTAGAGGCCTAACGGTACTACCGATGTAGAACTTTTGGCACTTAGAGCATTGCAGGTTGTATACTGTATATGTGCGGAGGCAGAGGCCAGAGTTGGGGATGGCGCAACTAGCTAGAGAGCAGGGGTCTGGGGTGTAGTGGCTTTTTTTGGATAAATGTTGTCGGAGAGAGGTGCCTGTGTGAGAAAGTTGTATGTTAAGGTTCTCACTACGTATGGCATTGCGGATAGCAGAAGTGATACGGTCGCTAAAGAAGGGGAGTTTAAGGAAGCAAGTGTTGGTGAGAGTGTAGTGTCTACGTCTTCTGGTGTTGTTAAGGCTAGATATGGTAGTTAGCGGGAAGCCGTTGGTCAATAGAGTTTGGTGGAAGGCTTCGGTGTGTGTTGTTTTATCTGAAGAAGAAGAGCATTTGTCTTGTATGCGGGTGATTTCGGTTTGTGCGTAACTAATTTTGGATTTGAGGGGTAGTGCGGATTTGTAGTGGATAAAGAGATTCCTGCAGGCGGGTTTTCTATAGAAAGTGGTGTGGAGAGATCCGTCGTCATTTATGCTGAGTTTGAAGTCTAGAAGTGAGAGAGAGCCTGAGGTGTTGGGATGTTCGATGGTGAATTTAATGTGGGGGTCAGAATTATTAAATGTATTAAAGATAGAGATAGCTTCTTCTCGGGATGAAGTGAGGATCAAAATGTCGTCGACGTATCTCGAGAAGAAAATATGGGAATGGCAGGTGCTAAGTGCTTGCTGCTCCAGTCTGTTCATGTAAGAAATGGAGAGGAGGCCGGAGAGACTGGAACCCATGGGTAGGCCAGAGACTTGTTTGTATGTGTCTTGTTGGAACTTAAAGTAGGTGTTATCCACAATGATACGTAGGAGCTGATGAGTGTCTGTAGGGGTAAGCCCAAAACAGTCAAGATTGTTAGAGGAGATGTGGTCAGTTATGAGGTCAATGGCGGGGTGTGCGGGAATGGAAGTATAAAGGGAGACTACGTCAAGGCTGAAGATGTAGTTGTTGACGCGGAGCTGTTGGGGTTGGAGCAAGTTGAGTCTATCTATTACCTGGTCAGAGCTGCTGACGTGTGCCGGGAAGGTGGGGAGTAGCGGTTTAAGTAAGTGGGAGAGGAGCCAGGAGATCTTGTAAAGAGGTCCCTCAGTACTGGAGACTATAGGTCTGATCTGTAGGTGGTTGCTGGTTTTGTGGGTTTTAATAAGATGGTAAAAGGTGGGGAGTCTACTGTTTCTAGTGGTGAGATTGAGCCTATAAGCCTTGGGGAGATTACGTCTGGAGCAAATTTGGGACCAAGCGTTGTTAATAGTGGTTTGTATGCGGGTAGCAGAGATGTCATTATCGGGTGCCTCCGCACATATACAGTATACAACCTGCAATGCTCTAAGTGCCAAAAGTTCTACATCGGTAGTACCGTTAGGCCTCTACACCAACGTATTAAAGAGCATCTAAACACCCACATTTCTTCCTTCCATAAACACTTAATATCATGTGGCAACACACATCGCTCCATTAGTGTCCGCATCCTCAACTCTGTCCGCAATATAGGTCAGCTTCGAATTTCGGAAGCTATCCTAATCTCTAAATTTCGCCCTGCCTTGAATAACAGATTCGAGTTGTCATCTCCCTTCATCCTCTGATTCTTACATCCTCACACTCCCACCTACTCACACTCCCACCCACCACTTACTTACTTTTTTTTTTTTTTTTTATAATCCTCCCCCTTCCCATAATCTCTTCTTATTCCCCCCCCTTCCCCTGCTAATAAAAAAGAAAAAAAAAAAAAAAAAGGTCCCATCCTTGGCTTTTATCCACTTCACAACTCAAATTCCTTCTCAAGTTTCGAATCTCATTTCTAAAGTCTGAATATATTATTTAGAATAAGTTATCTCCCTTTGACAGTAAATTTAAATTTAGATTTGAAGAGAATAAATGAAAAAAAAAAAAATAAATAAATAAATAAATAAATAAAGATTGATTAGCCATGTAAAATGAAACATAATAAAATTCAAAAAATTGGTATATTACTAAACTAATGTTTATAATGTTTTAACCTTAGTTATATGATTGCTTAATGGAATTTTGACGTTTTCTGCGTTCCTACTGCCAATTGTTTTCCCCGGTATTACGATGATCTGACACCGGTTTTTTTTTCCCCGTTTTTCCGACCCTCTCGGTCTTCTATTGTTGTCTTCTGATAATGAAAGTTGTTCTTTCGAAAATTTAAGATTACCCTTTGCCGATCTGTTACTTACCAAAAAAAAAAAATACTATTTTGTATTTAATCAGTTTTCGTGAAATTATTAATAAATCGTTTTGAGTTTCACTCTCTCCCTGCGTTTATTTCTTTTCACTTTTCCATCTCACGGCAACCACATCGCATTGCTATAGCCTTGGACGACTAATTTACATATATATATATATATATATATATATATATATATATATATATATATATATATATATATATATATATGTATATATATATGTATATATATATATATATATATATGTATATATATATATATATATATATATATATATATATATATATATATATATATAAGTCAGTTCATATTATATTCCAATGACCATTGTTTTATTTTATTATTTTTATGTTATCACATTTCAAAAAAACATAATATTTCTGTAAGATATATTGTTTACGGTCCGTTTCATTTGTCGTGTGCCAAACAACATTTTTATGTCAATATCGTCTCTTCAACACTACAAAATCATCAGAAAAAAATCACAAAGAGTAAAACTTCTTGGATTAAAGTGTCTTAAAAAACCTACACTATAAAGTAGTTACATTTTTTAGTGAAAACAAACAAAACAAACAACAAACAAGACACTTTAATCCAATAACTTTTTACTCTTTGTGAATTTTTTCTGATGATTTTGTAGTGTTGCAGAGACGATATTGACATAAAAATGTTGTTTGGAACAAGACAAATGAAAAGGACCATAACAAATATATCTCACAGAAATATTATGTTTTTTGGAAATGTGAAAAAATAAAAATACTCAAAATGAAACCATGGTTATTGGAATATAATATGAACTGACTTATATTTATATCAATAATTGACAATCATTGAGCTGAATCTTTTAAGGAGACTACAAAGTAAAAGGAACTGACAGTATATGCTAATACATATATTGTAATTAATAATTATATATATATATATATATATATATATATATATATATATATATATATATATATATATGTATATATATAATTATATGTGTGTGTGTTTACGATCGCCGCTTTCAGCGTAAATATAACTAGAGTTCTTCGTATCACGTGCCAACCGCATATAGGCAAGGGGATAGGTCGAACGTTTACAGATTTAAAGTGCCTTTGTTAACCGGATATGCCTCCCGTGACCCTCTGAGATCGCCATTCTCTGCACTGATGAGAGCCGAAACGTCGACACGATGTCGTATGGAGGAAAATATTATATATATATATATATATATATATATATACATTAGGCCACGGGGCTTTACAACATTCAAGAAAGGAATGTAAGTACTATTAATACGAAAGGCAGCATATCAAGAAAAGCCGAGTAAAGATTCTACGAACGGTGTCGGAATATGTCATTATAGCTACGTATGCGGGCTCGTTTAACACTTCCCATTCTATATCTTCTGTACTTGTTATTATTTGATGGTTTCTCTATTACTCTATCGTCTTGTTATTATTTCGAATATATCGTCTCTATTTATGTATAATCGACAACGTGCTCACATCTGTCTGACTTCATGTCTTCTTTATCTTTTATTACCTTTTTTAAAAATCTATTTCTAGGTATTTTCTTCGTTTGAATCTATTTCTGTACCTGGTATTATCTCTGTTTGACTTTTATTTCACTGCGCTATCTTTCCATGTTATTCGTTGTTTATTTTTTTTATGCAGGTATTTTTTTAAATCTCTATATCAACTTTTTTATCAGGTGTTTTATAGAAATAGCAACCCTTAAACTTTCTCCGAATATAACAGTTTCGTTGCTCGGTTATTATCCTATAAATGCTTCCATCGCCAAAGCTGTGTTTTTATAACAACTGTGGAATGGAATACATTATTGGGACGAAGATACTGGACATAACGTAACACTTGAAAAATTTGAGAGGAATTTAAAGACATAAAACTATTGTATTTATAATCAGTTGTTTTATTAATTGTTTTAGAGAATCGTATTGCATTGAACGATTGAGACATTTGGAAGCTTTATACATCAACTTATTTCATAAATAGATATTAACACAACATTACTTTAATTAAATTAGTTATAATGTTGGGACTGATATCGAATAAATGTTCACCAATGGCCGACTCGTGGGCTTGTGAACGCCCGGATGTCGGCAACAGCCTGTGCCTACGTATCGAAGGGGGATATGTTGGGTAATTCTTACCTCTAAGAGGTGGATGGTACGCCCCTACGTAGTCAGCCTCGCACTGACCGTGAAAGCGATAAACGACCATGTTATATTGAATGGTGGGGATACCATCCTCCCGAAAAGACGGGAAAGCGCTTTTAGTACTAAAAACCGTTCGAACTTTAGTTGCAAAAAGCAACGTGACACGGCTGAATAAATTTTATGTGATAACTCCTGGTTTTTAAAACCGATCCATGGGAGCTTCACATAAACGGGACATTTTTGGGGGCCGAAAAATCCACCGCCTTTAAAGGCGGCGATTTTGTCCTTTATACATCTTTCGATGGTATGTAAAGGATAACCATTAGATTAAATAATTTCTGTAATACTTTGAAGTTGTGCATCTAGTTTCACACTAGATCAAATCAATAAAGCCCGATGTACTAAAGTTTTAATCAGATTTATTTTTTCTAATTGTAGGGGAGAATGAATCCCAGCTAATATACTGACCTGTGAAAGTAGGTTTTCTGTATATGCTGGTGACAAAACATCCGATCTTTCAACAAAAACGTCTAAGAACGGTAGTGAATTATTCACCTCCCCTTCCATAGTGAACATGAAGGGTGAATTAAATGTAAATGTCGTAAGAACCCTTCAGCATCCGTACGGGATCTAAATATTGAAAAAATATCATCCACATAACGGAAATAGCACATCGGTATAGGCAACCGATCAAATAACAGTTGCTCTTGAAATCCAACAAAAATGTTTGCCAGAATAAGGTCCAAAGGGGTACCCATTGCTACCCCATCAGTTTGTCGATACGTGTTCCCATCTAAGTTTAATTCAACAGATTTAGTGGCTAAACCCATGAGTTCTAGAAATATATGTTCAGAAAAAGGGGGCTTAACTAGGGAACTACGATAGAGACTATCGGAACAAATCCCGATAATCTCGAGAGGCACATTGGTGAACAAACTAGATATATCATAGGAACAAAGGTACCCGGTATCCGAAGAACACTAAGTTCACGCATAAATTCTGCAAATCGAAACGAGTCAAGAATGCAGAATCCAGAGTATATCTCCGGAATCGGTGTGAGGATCTCGGCTAACAATTTCCCTAATTCATGATGGGCTTAACCTATCATAGAAAGTATAGGTCTCAAAGGAGAATTGTCCTTGTGGACCTTAGGTAACCGATACATTCTGGGACGTTGGGAACCCACTGTGCGGATTCTACCATAGGTTTCTTTAGAAACCCATCCTCTTTTACGAAGTTTGAGAAAACGACATTGTAGTTTAGTCTCTGTCTTGAGTGGCCTGTCATTACCTGAATATTCAAATTTTGTGGAATCACCAAGTATCATCATCATTTTATCGCACTATAATTTGCACTGGAGGGTATTAAGATGAGGCATTTTCTATTTTGCACAGAGCTCGTTCGAAATCGCATTTACACATTCTCGAAGCGGTTGATATCAATTTACGAATGCCGTCTCTGTGCAAACAAAAAGAGTACAACCATAACTTAGAACTAATGGATGTACGTTAAGAATGTCTCTTCCCATTTTTTTTTTTATAATTATCTTTTTAATAGCATCGATAATTATTTATGGTCTTTTGACCAGGTTTTTAATCGTGATTCCCCTTCATAGTCGACGATTACCTTGAAGAGTGTCGACTGAAAGACGTCTCGGTAGTTTTATTTAATTTTCTTTACCTTTTCTTTCTTTTTTTTTCTCAATACTCGTTTAAAAAAGGAGAAAATATCCTCATAGAGAAAGAAGAAAAGTTTACGGAGTGATTCATCTTTGTTTCTTTTCTCCTGTGTCTTTTTCCACTTTTGTAATATAAATCATATAAAAGAAACCCTCATAGATAATAATGGCAGTGCGTCCAACAATATATATATATATATATATATATATGTATGTATGTATACGTGTATATATATATTGTTTGCCTTTGTACTTTTTTTTGTGTTTTTTTTTTTTACATGTGATTTTATTGGGTGTGGTGTATTGATATCTTCCCACGCTATTTTCCTTAAAAGAGCTGTGAATTTTATGGTGCATAACACTTGAATTGCATGTTTTTGTTCGACTTAACACTTCTAATATCCTCAGCATATGCGGAAGAAGTAGATTAGTACTATAAACGGCCATTCTGTCGCAAAAACCATCGAACACTTAAACTGTTATTTATTTTTATTCTTTTAACGGATAAATAAGGAAAACAACTGTTGTGCTTTCTAAACTATACACACACATACAGACACACACACCCACACATATATATATATATATATATATATGTATATATATATGTATATATATATACATATATATATATATATGTATGCATGTATGTATGTATGTATATATGTATATATATATATGTATATACATATATATATATATATGTATATATATATATATATATATATATATATACAGTGAATAGTGCTAAATAAATAAATCAACATATTAATACCATAATATATTACAGTTCCAAGAATTCAAAGTCACTAATGATTTAGCGGCTAATTGTTTCAGAGACGATTCAAAATTATATCTAATTGTCTTATCTCTCTCTCTCTATATATATATATATATATAATTATACACACACATATATATATATATATATTTTATTTAAAATCTGTGTCATATATATACGTATATATATATGCATATAAATATCTATGTATATATATATACATATGTTTATATATATATATATCCATATATATATGTTTATATATATATACATATATATATATATATATATATATATATATATATATATATATATATATATATATATATATATATATATCATGATTTTTTTGGGAATAGAACAGCTTATTATGGCAAGCATGAAGGGAAGACGAATTCTATGGTTCATGATTAAATGTAAATCAAGAAAAAAATGCCAGCCGAGCGGTTTCGCCCTCTCTTAACAAAAGCTATATCGAGGGATTTAAATAAACGGAGGATTTAAAAAAAACGTGGTGAATAGAGAGAGCATAGAAAATAAATAGCGTTATGTGATATGTACAATGGGGGATGACTCTTAGAGACTGATCACATCTAGACCCGATAGACATTCCATTTGCTTACAAAGGGAGGGACGTTTAAGACGAACGTGGATTGTCTCCAAGATTTTTTGACAGTATAATGAGTGAGCATGCCTGAGAATGGTGAAGGAGCCATGCTAAAATTCCTAGCATATATATATATATATATATATATATATATATATATATATATATATACAGGGTGGGCCAAAATAAGGGTCCTATCTTTAAATTTGAATAACTTGAATTTGAATAACTTCTACAAAATAAAAGTTAAACTCACCAAACTTTATGTGTGTGTAGACTGACCCTTTCGAGATTTGTTGAAATAAACAAAACAAATTTTAGCCGAAAAACACTTCTTAAAACTTACAAAAACTAAAGTATTGTTTTTTACACTGTTTTGAGTTTTTTAAGCAAAAATAATGTTTTCTAAATGAGGGTACGTTCCTTAGGGCTAATACGGCTCATGCTTGCTTCGGAAGGGGTCTTTTACTTATTCTAAAAAAAAAAATTTTTTAAATCAATAAATAAAAAAGTTATGAATTTTTAAAAATAGGACCCTTATTTTTGCCCACCCTGTATATACATATATATATATATATATATATATATATATATATATATATATATATATATATATATATAGTCGTTAAACATTGCTAATTTACAGTTTTATTCATGATACAATTCAAACACAAAATCTACATATATCGAATTAAGGGATAGTACGTAAATGTTATTTGTAGATGGTCACGTTATAATAAGTGTGCACTGCTGAAAGTCCGTCATTATTTTTTGGTAATTAACTTTTTAACCTACTTCTCCACATAACATTTCACTCCCGAAACCCACGTTTAAGCCAACATATTCTCTGATTCCTTGGAAAGTCAAAAGATTTTAATTCCATCGAATTAATATTTTAAATTTTATGTGTGTTTTTTTAAATTTTTAATTCCATTGTTTGCAAATAACTTCTAAAATTATGAACTGAGTTTTAATATAAACGATGACTTACGCTGGGATTATTTCAAATTGACACAACGCCGTTTGTAAAATGATGACAAGTTTTCGAAACCTCTGAACTCAACTTCTATTGAATAATCGATTTTCCTATTACCTCTTTATATTGATCGTTGAAAAATGCATTCCATCAAATTGGCCGTTCTGATAATTGACGCCGAATACACTATCAATATAAAATTTAACAATCTCAAAACACAGTAATTACATGGGACTTTTGAAACGATTCAACGCGTCACATTATTCTATGCTATCACTTTTAAATTGATTGCTTTCCCCCGTTTTATGCATTCATATATCCACCCTCTTTAATTTATTTACGAGATTGCAGGTTAGACAACCTCCAGTTTTAAACTCTTGATAGCTAAACTATATAATTTTAAAAATTACAAGTGTCATCAAAGGGCAACCATGATGTAATCGGCAAAGGCAGATCTAATATCGTAGAGTCTGATGCGCAATCAATTATGAAAACCCAATTCACGGCAATATTTGAGTCGGTGGTGATGACGTTGATAATGATCTTGATTGAGTAAATGTGTGTGCCGAGTTTGGATTATTGTGGTGTCATAGTACACATTACACTATGAATGTTAGCAACCTTTACCTGAACACTCGCGGAAGTATATGGTTCTAGAGGCCACTAGAAAATCCAATACCAAACACAGAATCGTGCAGGTCTTAAGAAGTAATATGCTAATTCATACGGAGTCACGTTTATTAGCAACAGTCGCGTGCTGAATAAACTCTTTAATATAATATTGTACAGTAGTTATTGTTGTTTAAGAGTTGATCACTTAACAAGTATTTAAGTCAGGATTTTTTGATATTGCACTAAACAATGTCTAAGTGACGAATACGGGATTTATTAATTATTGATTAAATTATTAATATCATAGTTTTCACCGAATGAATCAGTGTAATATATTTGTTTCTTATCTTTTATTTGTGATTGAGTAAATGTAATGTATTCAAATGGTGTCATATCTGATACTAGTATTGTTGTCGGCATTTTAGTTTTATCGGATGTCATCGTGGGTGTCGTTTCCTGTGACTCCCATAGTTGTCTCCTCATTGATAACTGAAATACGTCTTGAGATACATTAATAATTTCTAACAACGTGAAATATATTTCATATTAATATATTCAAGGCAACGGACGACAATACGTTGGTGTATAGCGTCATCTGCTCATATGCGATTTCATTTTCCTTATCTAGATCGCCGAAAGGAATACCGACGCCTACACGCACCTGTCTCTTTCATATCTTTCACTGACTGTGTTAACATTACTTACACTCTTTAATATTCCATGAAACGATATGGGGTGAATCATTATTTCGTGTATCTCAGCTACTTTTGTCTGTATACGGGTTTAACAGATAAATCAACGAAGCAAATAGCATATGATCGACAAAATATTTGTATTGTTTTATCTTATCTGGAGTATGCACATCTATGTATTAGGGATAGGCGTAAAAGGATGTCTGTCTCACTATTGATCGTGGGTTTGCTTGCACACTCATCTCCGTTGCTGGCTCGATATCGTAGTGGTGTACCTGCCTTGTGGGAAAATTCTGTTCTTATGCACGAGAGGCAAACACGCTCGAAGACAAGGATTTTGAGTTAGATTCTATCTTTTCTTCCGCTTCATTGTGGGGTTTTGCCTATTCGGGTTTAACAGATAAATCAACGAAACAAATAGCATATGATCGACAAAATATGTGATTGTTTTTATCGTATCTGGAATATAGACATCTATGTATTAGGAATAGGCGTAAAAGAATGTTCGTCTGTATGACGAACCAAGTTTATAAAGGCTGTTTAGAAAATCATAAGACTTATAGTTTGCTTTTTTTTCTATATGTGTAAAGGATTCGTTCATTTGTTTTTCTGATAGAATAACATTCCTACTCGAATTACCTGTGTGGGCCATGCCTACATATCTGTGGAGTTTGCTTCATGCTGACCATATTTACTTATCTGCATCTAGTGTGTTGTATTCAGCTTCCTGAATGCAGAAGGTCTAACATTCAAACGATACCGACAAGTCCACCATGTTGGTTACCCCCTCCTCGGTCTTTCGATCCGCCTTCATGATTAGTATTATTATTATTATTATTATTAGTAGTACATGCATTATTATTATAATTATTATTAATAGTATTAATATTAGTATTATTAGTATTATTATTGTTATTAGTATTATTATTGTTATTAGTATATGTTTATTGTTATTATTATTATTATTATTATTGTTATTATTAGTATTATTAGTATTACTAGTATTAGTATTATTGTTATTATTGTTAGTGTTGCTATTATTGTTATTATTATTAATATTATTGTTGTTTTTTATTATTAATATTGTTAATATCATTTTTATTGTTATTAGTATTATTAGTATAAGTATTATTATTATTGTTGTTATACATATTATTATCATTGTTATTATCATTATTGTTATGATTATTATGATTATTATTATTAGTATTATTATTAGTATTATTATTAATAATATTATTATATTGTTATTAGTATTGTTATTATTATCAGTGTTATTATTATAATTGTTAGTATATGTTTGTATTGCTATTATTATTATCATTGGTATTAGTGTTATTATTGTTATTATTATTGTTATTGTTATTGCTATTCTTATTTTTGTTATTATTATTATTATTATTATTATCATTATTATTATTATTATTATTATTGTAATTAGGGAGACATTTGGAGTAGTTAAACCAAATTGATGAATTAGATAGATTTATGAAGAAGTACACGTTACTAAATAATTAAGTTTCTGTATTAATACACTAACACTTTTCAGAGAATGTAACCACATGATTTTCAATCTTCGCTAAATCTTTGCAATAAAAAATTTAATTAGCTATTAAATTCTTTTTTAAATGAAGCAGACAAATGTTTTAGTAATGACGGGAGTGTCTCACGTGGCAATCCGTCGCACAGATTATTGTAGATATTAGCATTTTGTATGTAGAGTTTACGTGAGGTAGACTTTACTAATAGAAGGTGTTGCATAGTACACTGAAAACCATACGAAAACCACTTTAAACTTCGTTCGTTAGACATATAAAATTCAGCATTGTTCACTTTTTCTTCCGATTTTTAGTTCTTTCAGTTTTACAGATTAGGACCCCTAAAAAATGTTATGCCCCCAAAAGTTACCTTGGGGGTTTCTGCTTCACTGTTGGTCGTGGGTTTGCTTGCAAACTCATTTCCGTTTCTCGCTCGTGATCGTAGTGGTGTAGCTGTTTTGTGGGCAAATTCTGTCATCATGCACGAGAGACATAAACGCTCAAAGCCAATACTATTTGTGAGAGATTCCATACTTTTATTTCACACGGAGTGTCTTTTTTCCAGTCATACCTTGGACCCTCTTTCATTCTTCCTGCTGGACAAATGCGACGGGGATTTCTGCTGGATCTCCAAGAGATCCAGCGATTACGACGAGCGATTACATTTTCGATTCCTCGCTCTCACTTCCCGAGCTTCTCCGTTTCATTTCAGAATCCACAGAGAAGGTCCACCGTCCTGCTCGCTGCCAAACTCGTAACTCTTTTTCAAACCTTAGTTTCTCAAGAAAGAAGGAGTGACGTCACAGATGTACACGTGTGACAGTCATGCAAACGCATTTTCGTTCACTCATGTTTTCTCACTTTCTCTGACCCGATGTTGTTTGTGCCGGCGTCGACTCTGAAACTCTGTTACGGTCTTTCAAAACATGATTGACTCATAACGGTTCCCTTCGGTGCGTGTCAGCTTGACCTGTACCGAACTTGACAAAGTTCACTCCTTTCACAATCACAACTAGTGGACCTTCCCACTTTTAGGCCAACGGGGCCCCTCATAATATAACAAAGGTATGGTAAGATAGTGCCCCTGAAAAGCACTGCAGAGTTGTTAAGTTAGACATATTGTTTTTAAATGAAACATATAGTTTATTTCGTTGAACGGGCGTCTATCACAAATAAACTGCTCTGAAGTTGTGCTGATATATCGGAAAATCAGAGCCACAATAATATACTTACAGTCGTCACTCGAATGTTAACATGAATTAATAACGTGTTTTAAGAGGAAAATCTAATGAATAAATATAACTCGTTCAAAAAAACAGATTTATTGATATAGTATGAAGTTACTCGTAAGTTTCTGTTTTGAAATATAACTGATTGAAAAAAATAAAGAGTTATATGTTGCTTAAGTTAGTATATGACTTTTGCATACACCTTGTATTTATGCACGAAATGATTCATGGGTCAGAGTTTTTCGAGTAATAATCTTAAACGAGAAAAACGCATGTTTTTCTTTTCTTCAGTAAATGGTAAAATTTAACATGAGCTCTGAAATAGATCACCGGCAATGTTATAGTTGCATATGGTATATATATATATATATATATATATATATATATATATATATATATATATATATATATATATATATAAAAAAATATATATACATATGTATACATATATATATATATATGCATATTTATATATATATATACATATATTTATGTATATTTATATATATATATATACATACATATATATATATATACACAGACATATATATATATATATATATATATATATATATATATATATACACACACAGACATATATATATATATATATATATATATATATACACAGACATATATATATATATATGTGTGTTATACTGGTTTAGTGTGGAGATCGATACTAACTTGAATCGTGTTAGTCAAAGCTTGAAGGTATCGAGTTCGGTTCGATGATTGTTGTTCACATGCCTCTTATTTAACTATAAATTATACCTTGATTCCTGTAGGACAGCGATAGGGATACTTTCTGATCACTTGACGTAGATATTGGAAATGCATTGTGCGCAAGCACTTGCTGATTTGTCACTATTATTAAAATTCTGACTATGATACCAAATATTATGGGTATGCTACAAGTTTTAGTTTGTGGGATTGGTTGGTGCGTGCGTAGCCATTCTGGCACATGTATGCACAGTGTAATGATTTTAATGATTTGATTGGCAACTTCTATAAACCGACACTAATATGCAAGTTAAATAAAATATATGAAACAAGAAACTCTTTCTCTCAATTCATGAAGATATACGGCGATAAAACACAGTTACGGATCATCGTTACCTCTCAGCAACCAAGATGCAAAACTAGCAACATGTCCCGCTATTTCGAATCGATATGCTTTGAAAAAATGTATAATCGCCGTTCCCTAGACTTGAACTCCAGTAAAATAATATTAAATATCTATTCAACATTTTGTTATCAGATTTCATAAATAATAACTGCCGTTGATATCTGTACTTACTGGGAAATGATCGATTGATCGATCATCTATATAAAAATAATATTTACCCGGCATGAGACTGCATTTTTCTGTTTTGCAAGAACACCGCAATTTTATATCTCGGATTATATTACTGAAATTTGGGAATACAACCTATTTATCCGAAGATGTTTAAAAGTATGTGTCAAATTCAATGATTTGAACTCTGACCGACCTTTTCCCCAGAGTGTTTACATTCTATTTCTTTTTAAAACTGTATTAATGTTCGTATCCATTAGATTTACCATCATCTATAAATGTACCTTTTAGAAAATAGTGAATAAATGGTATTCTCATACGTCTCTTACTTTAGACCTAACTTCGAATTTAAGAGGATACTTTTTGAAGATAATCTAAAAAACGAAGAATTTACCGATAAATTATAAATTTCAATAGGATTTTTCTTTTTCTAAACGTTATTAAACTCATTCCATTAGTCAAATTTTACATAAACATAAATAAACTAAATTAATTAAGGTATGTGCTTAATATAACGTTTGTAATTTCTGTAAAATATTTATTTTCTTTATTGCTTGGTATTACAACAGATACTTGTTTTTTGGCAGAACGGACGCCAGAAATCTGAATAAGCGTCTATGGTCATATTATTAATCTTAAACATTTTTTAACAAAAAGAACACATAGTGGATTTTGATCAGACTTGGCAGAAAGCTTATAGACATAAGGTTTAGTAGCATGATATCTTATTAAAAAAAAAACTATTTCGGTTCATTTTGAAATACTCGTAATCGGTCCGCTGAATGTTAGTGCATACAGATCAGTCTCCTACGCGTCATGAAAACGTCTATTATTGCGACAAGCACCAAGGACTAATTTTGCTCCAGATCTCAAATAGAAGTCTTACTGTAAATATGTTGCCTATCTCACTGGAATGGTTGCTTGATCATTCAACAACTCCATCAAGTATCTGATGCAGTCCTTTGCGTATATTATAGTCAAGTACGTCTTAAGATAAATCACTGTTGCCAGACTTCAAAGCACTCGCTGAAAACTTGACAGAGTTCAACATTCACTTGGAAATCTAGTGGGGAATGAGTAATTTCGTTCTCTACATCGCATTTATCACAAAACAGACGATGCTCGTCTTATCATACTTAATTGTTATTTTTTGTAGAAATGGGCTTGACTGAGCTTTGATCCGGCACATTACCGTAAGACATCTACAGCAAGAACCTATAGTGTTATGAAAACGGTAAACGACGTTCTCTTCTTCTTTTTTACTTCTCCCATGTGCTTAGCTTCAAGAGAGTTTCCAATAGATAGAAAATATTAGCAAGAGTTCCCCCGTGTGGAACACATTATTGTGCTAATACTTCACAATAGACTATACCATACTAGTCTTCAAATCGAATGTGACCCTTCAATAAATAATCAAATTTAGTTCATAGCATAAACTGACAAGTGTTTATCTTCTTTAGTAGTCAGTAGTTCTTGGACTTGTTAGGTAGTGATGAAAAAGTAAAACAAAAAAATGAATTTAAAAAAATAAAAATAAGTGAGGGATCTGTAAACTAATTTTGTTGAATTGTAAATCAGTGTTCGATCAACACTGATAAGGTTGACTAGACAGAGAGTACGGTGTCGAAGACACAGACTTCTGAAGAAAACAAGGCAAATTACATTGCTGTTAATCCGTAGTATTTTGCAATTTACCAAAAATATATATCTCTCAAAGACACACACACGCACACACACACACACACAGAAACACATAGAGACACAGGCACAGACACACACATATACACATGAATACACACACACATATATATATATATATATATATATATATATATTCATAAAGAGAATTTTTTTTTATAAAGTATTTAGAAAACCTTCACAACGCAAATTATTGTTTTCAAAAATAAATTATTTATTTATCATAAAAACATTTTTCTTTAACTTGAGTACTTTCGGTAATAATATTTACCATCTTCAGAAGAATAAGCATTTTTTTCTTCATTTTTTTTCCTCCCGACTGACACAAGCAGTAAGGATGATTTCGTCTCGATGTTATGGACGAAGTGTTGATAAGTCGTGTGTATCACGTGGTACGTGGACATTTATTTAAAAATTCACACATTAGAAGCGTTGGCGAAATGGCAAAGATAAAGAAAATATTTTTTATAAAATATTTAGAAAACCTTCACAACGCAAATTATTTTTTTCAAAAGAAAAAAATGTTTTTAAGATAAATAAATAATTTATTTTTGAAAATAATAATTTGCGTTAAAAAATCACAAAGAGGATTTCAATAATAACTCCACTATCAGATAAATATATCCTTGTATATCGGACATAGGAGCAATTAGTAAAACACATTATACAGCCAGTTAACTCTTTCATTAAAAGAGTTCGTTGGAACATAATCCATCATCATTTATTCGAAGAAAGCAGGCGAAGAACAAACCAACCTTATACAAGCATAGTGGACCTCGCTGAGTATGATATGTCATCGGACGATTCGGAAAAGCATCAATTCAATTTTAAAACATCAAAATGTGTAAATGCCCACCAGCACAAACCATCCCGGAAAATCTTGAGCAGAACATGTTCAACATGATAGGTAACTCGACATTTAAAAAGAGGTGTAAAAACTCTAACCCTACAATTAACAAGATTAACCCAACTTTTGGAAAAATAAAAAAAATGACACCAACTTAATAGCACCAGCTGACAAAACAATGACCTTATATAGCATGGGTTTTGAAACTTATAATAATCTGATGATGATAGCACTACTGAAAAATAACAAACCAGCTGATGTAAATTACCTCAGTAATATCAATTCTGCAGTCTTCGAAATATGCTCTAAAATTAATATAGATAATAACCTAGAGATAAATGCTCCAGATTAACGTTAAAGGATCACAAAGAGAATTTCAATAAAAGAACCCACTATCAGATTAATATCCCTTTGTAAATCGAACATGAGAACAATTAGTTAACGGATATTGGCTAGATTGATACATACTAGCAAATCCAATTTGTAGTCATCATATCTTACATGGACTGATATTACCCCTCAATTTCTGCTACCCTTCTAGACAAATCTACGAAACACATACATATATATATATATATATATATATATATATATATATATATATATATATATATATACAGGGTGGGCAAAAATAAGGGTCCTATTTTTAAAAATTCATAACTTTTTTATTTATTGATTTAAAAAATTTTTTTTTTTTAGAATAAGTAAAGGAACCCTTCCGAAGCAAGCATGAGCCGTATTAGCCCTAAGGAACGTACCCTTATTTAGAAAACATTATTTTTGCTTAAAAAACTCAAAACAGTGTAAAAAACAATACTTTAGTTTTTGTAAGTTTTAAGAAGTGTTTTTCGGCTAAAATTTGTTTTGTTTATTTCAAAAAATCTCGGAAGGGTCAGTCTACACACACATAAAGTTTGGTGAGTTTAACTTTTATTTTGTGGAAGTTATTCAAATTCAAGTTATTCAAATTTAAAGATAGGACCCTTATTTTGGCCCACCCTGTATATATATATATATATATATATATATATATATATATATATATATATATATATATATATAAAGATAGGTGAAAGAAGAGGGATAAACATGTACGAATGACAAATTTATTGAAATAACTTTGTCATTTGTACATGTCATCACTCTTCTTCTATCTATCGTTATAATTGCCTCATCTTGTATATTGAGCTTAAATCATTCCAGTATAGGTTCTCTCTACTAAAAGTATACTTTTAGTTTCATATTTTTTACATATATATATATATATATATATATATATATATATATATATATATATAGAGAGAGAGAGAGAGAGAGAGAGAGAGATAAAGAACACCATATCGATAGAATTTGTTCGATTTTTAAGACTAACGTTGGACAGGATCTTTAGGTGCTTTTTCGTTTAATATGTTATTGATCACCTAATACAGTCGAACGACATAGATATTCTTTCTCAATGTATACTGGTTTAAAATGTATTTTCTAAAAATCTGTATGTGTCAAATTGTTAAACTTAACTAATCAGTTATCTAGCTCCGTATATGCAGACCGGTTAAGTTTCTACCAAACTTTGTTGATCAGTTTTAAGTAAATGTTTTTTATATCTGAAAAAAAAACTATCATATAATTAACACTAGAAGATTATTAGTGCGCTGTGACAAGTATAAGCGATATGAATATAATATAATTTACAACACATGCAATGCATTAGTCGCATTTCATTAACTGCATCTTCTAAATGCATGCCTTTGTCCTGTTTCATTCAAATTCTATGAGTGTTCGAAAGCGATCCTTTCATCTGTGATTACGCCATTTGAAATGATTTGGTCGTTTCCTCTATGAGTTGTAACACAATTACCGTCTGATATCTCATTACTGGCATTCATACTGACCCATTATCTACATGTCTACACCATAAATAATCAGATTGAAAACGGTACAAGACACGAGTAGAAGAATTAAATTTGACAATCTATTTTCGGGAATGATCGTCTTATGGTCATACGCATCCATTAACATTTGTGGAAATGTATTTCTCTATGCAACAGACAGTTAAGCCTCCAGCCGACAATGACAACAACAAAAACAACATCGATTTTAGATTCGTTGTTGATCGTAAATGTCATTGTCTCAGACCTCGACATATTGATTTTATGTAATGTCTATGGGGGATCGCAGAGTCTACAAGGCCGTCTCTATAAAGTAGCAATAAACGAACTACTTACGATTTCTTAATTGAATCTGCGCGGTTAGCGATGATAATGTTACTCTAACCTTGAACATGGCAGACCAATGAGAAAGTAACACGAAACTCATACCTAAAATTGCACAGAGGAAACTATTATTTTAATTTACGGATGCAGACCAACGAATGATTCTATTTTAAACAAAACTATAGCAGACCAGCTCGGATATAAAATATGCTAATAGCATAACAACTTAATAGTACTTGCCTATTATATACCCACAATTATTTAAATTTATTGAACGTGTTTGGCTATTAAATTAGCAATTTTTTAATTAAATACTTGTAATAATATGAACATAAATGTAAACAAAATTGGTAGTTTATTTTAATACATTCATGAAATTATTTCTAAATTCTGGCATGGCATGGTCGCATTCAGATAATATATTTATGATAACAGGTTATTCGAAATTATCATGCTAATGATTACTTTTTCATCATTCTACTAATCATAGAAGCAACATAATGAAAGCGAATAATGTGTAATATAGATAAGAAAAAAGTACATTTTAAAATGGACTGCGAGGATCATGAAAAGGTCTTTCGGTTAAATTATCTTAAATAGTGAATAAATGTCTGGAATCTTGTAAGATACCCCATCGCCAGCAAAAGCAGAAATGAAAGAAAACTGAAAAAGAAATGCATGTATATTGATGAGAGAGTATCATTGAATATGGTTTAGATCGGCATGCTGGAAAAAGCAGCATATAGTATGTTGTAAAATAGGTAACAAAATATTAGTCTAGGACATATACAATACGCTATTACATCTACACAGTTCATGCTATTAAGTCTAGGATATAACACAGAGTAAATTTCCGAAATACTGAAACATTCGGTGATAAATTTACACCCCCCAAACGCGCACCCCCCACATATATATATATATATATATATATATATATATATATATATATATAGTAGAGAATGGTAGTTTGCTTGAAGCATTGCTGGGTATAGTAGTAGTAAGTTTTTGAAAGGCTGTGGGCAATGCAATTCCGGGTAAGATGCAAGTTGAAAGGAAAGGAACAAAAACAATAAAAATAAATCGAATACGATATAAGACTTACTATTTATTTTTCCTTTTTTTTCCTTTTTTTTTTTTTTTTCTTACATAACAGCAAGAGTGTTTTAGCTGTCCGGGTGATTAAAAATCACTATTTGATATTTCGGGAAAAGACATCCCTTTTTCAAAAATAATTAGACCAGAAGAAGAATAATATTTTATTCTTCTCCGACTGTGTAGAGAATAATACAAAACAAAATGGCTGCCAGATATAGACCGCAGCAAAAAAACAGTTTCACAGGGAATATAAATTAAGTTAAGTTTTATTTTAATATTATGTTAAATATATGATAGGTGTTTAGAATATTAGTGTAATGTTGGTTAGGTGTATGGTGTTCGATAAACTTACAATATTTTTTCAAATGTTGAATTTGGGCTTTTCTATTGCCAACTTATCTTTTTATATAATTCCTCTGATAATAAGATCTCGATCTTTGAAAAGCCTTGGCTTAAGGAACTAATAATAAACATTATTTTATTACAGAATATACCTTGCATTGAACAATCGAAGTTTGATATAAATTTGGACATTCGTACATGTTCATCACTCTTCATCCATCTATCTTTATAATTGCTCTATCTCGTATATTGAGCTTTTACCATTTCACTATAGGTTCTTTCTACTAAAAGTTGAATTTTTTTTTCATATTTATTCTGTATTTATATATATATATATATATATATATATATATATGAGTGTGTGTGGGGTGTGTGTGTGTAAAGTCTCGTTAAAATGACGGAATACATTTTGCTTTGCGCATGTGCGAATAATGTTTATGTTGATATAAACTAAAGTCTCTGAAGTAAAACTTGTAGAATGTAAAAAAATATGTTTAAATGAACATTAACGAAAAATATTCATCTATTGTTATATGAAAGAAACATGAAACACCGAAACCAACGTTTCGTAGTCGAAACAAAGTGAGATACTTATTTTCGCATTTCCATTTCGTTCTCCCAATCCCCCCAAATACTTATTTATATAAATATATATATATATATATATATATATATATATATATATATAGAGAGAGAGAGAGAGAGAGAGAGAGAGAGAGAGAGAGAAAGATATATATATATATATATATATATATATATATAAATATATATATATATATATATAGTAAGACATTATTAAATAACACATAGTTATTTTGCCTGATAAGACTTTTTTATATTTTCAATTTTCCGAATACCTCATTAAATCTTTCAGTCAAATTTATGTATGTAAGTCCCTGGGTTGTTAAGTCTGTTCTTATGCTATTTTCGCGAGTACTATCAATTTTATTCATCAAATTATGATCAGGCGGTGTTTATCTTTGTGTCAATATAGACACATCTTAGTTCATAATACACCACGATACCAGCATCAAATGATAAACAATTATTGAAGCCATTTACATAAAAACTAAAAAATCCCACAATCAATGATGTAAGTTACGTAGCTAGTAAAAACAGTATTAAGTGTCTAGCATAGTAACTAGCATGACCAGCTTTTTAGCTGTGAAGCAGTCCGTCTTTTTAATTTTGCACGCGCTTAGAACGTCATCCGGTTCGCCAGCAACATCTATATATTATAGACACCTATTTTAAAAGTTGTATATAAATCGCCGTTAAAAAACTTAAATTTAAAGCCATAATTGTGAAGAGACAAATACAAACATAGTGTGAATCAAATCGGAATCACTTGCGAAACAACAATTGAAAATGGAACAAGAAACCAACGGAACGTACATACACCAATTTGACCAATTTGACAGAAATACTAAACTATTGGCAAAATTTAAAACATAAAAAAAGCAAAAACTCTCCATGTTAGTTATTAATGTTTGGCTTAATTAAAATATGCTGCCTCACACAATATATATATATATATATATATATATATATATATATATATATATATATATATATATATATATATGTATATATATATGAGGGAACTTAACATGAAACAAGATTCGAGGACAAAATGTGAAATGGGTTTAGGAAATCTGGGAAAAGCGGAGTAGTATACATATACATATACAACACACCATTAAGGAAAGGCCGAAATATTTCGATCATCAGTTAGCGATCATATTTATTTGGAAAATGAATATGATCGCTCACTGATGATCGAATTACTTTGGCTATAACTTAATGATGTTTTTGTGCCCTTATTTTGTAAGAAGACTACTCGGCTTTTTCCACATTTCCTCAACCTATTTGACCCACACACTCACACATATGCATATATATATATATATATATATATATATATATATATATATATATATATATATATATATATATATGAATATATATATGTATATATATATATGTATATATACTTGTATTTCTTCTTGGGTGTTTATCGTATAGTTAAGCTTTTATAACAATGGATCTTTCGGTGGTTTCTTTCTCTACATACATGGAGTCGACGGAAGTCATATTTAAATTACTATTGGAATAGTAATAGGTGAAAATACTCGTCAGACTCTTTATTTATAAATTTATATGTATATATATACATATATATATATATATATATTTATATGTATATATATATATATATATATATATATATATATATATGCATATATATATATATGCATATATATATATATATATATATATATATAAGGAGAATGCGTTTACCAGGAGAAAAGCAAACTCATAACACAATTTCTCACATTTAAGGCAGAAGTACAAAGGGTAACTTATAATATATTAGCATTCAGTACAACTTGTGTAATTCATGTCGATCAAATTAAACACTTATCTGAAATATTTTAATTTAAAAATGGAACGTTCTGCCCATATGTTCATTAGACCATTAAAAATACTCCGAAGGAACTGAGTATTAGGTAATATTCTTCACTAATGTTTAATACTTGTAAAAAGTTAAACGGAATTCGTCAACCATTCCACGAAACCAAATTAAATTTAATATATCACATATTATTTTTTTTTCTAGACCAAAGTGATCCGTTCAAACATCTATACAAACATATAAACATATACACGGCCTTAATTTTAAATTATTATACGTATATATATATGATTTAAATCCATTGAAATTCACACAAAGGTTTACTTAATATGTAAATTGTGTATATATTACATGAACCTTACATTTTAAAAGTTTTTATAATCTTTAAAAAAGTTACAAAGTTGTTTTTTGAAACAGATTTACTCATAAAAAATCTCTGCCCAATTTTAGAAAAATACAAGCATATGAATAAACTATGTATTTGTGTGTATTCTCTTAATGTTACGACCCATGAACGCGATTATGATTAAACCATTTTTCGACTATTAGTTCTATTTTTGTTACGTAAGAATGCAACTCGAATTTCTGTCATGAAATTGAAAAAAAAAGCTTGAACACAACAATTTATATATTAACAGGTTTGTTTCATGGAGGTTAACTCGAATGGAAAATGGAAATTCAGTGAAGCAACTTTTTGAAAATATCTTGAATTTATTATCAAGTGTGTTTTTTTTAATGGCCAGCGACAAATGTATGAATAAAGAAATACATAAACAATTTCAGAGTATTTATTACATTATATATATATATATATATATATATATATATATATATATATATATATATATATATATGTCTGCAGAGACGAAGTTTTCCCCTGGTGTTTATTATTTTTGACAAAGGGAAGTTCATTTTCCCGAAATATTAATTAATAATCGTTATAATCATCCGGACATCACACAGGCAGCTAACACTACACTTGCTGTTATGTAAGATTTTAAGAAAAATAAATAGTAAGTCACATTTCGTATTCGATTCATGATTTTTGTTCTTTCCAGCTTACATCTTACTCGGAATTTGCATTGCCCACATTATTTTAAAAACATACTATATATATATATCTTACACTATTCCGATGTATTCGTATTTGAAGACAATCTTAAATGTGTACACTCAAATAAAGCAATAGTCGTATGAGGTTGATACTACAGTTATTGTGTGTTAATGATTTTTCAGTTTCCTGCCTGTTTCACCAGATAGAATCGTTTTTTTTTCTCCAGAGATTTGTGAATAAATCAAATGGAAACATGTGCCTATCTTCAAAATGAAGATTTGGGATGATTGAAGAGAACGCGCATGCGCACCAACTATTTGGTAAATCTCTTCGTGTAGAGGCGTTTAGTTTGAGATTAAGAATTGAAAGTAAATGTCGATGTATTGATAGGTGTTTGTGGAAAACTATTTAAGATCGAGTTTCTATATGAAACTCAGTCGGGCAGTTGCTGGGTCACACGTCTGTTTACAATATGATGTTGATCGCTTGTATATGTATACTTCCAATAGAGTATGAAGTTGTAAAAGGCCGGAAGATCGAATAATGTAAAGTAATATGGTACAAGGCCGGAAGATCGAAATAGAAAAAGGAAACGCCCAAACAGAAGAGTCAGGTTGGCCCATTAAAATACGTCGGAATTACCTGGTAGAGGCGTCAAAAATAGTTAGCGGTTAACTCCTTTCTTGTCAAAGAGGGAAGCCAAGGCTCGCGAAGGCGGACCTTATTTAATTCTAAATACATATACCACAGTGTTACACGTAGAAATATCCACCGAATTTGCTCGTCCCTGTCGTACTGATTGTCGAGGATTGATTTTTTATAGTATTTCAGACGATTAATCATCAGGCGATTTTCGGATCCTAAACCCTTTTCATCGCTAAACATGTAGAGTGAGTGGATGTATCTCATTTTGTTTTATTCGTCCATATTCATTATATTACACAATTTATGTCATCTTGCAGGCTTCGTTGAAATTACATATTTATGTGGCTATCAAAGTTTAATTTCAAATTTAATATTCTTCGGACTGCCGCGCGTTACTTTCAAATAATAGTTTCATTGGTTCAAGCAAATGACCGTTTAATCGTTAAAAGCGCAGATTGCATGGACACAAGTAACGTTTATCAGTAAATGTTACGTTATAATCAATATCTGTCCTCTTTTATATTCATGTATTCAAGAAACTGGTCACATATCCCTGCCATATGAATTAGATAAAGAAAACAAAAAACGATGCAAAATATGTCTGTGTTGGCATTCATAAATAATGACAGGGCGGATCCCAAGAGTTAATACTCGCTTTACTGAAGAAAATAACATTTGATTGAAAAATTCGCTTCGCATATAGTCTGATACGAGTTCTCAGTTTCATCGCTAGTTTTAAGTACAAAAACCAACCGAAAACCCAGTCCTGCTTTGAGATTGGAAAAATCTACCCCACCCCCCATGACTAAAAGAGAAATAAGTTTAAATATATATTTCGATAAATTATAAGTGTTATAAAGATACTGAAAGGTTAAATAGGAGTTTTATTCTGTCTAGTAACTGGAGTAATTTTGGTTTTACACGTAGTCTATTATCAATATAGGCTACGTTAAAGTAAATAATGTAAATATATATGTATAATATATTAAAGATATGTGCTCTAAATAAAATGATATAGAAAAATAATTTCATTTTTTTACTGACACACATTTATGAAATGGTGTATATAAATTAATAAATGATGAAGTAATTACTAAATAAAACATAATTAAGTAAAACATAATAACCTTACACGATCTTATGAATCAAACTCCTATATACAAATTGAGAAGATAAAATCACAGTATAATTTAAACCAAAACCAGACACATAAAATAACCAAAATGTATGCTGACAAATATCTCGATACACAGCTACCAACGTTTGATGCTCATGGCCATATGACCCCTGATTCACAATAGAACTTTACATTTCAGTTGATATGTGCCTTGTTTGGGGTGAATTAAGTAAAAACAAGGGCACATTCGACATATGTAGTGAATAGATTTTCCTATGTGTATATCATTGTGTTCCTTTTTTTAATGAACCAATGATATCCCGCTAACTAGAAAAAACAGAGTTTTCCTAATAAACGGTGTGTATGTGTGCAATGATAAAACGCTGATACATAAAAAACAGACTAATGTATAATTTTTGAATAAAATAATGACTGCCCGGTCTTGTTATAGCTTACGATTGCGCACTTTATATAATTTTTTTAACACATACTTAATATATATATATATATATATATATATATATATATATATATATATATATATATATATATATATATATATTTATATATATATATATATTTATATATATATATATATATATATATATATATATATATATATATATATATATATATATATATATATATATATATATGAAATTCAAAATGGAATGAGCAAAAGATCTAAAAATTGGGCTTTGTCAAGAGCGAACAAAAAAATGCAAAAAATGACAATAGACGAGAAGGTCTATACATTATGAGAAATATATATAGTGATTATTTTATCCTTTCATCTGTTCATATATATATATATATATATATATATATATATATATATATATATATATATATATAAATATATATATATATAGTATACCTCTGTATTGTATCGACATTACACAAGAGTGATCGATTCCATTTGAAATAAGACAACATTCTTATTGCATATTGTATATTATCAGGTAATGTATACATATATATATATATATATATGTATATATATATATGTACATATATATATGTATATATATATATGTACATATATATATATATATATATATATATATGTAGTGTGTGTGTGCGTACATAAGAAATTACCATGAACATGTGTTTCTAGCTATCCATCTGTTATCAGCATGCCTGACTTAGACAAGGATCGAACCGACGACTACGCCAACATGCTGATGATATGTAGATTTCCAGAAACACGGGTCTATGGATTACTTTTTTATACGTACAAAATCAAATACGATATATATATATATATATATATATATATATATATATATATATATATATATATATATATATATACATATATATATATATATATATATGTGCACATGTATATACATATATATACATATATATACATGTAAATATATATACATTTATATATACATATATATTCTTCATATTTGCTAGTGGGAAACAACAGCTAACCCATTTGACCCGGCTGTAATAACAACAAGCCGGTAAGAGAAAAAAATACAAATCCGATGACATCAGGATATATTACACACCGAGGATGCCAGGTTTTGGCGAAATATTGTATCACTTTAAACTAACAAAAGAAATAGCTAGTTTATAATAAAAAAAAGAAAAAAAAATCGGTTTCGATTTATTATTTTTCTTTTTTACAAAAAAAAAAATTGATATCGCATCTTAATGCTCCAAAAGGTATTTATTTACCTATTCCTTCTTAAATTTAACAATAGATGCTTTAAAAAAAAATATGAACCTTTAAACACTTATACAAATCACGTGCTGCATTCACGTTCTTCATATTTGATAGTGGGAAACAACAGCTAACCAATTTAGCCCGGCTGTAATAACAACAAGCGGGTAAGAGAAAAAATACAAATCCGATGACATCAGGATATATTACACACCGAGGATGCCAGGTTTTGGTGAAATATTTGTATCACTTTAAACTAACAAAAAAAATGCTAGTTTATAATAAAAAAAAGAAATCAAATCGGTTTCGATTTATTATTTTTCTTTTTTATAAAAAAAAAATTGATATCGCATTTTAATGCTTCAAAAGGAATTTATTTACCTATTCCTTCTCATATATATATATATATATATATATATATATATATATATATATATATATATATATATATGCCTCATTTTTTTTAGTGTATTTGGACGTATATGCATATGTGTGTAAAATAAACCTATTTTAAATATTATTTGTAAATACGTTGGTTTTCTTAATGGTTGGAATTATGCGGGATCGTAAGATTTTAAAAAACAATCCTGGTGCGTAGGAACAAAACCATCTGTCGCTGAAAATGGCTTTGTTATTACAATCTCAAAGCCGTCGAGGGACAGTTTGTATGAATAAAAATACTGATTTTGTTGAGAAAAAAATATGTAAAAAATAACCCTAAAGAAATCATATCAAATAAAACCTGATCACACACGATGACAACGGGCGTCGTTTAATACGGCCGAAATTTAGCAAGTTGGCATGACATTTTTATCCATATGTCTACACTGGTTGTGTTTGAATATAGTGGACAATTCTGTCTGGAATAACAATCGATGAAAGGCCCAGTTGCGCGATAAGCTGCTTATATTGAACCATACCAGCACACTCCCGGAAACATAAGCACACACACACACACACACACACACACACACACACACATATATATATATATATATATATATATATATATATATATATATATATATATAATTATAAAAAGAAAAAACTATACACACATTAAGGTTGTACACATTATAACTTATTTCGACCCCTTAATTAGGTCTCCTCAGATGTATAAACAACCACGTCAAAAACCAAATTGGTTGTTTATACATCTGAGGAGACCTAATTAAGGGGTCGAAATAAGTTATAATGTGTACAACCTTAATGTGTGTATAGTTTTTTTCTTTTTATAATTCTGTTTTGCTCTGTTTAAATTACATTGAGCTTTGTTATTCAGATTCTCAACACTAAATTGAAATCTACACACTATATATATATATATATATATATATATATATATATACTAGAGAGCTTAACCAACGTATGAAGAAAAAATGCCATCAGTTGTTTACTGTATCACGTCTCTTTAGACAAGCTATATATCGCTTATATTGCATATATACTGTATATATACATATTCATATATATATATATATATATACATATATATATATATATATATATATATGAAGTATACTTTTGTATTTATACTAAGTGTGTTGGTTACCTATGTTCATACATGTTTCTAGCTGCGCCCTCTTTCGAGAGCCAACTTCTACAGACGTTTTAAAATAAAATAAATAATTCTTAGAAAGGTGGCTCTCAAAATGGCGCAGCTGAAACATGAATGCACATATGTAACCAAAAATGTCTGTATGACAAAAACTTTATACAAAAAACAGTTGTACTTTTTGTAAGCACTTTTTATGAAAACTCTATTGTCATTGGTTTAACATATAAAAAACAAATATTAAACATGTACTATATAAATATATATATATATATATATATATATATATATATATATAGTCTAAAGAAGCTTTGAGTCATTAACAAAAAAAAAAAAAATTAAATCAAGTAAAATGCAGTTTAAATTCCCAGAGAAACTAATTAAATCCAAGATATTGCAGACTTAACATTCGTTGGAAAATTAATAAATGAAAAAATATAGATTAAAAAAAAAAGAAAAAAAGAAAAAAAAGGGGGGTTAATTATCTAAGAGTGACACAAAAACAGGAAACCTTAAGCGTCTAATATTAACACGGGGATCATCAGCTGATCATAAGCAATATATAGCTTGACTAAAGAGACGTGATACAGTAAACAACTGATTGCATTTTTTTTCCTACGTCGGTTAAGCTCTCTAGTATATATATATATATATATATATATATATATATATATATATATATATATATATATATATATATGTGTGTGTGTGTGTGTGTGTGTATATATATATAGTCGTCTGTAAAGATTAAATTAATATATAATCCAAAATAGAAAATTAGTTCATAGAATAGTGTTAAACGATGGAAAAATCATATTAAATTAAGGAAATAATTGCACCATTAAAGCTGAACCAAAATGTGTCGGTCGATTCGTTCGACGATATTCGTTTTGTTAAAATAAGCTTTATTAAACAGAACTTTACAATTTATAAAGAAAAGACTGGAATATAATAAAAGTTGGGAAGCGTTTTTTAATGGGGTAAGCAGTAGTATGTCGAGGGATAAGTCGGTGAGGAAAGGGCAAGGTGTACATGTAAGTCAGGGGAATAGTAGGAGGAAAGTAGAAGTGGTACACTCTTATATAAGGGAGAAGTCAGTCGATGATTAAACAAAATAACTGGAGGTGATTAGACGTGATTGCAAAAATAGATAAAGTTCGGAATAAAAGCTATGCGTCATTGTCGACAGTTTAATTGATCAAAATATATTTGTTCAGCGTTAATGATTTGTTTTTGCGCTTACTTCTACTACCCTAGTGCCTACTTATCCTTGCTCTATAAAGAAAGTTGCTATGTTTACTCATCTCATATATATATATATATATATATATATATATATATATATATATATATATATATATATATATATATATATCGTAGCGCATTAACCTCTCCCACCTTTCCTGAAACCACTTTTCTGGAACTTTCAGTTTTAACAATATAATCTATCAGCAAATTGATTGGATTGCGATGGGTAGTCTTTCGGATGCTATCCTAGCGAATATTTTCCTAGGTTTTCAGGAATCCTTGCTGCTTTCTCGGGTTACTAGACCCTTTCGTTATTGGCGTTACGTGGACGATACTTTTACCATTTTTGAGTCCCGTAACGAGGCAAGTGATGTTTTCCTGAAATTGAATACGCTCCACCCAGCATTACAGTTCACAATAGAAGAGGAGCAGAATTACTCTTTACCACTTCTGGATGTTTAAGTGGAAATAGCGGGAAACAAATTCACTACAACTATATTTAGGAAACCGACGTTTACGGGCGTGTATATTAGGTGGGATTCTTTTGTTCCCATGATTAGAAAGATCAGTTTGGTCAAAATACTTGTTCACCGTGCACTGATGATTTGCACTGCTAGCAAACTTACGGCTGGACTTAGAACGATAACTGGTATTCTTCCTAACAATAGTTTCCATGAGGGTCTAATTTCCAAATGTATTGATCGAAAACTTACGAAATTTCATGCCAGCATTTTCTTTGG
>OY744521.1:18470582-18475582 GCA_963556195.1 Sepiola atlantica | reverse complement strand
GTAAATTAATCTTCTCGAAACCGAAAACAACACGAAGCAATACGCAATCATATAAAAAGTCTATGAAATCATACGAGAGATTATTAAAAGTATCGGAGCGTTTACACACTTTTGTAACACTCAATTCTAAGGCACTTTTAAACACATTGCTTTAAGGCGTTTTAAGCCTTTCAACTGACGGTCTATTTTTACACCATCATTTTAAACACTTCTCGTTATTAACACACTTTACTTATTAACATTTCTTTTCAATTTTTTTTATTTACATTAAATATCTATCTTCAAAACATTGTTCTCTTAAAACACAGTTCGTTACACATCTTTTACATATAAAAAAATGTGGTTCTTTTTCTTTCAGTTTTAGTTCTTTCAGTTTTAAATATTTCGAAGTTTAACAGGTTAGGACCCAAAAATGTGCGACACATAAAAGTTACCTTACATTTTGTTCGTCGTCTTGTTGTGATCGCTGTTGGTACCGTCGGTTTTCATTGCGTGATCGATCTTGGTGATCTTTGATCTGTGGATACAACTTCATATACAGGAAAAAGCAAATGTGGATAGAATTTTTCCTCAGAGAGAGTCAAGTGTTTTATTCTGGACTTCGTTGCGGAAGGGTTTTTTCCATTCGTTTGCTCGATTCTCATTCATCCTTCTCGCTGTGGGATGCGACTATGCACGGGAATTTCTGCTCGATCTCGAAGAGATCCAGACCATAAAACGAACGACAACATCGTCGACTTGACGCTCTCACTTCCAAATCCCTTCTGTTTCATTTGAGGACCCACATAGATCGATCGTCCGGCTCGCTTCCCAAACAATCGCTATTTTAAAAACCTTAGTTTCTCACGAAGAAGGAGTGACGTCACAGATCTACACGTGGGACAGTCATGCAAAGAATTTCATTCACTCAAGTTTTCTGACCTTTTCTGACCCGAAGTTCTCTGTGCCGGTGTCGAATTTGAAACTTTGTTATGGTCTTTCAAAAACATGATTGATTCCTAACGGTCCCCTTCCGTGCATGTCAACTTTACCTGCACTGAACTCGAACAAAGTTCACCCCTCTCACAATCAACACTAGTGGACCTACACGCTTTTAGGCATACAGTGCCCCTCATAATATAACATAAATATGTGTACCAATTCATAATAAACATGTAAAGATGTAAATATGTGTGCCAATTCACAATAAACATCATAGTTGCACGACCATCCAAGGGCTGTTATGGCAACTCGTCTGTTAGAAATAAAACCGCGAAGTGACAGAATAGAACAGTTACGTCCGTGTCCTTTGATGCGCTATACAAAAAACAGAATAACGAGAAGAAATACCTGTCACGTGTATAGATGATACATGAGTTGAAAAACTAATTGAGCGCTCGTAAGTAGACACTACAAGAAGCTAAGAGATAAAATTATGCAGCATACGGATTGGATGTGTACTGCATATTTTCTTCTGTAAGCGCCCATGTTTCTTTGTGTGTGATAATAAAAACAACTCTGTGTGATATATCTAAAAAGGAAATAGTTTGCCTTATATAAGATACTATTAGAGTTGATATAAAGTATTTTATTTAAAAGCTATACAATGCAGTGTATGTTTCTTGTATCCTCGAAGTGACTATCTGACGAGTCTTATTGTCATGATATACCCAGCTAGTCCACAAATATTGGAAATCGTGAAGGAAAACAATGCGTCTAAAAATCTCTCAATTAAACACATCTAAACAGAAAACGAATAAAAATAAACACGTATTTTAAATAACATTTAAATAAAATGAACTAGAAGCATAGGAATAACTTTTAAAAAAACTCTAAACAAACACTTAAAACAGGCAGATTTATGAACGCATTATCTGTAATGGGGAAACCCCAAAAGTAGCCACCTTTAATGGAGTGTTGTGTTTCTTTATTGCTTACAGAAAAGGACTCAATATTTTGCCTAGCAATATAAACTAGTTTCCACCAAATAAGTCACAGTTTCTGGCCAATGAGACTCCGGTACTCTTAACATAAACCATAATTTTCTAATGATATACTTCATATAAGCTCTAGTAGCACATACAATTGAGCACTTTCCTGTTTTATCAACATATTCATATATATATTCATATATATATATATATATATATATATATCATATATATATATATATCTTATATATATATACATATATATATATATATGTATATATATATATATTTAAATATTTTCTTTCTCGTACAAAACTTTAAAATGGCATTGAAGAGACAATATGTATTACTCATGATGAATTAAGAAATTAACAAGATGAAAGGGCAGCTGACCAGTTTCGTACCTCGCTCAACAGAGCCAAATATCGAGGTATCGTATAAAAAATATGAAAAAATATGCCATGAGAACTAGCAAGGGAATGGGTAAAAAAAAGTTCAATCAAATAGAAACAACATTAAGCCCGAGAAGATGTTCACTTTGCAAGCAAAGAGAAGGTCTCAAGGACTTAATATAGATTGTTTCCATGATTTTGAGATGATAAGGAGAGTGCGACTTACTAAGAATTGAGAATAAGTCAGCACTGAATTTAGAGGCACAGGTGCGGTTATTTATAAGATGTTCACCTATCGACGAACCATAAGTATGAGCGAGGTATGACTCGGTCAGCTGCCCTTTCATCTTTTTAATTTCTCAATTCATCATGAATAATAAATATTGTCTCTTCAATGCCATATATATATATATATATATATATATATATATATATATATATAACTGGATGATATAAAAATCAAATATATTAGATCATATCGAGATTCGGTGAAGCTCAGAATCGTATTTATATCCGGATAATGGAGTGAAGAAATTAATAAAATGTGCATGTTTATGAACTCAGCAGGAGTTTAAATCTGATTACTAGTCATTGGTTATTTTAAATTTGTTGCAGACATAAATATAAATTTAAAATAACCAGTGACTAGTAATCAGATGGATCTCTAGACTTATATACCAAATTGAATAACATTATTTACGGTACCACCCCCCTAAATATTTATAATAATATCTGTTATAGACACAGAATTACCGACTTGGTGATATATAGTATTAGTGTGTATGCGTATATAATGGTATTTTGAAATATTTATTTATTCAGATTATTTACTTAAAATAAGATAGTGGTAAGAAAATGTTTCTGCAGGTAATACACTAGCTATTGAATTAATATAAGTATAAATGTCAAATATTACCACCAAACATTATTAGACTTGAATTAGGGTTTAACTATAGATTATCAAATTAATCTAAAATATAAATAAGGTAAGACTAATTTTTAGAACTCATATTGTATCAGTAAGAATATAGAGTGTTATGTAAATATTGTGTGTAGGTGTGTGGATATATATGTACGTGTGTGTATGTATATATATGTGTATATATGCGTATATGTATATGTATGTGTGTGTATGTATAGGTATGTATATGTTTACATGTGTGAGTAACTACATGCGTTGTCATTTGGTCAATATTTCAAATAGATTCAGGGATATATATATGTATGTGTGTATGTATATATATATATATATGTATATATATATGTATATGTATATATATGCTTATATGTAGGTGTGTGTGTGTATATATATGTATGTGTGTGTACGTATGGATTTGTATGTATACATATATGTATGTGCGTATAATTTTATTTCAATTAGATTCTCTTTCTTGGAATCCAGACGGACTGGGAATCTATGACACGCGGTTTGTCTATTTCTTCTCTTGTTTGTTTCTTTCTTTTCTCCTACCGAGTTTGAGAACACGAGTTTCGCCGGACGCATTTCGTCTCGGCTAGAGATGTATGAATAAAAGTTGTGTATGTGATTATGCTTAGTTATGGTAATGTGCGAGTGAGATTATGTATGTGCGTGCGCATAGGACGTGTGCGTATTTAGTCTTGTGTATGCGCGTGAGTAAAGTTGTCCATATGTATGATATCATCAAGTCGTATGTGTCATAATTTTGACACGGCAGTTTTTAGTTGATTAACTTAAAGATCCCTCCCCTTTCGACCGCCATAGTTAAATATAAGTTTTAAATTTCCCCCTCTCTATAAAAGATGTATCAAATTGCTTGCTACCACCACTCTCTCTAGTTGTGTTTAAATTGTCGTAGGGAAATTCAATTTTCTATCAGTCTCAAAAATGTAATTGTCTGAGTGATGCTTGAAAAAACCGCACGGTTGAAATAAATTATTGCATCGACAATTATGTGATTTCGTGGTATTATATTTTATGTTATATATATATATATATATATATATATTTGTATGTATATATATATATATATGTGTGTAAATTAAAATGTTTAAATGTATTGAGGAAAGTAACTAAAAACCAATATTCTATTACAAAATGCTCCATAAAAAGTAGAGCCTCCTGAATCTAAATAATATTAAAAAAATAAAATGGATCAATGTTTAGTGGTTACGTTGTTATATATATATATATATATATATATATATATATATATATATATATATATATATATAAATATATATATATAAATATATATATATATATATATATATATATATATATATATATATATATATATTCTGCGTAACTAACTAGCTTGTATCCGACATTAGGGATAATGTCATAAAACCTTTCTTGCCCACTGGGTTATCACAAAGACGAATTACATAAGTTAACGGCATAGATAAAAAGAATAGTGGAGGCGAATTCCATCATTTATTAAAGAAAAGAAAGGTATGGGAACAAAATGAAGAGAATATAGTAAGGTTAGTAAGAAGATTGAGACAGGACGAGGGAGAAGGATAGAGTAGAATAAAAAATAAAGAAACAAGAATTAGGATGACAGAGATGTTGAATAATATAACAAATACTAATATAACGGGATGGGTCGTCAGAATACGGTATATCTGTGTAGCTTCCCTATTTCTATATTACTTTCTTTTTTATTGTTTGTATCTACTTACTGTGCAGATTGGATGATGTCTTAAAAGGTGATTG
>OY744521.1:18438082-18460582 GCA_963556195.1 Sepiola atlantica | reverse complement strand
TATTTTTTAGAGAGATATCTCTCACAAACTCATTTATTACCAAGTACATATTTTACAAAAACATAAATTACACAAAAACTAAGAAACGGCGTCTACAGAAAAAATACCCAATTCCAAAATAATCGAAGGTATCCACTGTTTTTTAGGAGAGTTCACTTTCTTTTAACCCTACTTTTAATTAAGATAATGTTATTATACAAGATAAAAGATGGATAAAAAAGAAAGTGTTGTTTAATCAAACATGCATCCATGAAGAAATGCTGTATAAGTATACAAATATATATATATATATATATATATATATATATATATAGAACAGATTTTTATTATATTCCAATAACCATGGTTTGTTTTATTACTTTTATTTTTATTTTTATTTTTATTTTTTAAATGGCGGATTAGTTTGATCGCATACGTGTTAGTGTCTGCTCAAAAAAAATTTGTTTGTTTTTTTGTTCACCTTAAAATGAAACCGATGTATGATGTGAGTGTTTTTCAAGACACTCTAATCTAAGAACTCTTGAATTATTTGTGAACTTTTTCTGATGATTTTGTAGTGTTGCAGAGACGATATTGACATACACATGTTGTTTGGCACAAAACAAATGAAACGGACCGTTAAATATATCTTACAGAAATTTGGAATTTTTGGAAATGTTAAAAAAATAAAAATAAAAGTAATAAAACAAACCATGGTTATTGGAATATAATAAAAAAAACTGTTCTATATTTTGCTCTGTTATCAATACTTGACAAACATTGAGCAGAATCTTCAAAGGAGACTACAAAGTAAATGGATCTGATGATATATGATAGTACATATATTGTCTTTAATAATTAATTATTGTCTTTAATAATTAATCATATATATATTTTTTTTTTTTGTGTACTTATACAGCATTTCTTCTGTGATGCATGTTTGATTAAACAACACTTTCTTTTTATCAATATTTTCATGTGTTCATGTTGACGGACTAATAATCTAATGTTCTGTTCGAGTATGGACAGGAACTCGCCAAAACTGCTAACGTTTTCGACTCCTATGAGTCTTCATCACGCACGTTGGATGTTATGCAAACGAAAACTGTTGAACTTATTGGGGAACTCGATTAACACTTAGGGGATGGCGTATTCTTCAAAGTGTTGGTAAATAGAGCTATGGTGGGAAGTGATATGTAAGGCGACGTGAGATACTCGTCTTAGTCATACAGCTATATGTATAGTTTGGGGGTCACATTCTCCTATTGAGCAGTTAAATACATATACAGAATTACTAGTTTTTTAGTAACCCACCTCCCCAACGTCCGGTTATTTCTTATTCATAAGTTAGTTGTTGTTTTAAAGTATTTCTTATTAATAAGTTAGTTGTTATAAATTATAAAAAAAAGAAGTTTTAATCGAATTTCTCAATAAATTCACCAGTTTTAGATTGCAAGCAGGAGTGTTACCTGTTTTTTAATCAAACATGCATATATATATATATATATATATATATATATATAGATAGATAGATAGATAGATAATGAATAATTATATTCCTTGGATACTTCGAATCGATGAACAAGTAGTAATAAATGGCAGGAAAACATAGCGTATATAGCCTTACATAAATACATATATATTCTTATGCGTGTATATATATATAGAATACATTACAAGTATCTTAAACGATAATCTAATGTGTGAAGTTAAGACGATTTTTCTCCTGTACCTTTTTGAAGAATAGGAAAATGACCATATGCATCACAGGCTACTAAACTCATCACTATATTACGCTTATTTACTCGAGCGTGTTTTAGTAAATGTGTTATTATTTTTCTCGAGCTAACACTACATATTACTTTTAGCTCACCATCTTCAATTCTCCTCAAAACATACTCCATATAGGTGGTAGCAAAAACTTTTCCCTTAACACTTCAGTACTGACACTCTCCCCATTGACACCGGGAACTAATAAACAGCGTCTACTTTTCAAAAAAGTGTCCGTTAATATTTACGATTTGTCTGCTATTAATTTACTACATAATACAAAATATTACGCACACATTTAATGGAAGCTCCTGCTAATCTCGCTGATTTTCGAGAATATCAGATTACGTTATTTCTACCTATTACGTATACATTTATACTCATTCCGGTTTTTAGAGAATGCAATTAACGCACATAGTTCCTTGTAGTGTTTCATAATTCGACTTCCGAATTAAGTCAATATACGCTAGGCTACGAGACAGACTTGCATAAAGTTGACATTTTTTTCATCCTACACCTTTAACACGCATAATATCCTAAAATTGGGGAAAAAAACCATCTATTTCTTCGTATAAAAATTACCAAAAACGTGTGACGTGGACCCAACATTTGGTCGCCTTTCGGATCGTAATATGAAACGCATGCCATCTACATTCTTAGTTTTACTGACCTGTTTTTCAATAGATGTTTGTATCCCTTTTGTGGCTAAGTGGTTATCGCCGTAGATCCTAGACCGAGAGCTTTAGGGTCCGACCCAAGTTGACACACACATTTTTTTCACATTGTTAAACTTTTGCCTACGAGGGAGGAGGGGAAGGGAGGATTATGGGCCGGATTTTTTTTTTGAAAATAAATCAATGTAATAGGTAGTACTTTATTTATTGTGAATACCATCATTTCTCTTCGAACACACATGGTTTATTAGTGCTCTTCAGACCTCTTTAATTATATTTGTGTGTTTCAGTAGTGCTCAGGAGGTATACTAATTTTTCTTTTTCTTTCCTCACAAAAAATGGAATTTCTATACAAAGATAACAGAAGGGGGATTGGATTTAATAGGCTCTGTAGGCCTCTTAAATTTTAAAAGTGGTCATTATCATAGATAGAGCGGGTGTTTCAAAAATACCGGTACCATGGGATGGCCAGAAAGGCTCTTACAACCGCGTCTCCTTCCTTCATTCATTCCTTTATTCCTTCTGTCACACTTCAACAATTCCAAACCGACAATTATTCTAAACATTAAATGTGTACGTTCTATGTGATGTTGATAAATTTTAATTAATTATTTTATATTTCTCCCGGATAACGCCGGTGGACGGGTCCAGCTTGTTCTATATAAAGTTTAAATAAAGAATATATTTTCTATATTATTTTCATTATATCATAATAATAATGCTCTATTTTTTACATGGTGAATACAGCTACTTTAAATCTCCTTTATAATACCGTTTAATCGTTTGATACAGGTCAGGAAAAGCGTCATAATATTATCGGTATCTATGTCTGCCTTCCGCTTAATGACTAAATAATTGAAGTAGCTGTCATCTGGAACCAGAATGACAATCATCACTATATGAGAACGTTAATAATGGATAGGATTCCTTGTCGAAATATTCACAGTCGTAACTTTAGTACATACGTAGATTGTTCAGAGGGCATATACAACACAAAGAGAGCAATGGCGAAGATGTAGGACACGTAATATGTTATCGACAGTGATCGTACGGGGAAGTTAACTCGGAATTCGCTCATTATTAATTACGATGTGAACACTTCTATTTTACTCTTTTGTATATTTGTCTTATTTCCAATGGGCAAGGTAACAGTGATGCGATGATCTGAACTTTTCTGCTGGTCGATTCTCCATGGCGCTGCCGAGGAAGGGTTGCTTGTTCTCGTCAATACTTGAACACAATTGCATATGTATGCAAACTATGTATATATTTTATCATTTACAGGAATATACATCGTGCAGAGAGAGAAAGAGAGAAAAAGATAGAGACAGAAAGAGAGAGATAAAGAGAGAAAGAGAGAAAGAAAGAGAGAGAGGGATAAATAGAGGGAAAGAGAGAAATAGAGAGAAATAAAGAGAAATAGAGAAAGAGAGAGAGAAAAAAGAGACAAAGATAGAGACAGAAAGAGAGAGATAAAGAGAGAAAGAGAGAAATAGAGAGAGAGAAAGAGAGAAAGAGAGATAAATAGAGAGAAAGAGAGAAATAGAGGGAAATAGAGTTAAAGAGAGAAAGAGAGCGAGAAAAAAAGAGATAGTCAAAGAGAGAGAGAGAGAGATCGTAAACAGTTGATCTCTATTTAGTCATCACTCCCTAATCAAATTCTCATCGAACTCACTTGCTAAGATTACAGATAAAAGCATTCTATGCAACCATGGGATCACAATGTTCTCAGTATGCCCGCACTACTCGGCTTATCACATGTGATCCATCTGATAGCTCTGATCGTGTCTTGGTAAAGGTTGTGGTAACTTAACATGGGGTTATCCCGTTTACGTTTTATTAATAACATTCCTTCTAATATTAAATGGCAACACATCTGGCCACAAATATGAACGCATTACCAGAAGGATAATCTCCCCTTAAAAAAAACAAAGAAAAAGTTTAAAAAAGATTAAAAAACTGCAAATAAAATAAAAGTGGAAAAGCGACCAACGTAACGGATACTTTACATTAGTAAAGGAGAATAAACACTTTTGAAAAGATTGTGTATAAACACAGCAATCCGTATAGAATGTAAATTATATCATTAACAATTCTAAAATAAGACGTATTACTGGAATATTTGTATTGTAAGACATTGTAAAAGAGGTAGAATTAACAATACCAAGTGTTAATCTAAGGGAAAATATGAACGGTATGATCCAACTTAAGACGATTGATATATATATATATATATATATATATATATATATATATATATATATACTATATATATATATATATATATATATATATATATATACAAGTATCATTTCAGACCAGCTATTAACAAGATTAATTATACTATTAGTACTAATATACTCAAATGCCTATGAATATTAATTTAAATTAAACACAGTTCTTTATTTTTAAAGCCTAAATAGAATATATATTCACTCCTAGGTCTATGCCTGGTTAACATTACTCCACTGACGATGGACCTGGAAAGGGTCCGAAAGCATTTTGGGAAGCTTTGGCAATTTTATCAGCCAGTGTCCGTCTGAAACTAAGAACCTAATCAGAAAAACGGAAAGGATCGTAGAAAAAGTATCCAGACACAAGATGTCCGTTATTTGTAATGATACTTGTATAAAAGAAAAGATGCTGCCAAGATACATATATATATATATATATATATATATATATATATATATATATATATATATATCTGTATCACTTTAAACTAACAAAAAAATGAAGTTTATAATAAAAAAGAAGAAAAAATTGGTTTCGATTTCTTTTTTTCTTTTTTTAAAATTGATATCGCATCTTTAATGCTTTAAAAGGTATTTATTTTACCTATTCCTTATTATATATATATATATATATATATATATATATATGTATATATATATATGTATATATATGTATATATATATATATATATATATATATATATATATATATATATATATAAGAAAGAGATAAGATATATGACATACAATGACAATCTGTGTTAGTCTGGCCTGTTATATGTAGAATTAATAAGAGCGACATGGAAAGGAAATATACCATATTTTAGAAATAAAATAAATGTTCACAAACTATTGTGAATAAATATTGCAAATTAAATGTTTGAAGCAAGAATAATGTTATGTTCTTGTAAAATAGTTAGTATGAAGTCAAAAGCATATACATGAGGTGAGGATGAATTGACAACAGAAAAACAGCTTAAAATGTAAGGGAAGCTCGCGTAAAATGATAACATTCAATACTCAAATATTGCAGGCATTGGAATAAGCTCAGTTATCGAACCTTTGAATAAAGCAGATCTATTGTAATGTAAATTGAAGCAAATACATTTATGACCTTATTTACTTCAGTTCCGAGAATTCCAGAGCAATTAGGCGTACGATCATTTCTTATAAAATGTATCAAATTATAACAGGTAAAAAATTTTTTAAAAAATACACGAGATGATATGTATATATATATATATATATATATATATATATATATATATATATATATATATATATATTAATAAAATTTAAAATGTAAGCCATTAACAATGCGAGATTACTTTTTAAAAAATTACATTAATCTAATATTTCAAAATAAATTACATCTTCAGAGTTGACCAGTTATTAAGTCATTTTTTTTTGAAAAACAAGAATAACCAAACTTATTTCTTTGTTACTTGATAAAACGTCTTTCCGCACTGGTGGTGTTGGCGGCCATGATTCAAATTCCGGTGTTTAACGAAGAGCCTGGCTCGCTCATGTAGGTAAAGTGGTCGTCCATTTAAAGCATTGTTGGATATGTTAATAAAATTTAAAATGTAAGCCATTAACAATGCGAGATTAATTTATATTTATATTTATATTTTTTTACATTAATCTTATATTTCGGAATAAATTATATCTTCAGAGGTGCCAGTTATTGAGTCATATATATATATATATATATATATATATATATATATATATATATATATATATATATATATATATATTTAGTTGTTATTGTGGCAAGGACTATAGTCCTTTGATACATTCAGGTGGGGAAGACATGTTATTGAAAAGTGTTTGAAACGAGAAAACCGGTATCATTACATAAATATACTATGCCGGAGTTCGTCTACACTCATCAGAGTAAATACGTGGAACAAAAAAGCATGCACTACAATTAAAACTTACAATATCGAGTGAAGTGGATGAGAGTTTCGGGCAGAAAATTGGGTGGTGTCAGAAGTGGATCACATTAAGTCCTAGAAGCCACCTGCCTTCATTTACATAGGGAGGGTTTTAATGACTTAATATAGATTTTTTTCCAGAACTTAAAGATTGAATAGCCAAACAATTATCATCATGAAACTCATGACGATATTGGTCAACGTGGAACCAAGAGGAAAACCCATAGAAATACCTAAGTGTTTCGGTCCATGACATCATCAAAACTGAATTCGACAGGCATTGTAGAAACCGCATGCCCCACGAAGTTCTCTGAATGAGAAGCCTTGATATAGTACATGATCACAAATATCGATAGTTTCTTGTAAGGGAATGCATGTTACTAGACTTCTGATGTCGACAGAACACATGAACTTATTTCAGCAGAAAAAGGGACGATTACGTATTTATGAAGCAATAGTGAATGGATCTTTCTTGCAGTTGGCTGAATATACATAAACCACTTACTGAAGAAATTCACCCAACCATTAAGCTAATTAATGTCGAACTGAACCAACCATAGATCTAATAGGTTTTACAGGTATATTGTTTGCATGTGTTTTGGAAACTCATATAGACGTGGTCTTATAGACGTTAAGGGTCAGATAAAGTAATCTATATAACCAGGAAGATCACATGCCAATTGGAACGGCCGCATAAGTGAATGCAATAGCATTAAGCCTTGCTTTAAACACTAAGTGTTGGTCGACTGCAGACAGGGACACTTTCGACATTTGTGACAATAAAACTTAAATTTCCGAATGTATGTCTTCTCGTTTGATAGGTACGTGTGAAATACAGAATCCCAAACTATGAGAAAACATACCATACCACTGGATACCATAGAACTATTTTCACTTATGGATACTCGCAATTTTCACGCCGTGTTACCTGGAAATACCTAATTCTCAACATAATCGGGGAAAATAAATCCAACACCAGCACGAAGCTGGTAAACTAGTCTACAAAACAAATACAGGATCTAGTGCTGTATCTGGTTTTACATTAAATTGCTCTTTAAGATTTCTGAAAGCATTGAACACCCCTTCTTCTTCACAAGGAAATTAAGAGCTTTTTTCTCTGTTCAATTAAAAGCTCTGACGCTATCACATTTAGTGAAGCAATGTACGCCGATATATTTTTGGTTGATATCATATCCAATGCAATCTGCTATTGTCTTTATGGCTACTGTCTTTAAATTAGTTGTTTTTCCTGCATCGAAATACAGGTGGACACCAATGAGGAATTTCAGAGCGATTACATTGATGATGACGTCAGTATCTGGACTCACAATGATGAAGTTACCACGGTTACTGGCTTCAAAAGAAGCATATACAACTTCCGTTTTCATACAAATTTAAATTTTCATATTAAGAATACTACCGATGAAACAGACCAATATCAGATTGACTAAATATTTCGAAAGATTTACCTAATGAATGTTCTGCTGGTGTTTTCATTTACAAAGTTAATTAAGCATTCTTATTGATTATTTTAATTTTATTCTAGGGTTTATTAATTGAAAAACAATTTCAATAGTCTTACTTAATACTTGTATATTCGAGATATATAACCCTTTGCTCCTTTTTATTGGAAATCTACGCGACAAAAAGAACACATACCGCAACGGGTTCTATTTCCATTGGATTATCATAGTTAACTAACTATTTTTTCTAAATTATGATTGTTGATTTTACCATAAATCTTACATTGCGGATTCCGTTTACTATGTAAGTCATTCGTAAATCCATCCCTATCTTTCAGATAACATCTTCAGAAAAGCCTCTACAGATTGTGTTATTCATAGAATTGTGTAACAACATCATTATCATTATATATATTTCGACATGAAATCATATGTATCGCACCTGTGAAATTCCTGTTTGATTAAAAGTTAAGTTTAACAGTGAATTATGCACAACAAACATACATTTGTAAGAAAATATATTTAATTTGCTATCCATGTTAATATGTAACACCCGAGATGAACCCCTGCTCAAATAACATCGCTACACCCCTAACAATACTACCACCTGTCTCTTAACATGCATTTCGTTCTTTTTGTCGTGGTGTTCCAGTATTGTAAAGCAACCTGTGTTTACTCATGCAAACTATTAACACCTATAAAACCAATAACTCCGAGCATGTACCTTTCAATCTTCCAATCAAGCAAGACATCGCGAATACTGTAGGTGTCTTCCTCTATCCTTACAGATAATTTTAATATTATTCTTAATATTAATAATGAACACACCGACACGCAGTCTCACTTATACTAAGCATGTGTATAATATATGTGTATCGCAGAATACTTTTTTGGCATGCCTTTTTTATACTTTCCATATTCATAGCGGTTTGAATTCAAGAATCGTGCTATCTAATGTTTCCTTTGAATACAAAGGAACGTTGATAACATCAGAGTAAACGCCATTCATTTTGTGGATTATGTAATTCATGCGATCCATTTGAGTGAATAGAACACTTTATTCACCACTCTCGTTCTTTCCCCTCTCTTCCTGGAGTTCTATCATGAAGATGTGTGCGTCAAATAATAGTTTGATAAACATCGAAATGGGTAAAGAAACTCATATAATTTGCTTTTCGTGATATTCGCTTTTCTGCTGAATAACGCAAACACGATTCTGCCTCGATTCTATTTATGCAAATAAAAAAAAAAGACAGGCAAGCCATTCATTTCAGTCTGTCAATAATAATGGTCCACATTCAATTTGTTGTTACTCTTAGGACGAGAACAATTCACACGACAGCCTACCATTTGAATAGCCTTTATATTTATTTCTATTGCCGGTACAAAAATATAAAACCTGTAAGGTATCGAAGGCAAATAGCATTCCTTGTTTATTTTACTATTGTGTATCTGTGTATTCGCAAAATGTGCAGAGTTGCTAAAGCAGTGTGACTTTTAATGTATGTTTAGAAATGCAGGTTGTATTGTTTTCATATTCGTATCTGAAAAATTAAAAATTCTCCCCAAATGTTATTATAGATAAAAATGCATTTGTTTTAGACCTGATGACTTATGATCAAGCATTTTAATGAAAAGTAAAATTAGAACCTAAATCAAGTCTGGTGACATAGATTTTGTAAATCTGATGGTATGTTATGATAACGTTTAGTACACCATTATGAATAGATATATATATATATATATATATATATATATATATATATATATATATATATATATATATATATATAAATATAGAGAGAAAAATCAGTAGTATATGTAAATATATATATATATATATATATGTATATATATATCTATAATACTTAAAATAAATCACTTTTACTAATTAAGGTTATATATATATATATATATATATATATATATATATATATATATAGAGAGAGAGAGAGAGAGAGAGAGAGAGAGAGAGAGAGAAAGAGAGAGAGAGAGAGATAGAGATACATTAATAAGCCAAAGTTATTTATTTTTACTATTTGATTAGAATGTGTAATTTGTTATTTTTATTATTTATTATCGTTTATAATTATTTAGGTCAGTTTTAAAATGATCGTTTTATTTTTAATTTAATAATAGTCTAAAAAATATGTGATGACTTTTCCGGTTCAGTTTCGATTCCGATTCGTTCATTTTCATCCATCCCATAGTATTAAATACGAATGCTATTTATTGAGCAAATACAAGAACTAATATTTGTTGCATACATGTGCATCATTCAATCTAAACAAACGCGTATAAGATCTACAGAGAGACATCAACCAAACCAAAAAACTTCCTAGCAAAAACGTTTCTGACCAAAAAGTAAATAATGTGATATGGAATTGTTAACGAGAAGAAAGGCGTTATAACAAATAGAGAAATAGAGCTTTTAAACTAAGAAATATTTGTAGAAAAACGGCACGGATAAATATTTAGGGTATAAACCTCTATATTAAAGATTAATGATGAGCATTTGAATCTTAAATAGTAGGTGTTTTCTGTAAGAAGAGAATATCGTCCATATACTAGTGGTCAGATGGGTTACCATTACCGAATATCAGGTGTTTTAAGTAAAATCCGTTGTGGATGACTACAAATCTGCAACTACAACGAACAGTTCTGCGTCATTAGTTGTGTAATGCGCCTATCAGTCACTTTTAAATGGTTACATATCTAATGCCTGAAAACATGCATTGAAGAACATCGCCAGCTCTGATCCATTAAAATAGATTGAAGCCTTTTTGCGGTAAAAATAACAGTTACACACCCATATGGATAATGGCTTTGTTATAATCCTTTTTACTTCTATTCCGGTTTTAATGTAAAAAAAATACTTCCCCGACGTTATCTTTGTTGACAAGAAAACACCGAGTTTAAATGGATCTATTATATTCCTTTTTACTTCTATTCCCTTTTTAGTCGAATAATGTAGAAAATATACTTCTTAGACGTTATCTTTGTTGACAAGAAAACGCCGAGCTTAAATTAATTTCAGTTTGTTCACTACAGTGTTACATTTATCCTTGTTCTCAATTAAGGCGACTGGTGATACCAGATCAGGCTGCCCTGTGGCTCCCTGAGACGAAATTCACCTACATTGACGTTTTTTTTTTTTTTTTTTTTTTTTTGTAAAACTTAATTATGTTCTACAAAACCAAAAACAAAAACAACAGCCCCTCTCCCTTTCTCCCTCCCCTTTTTTATTTTTATTTTTCCTACCCTACTCCCGGTCCTGGATATGACCTTAAACTACATCCGATGGTGAGATCCGGCTTACGGACTTTGGGGAATGTGGAGCCTCCTCTTAATTACCATTGCTCCCAGGCCAACCCTGACCCGGAGTGGTAGTACCTGTTAGGGTCCCAACTATGGGTTAAATAGAAACAGATATTAAAAGGGGAAAGAAACAAAAAAGAGAAGAAAACAAGACCAGATTCGGCATTAAATAACCCAAAAAGGGTTGATATGCCGTAAAACAAAACTACCAAACCAAACTACCAAATCAATTAAGGCGAGAAGGATGTCGAGCAGAGCTTTTAGTTTTATAGGCTCTTATTCATTGGAATTGCATCTGAAAATTAAACGAAAAGAAATACTTCAAAAACCAAAGGCAAACTAAATTACTATGCTGTTGATTCTGGAAAGCTGATGATTAAAGAACATCCGTGACGAATTAAAACAGATATATTTCTGAACTCTTTGGAAGAAGATTGATAATGTGTATCAATTTGGTTATTCGGACTATATTTCTCATCTTGTGTGTTATCATAACAACGTATCAGCCGCTGTAACCTCCGGAACTGCATATAGTACTAAGTTAAATTATGTTCTAAGTGATTGTTATCCGAAGGTTGGAGATTAAATACTCGGTGCGAGCGATACAAAGAATTGCGAATTAGTCAAGACTTCTTTCAGTCATGGCGTGGATGAAATAAATGGTACCCTTCGAAATTCCGTCCAGATTTTCGAGGTTGAAGAGATAAACCTGAAGAAGGACGGAAGTTACAGCGGCCGAAACGTTGTGATGATAACACTCAAGATGAGAAATGTAGTCCGAATAACTAAAATTAAAACACAGATGTTCATAACTCTAATGGCGCATGCATAATTTTAATTGCCAACAGGAGTACACTTATATCTATATGTGAAGTATCCGCATCATTCAGCTCAATTAGACACCACACGCTGGTCTTACTATTCACTTCAGTGGTATTTTGTCTGTCAATGAATTATCTAAACGCAAGAAAAGCGTGTGTGTCCTCTACTCTCAGACAAGTGAGTCTCCTTATTTGCTGTTTTAAGCTGAGGACAACTAATGTCAACATTTCGAAATTGCTGGTCTAGATCTTAATACCTTTTACTTCAGTATTCTAAGGAATTCGATGGACTGGGCACTTTTACTGTGTAGAAATAGAAATGGTTTATAACAAATGCATATCATCATAAACTTCCACTCCTTCGTTTTTTATATTTTACTGCGAAAACAAAATATGCTTGATTATAAAAACATCTATTCAAAAACAAAAAATAATTTGACATTTTCAACGGCCTTCTACTCATGATATGTTTTATTAAGTCACTGTACCAAGTTTCATCTTTGAATCGAAAACTCTTTAACATGATTCTTCAACTCAATCAAATCACTAGAATCGGAAACTCATCATAGTGTTGCATTGATCGTGGAAGATCCTGGCCAGATGATGTAATGTCTCTCATCCTATTAGTTAAAATAACACACATTATCTAATAATAAGCACAAATGAGGTGTTTTTCACCCAGGGGTTTTTATCCCGTCTAATAAACCAGTATCGTCCGAGCCTTTGGGTCTGGATTTACGCCTTTCTATTGGGGGTTGTCGGTCCTGTGCAGTTCTAGGAGGTGCACCTTCCTAGGCTTTTACCTCCCCTCTTTGGGGAGGAGTAAGTTTATTGCTTACTGTCTGAGGCGCCCCTACCGGGGAATGCCGACGGGGCTGCCCAAGTAATTTTTAAACAGCCAGAGTGCTCAAATTCTCGAGCACTGGATCTTTCCCACTTTCCCGACCTTGTGTCACATCTTACCTTGTGGGAGGAAGATAAATAGAATGATAAGCACAAAGCACAATATTGTATCCTTTGTAAAATATCTTAACGTTTATGTTGATATTTCACGTGTTATTTCCGGAGAAAAATCGAGAGATTACAAGAAATATAAACGTATCTGTCCGAATAAGAGACGCTTACCAATGTCTTATTTCAACGTTGCCTTCTGCAGCTTAATCATATTGTGATCTTATCAGTTGAAACAGTCATTAAAGATGGACAATTTGATTTTACTCTTGATAAAACACATTGTTTTAGATGACATGTTTTTTGTGGTTTGGTTTATTTGTTTTAGACTACATGAACTGTGTTGCTATTGTCTTTTTTTAATTTTGAATTCAGAGAAGTTCGTATTTTTTGTTCATGTATCACATTGTTGATATTTTCATATAATTATTCGCGGTGTGGATTTTTATTGTATTTGATTGTTTAAAACACGAATCTTTCTTCCAATTGTACCGGCTGAGAAACATTATTTTACTATATGTAATGTAATGGATCCAAGTGTATTACACAATATCACATCTTTGTAATACTATTATTATTAATAATAGTTCAGTTTATGTACAGACACGAAATTCCGATTCTTCTGACAATTTAAGAGACATGTTTATCATCGCAAATCAATTGTTTGTCCTATATTCTGAATACTATTTCCAACATTCATAATTCGTTGTATACATACATTAAGATATTTATTTTTCCTCCATAAAAATAGAAATTATAAAAAAAATAATGCACCATTTATCTTGATGATTAAACATATATGCAATCCCAGTAAGTGATGGCTCACGTTTCGGGATTGTTTTATTCTACCACAATGTGTGTGTTTCCTTATACGAATAGTTTGAAATACGTTCAAGTGGATAATAAAACTCATATAATGTGTTGTTCACGGCAGAGCAATAACAACAAAAAAAAGATGCGTACATTCGCGATGCACGTTATGCGATAAATATTATGTTTTAAACGCGTGGCATCTTTTTTAAAGATGCGTGAATCGATGTAAATATGATAATTTAGACAAGTTTAATGTATGAACAGCGGACAGTATATCATTATTAAACGCATCAATAAATCATGTGGCCACTAAAAGATTCTAATATTTTTTAGGTTTGTACTTTATGATTTAAAACAATCTTAACAGGGAAACACAATTACATTACACGACGACAATATACCGTAAGAAAAGACTCTAGAACAACTAGTGTAGGACAAATACTACATCATGCTTACCTGAACACGAAAATGCTCGATTATTTTGAAGTTGTGTACGAATGAAACAATACGCCATTTTTACTCTTCCTCAACCTTCTTTTACTTTCGTTATATATATATATATATATATATATATATATATATATACATATATATATATATATATATATACACACATATGTATACATATGTATACGTGTGTATGTATGCATATATATATATATATATATATATATATATATATATATATGTATATACGTTAATAACACATACTATATGTGTATATTAATTATAGATTCGAATTATACGCTCAATAGGCATTCCTTCCACCAGGATCTTGGACCGACAGGTTTTTGCTGATAACATCCTTAACTGAAAACATATACATTATCAGAAAGTTTTCATCTTCTCTGAGCAATGTTTCTTACAAACGGAGAAATGCTTTCTATATAACTTTTATCGTTGGCTAGTTTTGTTCATCTTAAAGTAGTTGTTGTCCTAGCTTCTTACATCAAGTATCTTCATGCTTTGTGTGGAGCGATTTTCAAAACACCCCCCACAGACACACACAGACACACACACACACACACACAGACACACCCACACACACACACACACACACACACACATATATATATATATATATATATATATATATATATATATATATATATAGGGCGATAAAAAATAAGCTGTCACGTTCAGAATCAACTGATTCGCAGAGCTACTCACTGCACAATTGTATATATATATATATATATATATATATATATATATATATATATATATATTTTAAATAACACACCAACACACACATACATATATATATATATATATATATATATATATATATATATATATATATATATATATATATATGCATATATATATAAAGTAAAAAAAAAGCCTGCGTCTGGCGATAAAAAAATCTGACCGGTAGTTCAAGTCAGTGTCCGCTATTAATTTGTTTTTACTACGCAAAATTGTGTTTACACTACAAAATTGACTGGAATAAACAAACTGTTTTATTTTTCGATTATATGAATTTAACTGGTGCTGCGCGGGGATCTGTTTATTTTTAATTTGATCACCTCTTTTTAAGAGTGTGAAGATAACATTGTTATTACGGTATCGTTTTCCACTAAATTATTGATTAACTGTAATTTATATACACCCGCAAAATACGCTGTGATGGCAATCCTATTTCAATGTATATGTAACAGTCTTTCTTTTTTTAAACATAGTTCACCTCAAACAAGGCAGGACGAAACTTTAGACGTAAAGGATGAAGGTTTGGGGGGATCTAAATTAGGAGCTGCGCAGCGAGATGTCTGTTTACATTAGTTTTAAATGTCTGCATGTCAGTAACGTCAGGAAAACAGGGAGCAGAGAGGGTGTTCCAGTGTCCAGCAGCACGAGGAAAGAAGCTTTTGGAGTAGAAAACGTCTTCGGCATCCGAGGGTCTCCACAGTGAATGGTTTGTATTTGGTAGATTGTCGGGTTGGTCTAGAGAATTTACGTCGTGGGGGTAACAGGAGCAGCAAGTTCATCAGAGCACAATCCATCGAAGTACAAGGAAGCAACATTGCGGCGATGGGACAAGGGCTGGAGCTCGGTTGATAGTGAAGGACCTATCAAGTCGGCGACTCTTTTTTGGACCTTGTCCAAGAGGGAGAGACAAGAGGATTATGTCCCAGCCCAGATGTTACAACAATACTCCATGCATGGGCCGATGGTGGCTTTGTAGAGATATAAGATAATGGCAGGTGTGAGAAGTTTACTGGCAGGTTAGAGGGAGCCAACTTGCTTTACATTATTAATCGTATAATACATGAAGATTTGCGAATTACTTTAAAGTCAGAAATTCGGCAACAAAAATGCTTAATAACATAATTCCTTTTAAACTTCAAAAGATCAGACATTAATTCATTATTTTTAAAAAGTTTATTCGTCTCATAGCAAACTATTTAAAAGCCTGACTTGTTAACTATTTAACAAAATTTCGACGCATATAGGCTGGCATCCTACACTAAGAAAATATAAATGTTCGCATATTTGTAATATGTAGTTTATCGAGCGGTTTATCAATAAACTCTGATGCTTTTAACATTCTGATATTTAGAGTACTTTTCCAATTGCATCGTAAGATATTTCTTCGAATTTTACAAATATTAGCACGACTCATTGTCTAAATTCATCATGAGATATCTAATAAAACTGTCATTTGGAATTCGGTTAATGGAAACCAAAAATGAAGCCTGCCACTTTAGGTTTCATAATTGTCTTTGTTTATATTTACTTGGAATTGGCACCAGCAGCTGTTGCAGAATTTGTAACAAGTTATTTAACGACATGCGAAGAAAATGCATCAGTCGCAGCTGTAACATCTATTGGAGCAGACACAATTTGGTTCGCGGTCCATTAGAGTATTAGTTTTATCAGCAGTATTTCTCATAATGATGTAAATGTAAATAATCAAATCACAACATGTTGCTCTGCTGTAACAAGCGCAACCCCATATATATATATATATATATATATACATATATATATATATATATATATGTGTGTGTGTATATATATATATATATATATATATATATATATATATATATATATAGTTTTGAAATACAAGCGAATAAAAAATTATGTGAGAGTGAAGATATTGACGTAATGACTACATGAGATTATATGACATTTTGAATTTTTTATAATGAATGTCATGCAATCCCTTACAGGTGAATGCTATTAAATGACCTGGAGGTGTTTCTGCGTTAAAAACATTTAAACAGCACTCTTTGTTATCGGAGTACCAATCAAGTAAATTGTGTTCGATCTAAATCCAGTATTGAAAATGTCAAAATATTTCTTCGAAGAATTATATTCTCAATGCTAATTGTAACTTGTCAATATAAGTCCATTCACCTCTACGGTATTTTAAGTAGATGTTTCCTGTCTAACATAGGTTTTATATGATGCATTTGAGGCTCATCCTCAACCGAAAATTGTAGATATCAGTGTTGGAATGTAAGATGTAAGAGGTTGCTACACGACAAATAAGACATAAAAGGTTAACCATGTGAGGCATAGGATACCGAGAGATTTTTAACGAAAGCTTTGAAGACTTTATTCTGGCGAAAGTGTCGGAGTGAAGGAATAAATAGTAAATTATGTCTATCTATGAAAAACAGGTATTTGACGCGATCCTTTTTTCTCTATCTTCCCGCTCTTTCTCTCTCTTTATCCGAATAATCTTATTTGATATAATACTGAACTATTTATATACTTTAGCTAAGAGTGTTGCTTGTTTAATCATCGCCTATGACAACAATCTGGTTACTGATAGACCCATGAACAATCTCCACTAGGCAGACTTAAGCAGTGATCACAATCAAATAAATAGAGATTGTATAATAATTATAAAAGGCCATTTCTACATTAAATTAATGTTATTCGTTTCAAATCGATGAAAATAATCGCAATGATTTGTCGACGTGTCTTCGATTGTTCCACTGTACCTTTGTATTTTAGAATGGCTCGGTATGGACCTAAATGTTGAAAAATGAAGTGCGTTGTAAATCTATTATCTGTGACGTCACATCAATCTGTAATAACGTAACCCTTGCCATCAACTCAAAATCTAACGTGTACGTTCATTGAACATGTGCGTTCTGTAATGGAGCTAGTAGTTCAAACTTAATCCTGAAAGACCCACGACGAGGTTAATCTGAAAAAGTGTGAACGAACGATGATAATGATATGCTTAATGTAGGCCTGGCAGACCGACTGACTTAGCGTGTCTTTTATGAAGACTGTAGTACATAAAAGAATGTGCCCTTATTCAATATGCGTATTTAGATGTGGAAATTCCATCTAAACCATAAGCGTTTGTAGTTGACGGATTCACTATATCTCCAAACTAAAAGTGGACGTAATTTATTATAACGTGGATGCATTTAACATCATATTAAGTTAAATATGAACATCGGGCAATTGAACTGGTATTTTAAAACTTGCAAACGAAATACAATGTTTTTTATAAATTAAGCGTTCATGCACTGCGATAATTATATTATAAATGTAACCGGGAATGGCCAATCGACGTACTGTGTCTTTTTATCAAAATTGGACGGCAACACTAAATAAAGATTCATTTGATCAATATGACCACATAATGTATTGTGTAATCAACTTGTATTTTCTTGTAAAACAGGCAGTAGAAGATAGAGATACATTTATGTATCAATTACAAAAGAAAAAAAAATGATCACAGTTAAATTATTTGGTTTAGAGAATGTGTGATGTTTTAATGGTCAGCTAGTAGGTAAATGAAGTTATATATAATTGAGGAAAAGGAATAATGGTATCAGAGTTCTAAAGAAGATTTATTTGATTGGTACCGGTTTAATGGGCATTTAGATGTGCTTACTGACAGACTGGCCGGGTGAAATGAAAAAATTAATTTTCAGACAATGCATTTTATTTATTACCGTGTTTGGGCCAATACAAATAAACAAAACCACTAGAAACTGAAAAGTAGTAAAACTTACTAGTTTTTTGTCATTATTTCTATGTTTGTTCTACAAATCTGCAGAGTTGCTGAAAGAACATCATGGCTTCCAAATGTGTGCGGAAGAAATCAACTCCATGAGTAGAGCAGAAATAATGATAACTAAGTATATCATATATCTTTTATTGACGTGTCAAGATGTACACCTATTCATTAACATTTTTATAGCTTATCTTTTGTATCGACAAATACACAAAAGAACAGTGGAGAGATAATATGATACATAACGAAATAAATATATATAAGTGTGTGAATATCTATCTTTATGTTTTGACTATGGTTGCAACTAAACGTTATCATTTTGTAAAGAATTTAATTCGTATTCAACTGTACTGAGCTTTACTGCTTTGGGTCTAAGATTTCACCTCCAAATGTTATGGTGTAACGAATCGATGTCACTAATGAGGAGTACTTCAGGTAAACTAGACCATCCTGAGGCACGATCTTCGTCGGCTTTGTGCGGAGGTTTGAGTCACTACACAAACGTACAAACAAACAGAAGCAGTTGAAACGCCAGCGCACACGCAATGGTTATCGGCTATGAATATAATAAGATCATCAACTTTATATACGCTAATACACAATATCCCGACGCTTTAAACAATCTGCTTATGATTTTGCTGAAATGTAATGAATTATTAGCGTTCACCCTATCTTCGGCTATGATATGACTTCTACTACTATTACTAATACACATTAATCTTCAGATTCGCTTTTCTATCGCGTATGTCTTGATTGCATACTTTTGTTTTCAAGCTAAGTCGAAGTCAGAATATGTTATTTATTTAATTTTTTGCATAAACTGTTACATTGTTTTAGAGAGTTACTCTCATTCATTTACGTGATATGTCATTAAAAGAAAACCATTACAGGCTATTTTCAGATTTTACAAATTCTTCTATCAAACAAATGTAAAATGTAGCCTTCAATAAAACACATTTTACACTAGTGTTGTTAGTGTTAATGTCTATCTAGATTCGTTGACAAAACTTCAAATAGATCCTAGCAGTGTTTGGTTACAATTTAATTGCATCTTTTCTATATTAAGAAAATTAGGCACCTTCGCGTAAGTGTATTTCTCGCGGCAACGTAACCTACATAATTACACCCATAATTATTATTTAAAAAAAATATTAATACATTATTTATTGGCATCAGACTTATATTAGCTAACAATCTAACGACACTTTCTAAATTCGATTTAAATATATAATTAAGAAATCGAAAACAATCAAGCATATTGCATTTCGGTTACTTATGAAAGTGGAAAGAAAAATGCTTCTTCGTTTAATATATATATTTTCCGATGTTATTTAAAGTGTTATAACAACGTGGTTTACTTTCTCATTTTATCACTAAACGATGAAAAATAAAAGTTAGTTTGCGGACTCGTATTAAATTAAACAAAACTGAACTTTTATACAAATTAAAGATAATGTTCCCCTGTACCTGTGTGAATAATAGGAAAATAACCACATTTATCACAGGCGACTAAACTCACAACTGTCTTACGCTTATTCACTCGATCGTGTTATAGTAAATGTGTTATTATTTTCTCCAGCTAACACTTAATATTAATTTTGGCCCACCATCTTCGACTCTCCCAAAACGTACTCGATAAAGGTGGTAGTAAAAACATGTCATGCTATAACATTACTACTACCACTCTCACAATACACACCGGAAACTAATATACAACGTCTACTTTTAAAACGTGTTCGTTTATATTTACAATTTGTCTGATATTACTTTACTACATAATAAAAAAAAACATTACACACACATTTAATGGGCACCCCCTTTAATTCAGCTGATTTTCGATAATATCGGATCACGTTATTTCTACCTATTACTCATTCCGTTTTTAAAGAATACAACTAACAGAGATAGGTCCTTCCAGTGTTCCTTTATTCAAAATGACGGCTACAATTTCTTAAGCGACTCGACTTCTTAATGAAGTAAATATACACCAAAATATTCGTGAGAATATAAAGTTAACATTTTCATATCCCTGCAACATTCACACGAATGCTATCTAATAATTGAAAAAAACCCATCCGTTTCACTGTATAAAAATGTCCCTAAACGTATGAAGATTAAATCTTAATTTAGCCGCCTTATGGCGGTTTGTAAAATAAAACGCATGTAAGCTAAAAGCTTTGTTTAACTAACCTATTTTCTTGGTCAAGAGATTATCGGCGTAGATCCAAGACCGAAAAATGAAGGCTTCGATCCAAGTCGACTCACGCATTTTGTTTACATTGTTAAACATTTTTCTACGAGGGAGAAGGAAAAAGGACTATTAGCCGGATATTTTACATTCAACGTTAATATGTAGTATCTTGAAAATAAATAAATGTAATATTTTGTACTTTAACAATTGTAAATACCATACTTTCTATTCGAACACACATCGTTGATTCAAGCTCTGCAGGTACCTTAATAATATTTGTGTTTTATTAGTGCTTAACAGGTATACACATTTGTCTTTCTAATTTGTATTTCTTCGCAAAACAAATTGAAATACAATACAGCAATAACAGGGCGAATTGGATGTAATAGGGCTTTGTAGTCCTCTTTTATTAAAAAAGTGCTCAGCATCTTCATAGATAGAGCTTATGTTTGAGAAATACCGGAATCATGGGATGGGGATAAAGACTCCTATTCTGCCGGTAACGCCGGGGGACGGGTCCAGCTAGTAGTAAAATAAATTATTCTAACATGTTTCTTAATTTAATTATTTTGGCAAAAATGCTAATCTAAGATAGAGTAATAGAGAAATAGGGGGGGGCGTCAAATGAAACAAAAATAAAATAAGGATTTCCGACTAATGCCATTATTCACAGAAGTAGAATATAAATATATACATATTTATACATATATATATATATGTATATATATATATATATATGTATATATATATATATATATATATAGAGAGAGATTTATATATATGCATATATGTGTGTAAATATATATTTACATATATGTGTATATGTGTGTGTGCAAATATATATTTACATATATATGTATATATGTGTGTATAAATATATATTTACATATATATATATATATATATATATATATATATATATATATATATATATATGTGTGTGTGGGTGTGGGTGTAAATATATATTTACATATATATATATATATATATATTAATATACATATGTATATAAGTGTGTTTGCGTGTGAGCGCGTTTTAATTAATTCACTATAGCAAGTTGAACGCTGAAGTTAGATGACTTGAAACAACGTTTTTATATATTTGTCAGTATGCGATAAAAATTGTTCAACATTGTATTCATTCAAATGTATGTGTTTTACTCGGCAATATAATATAATTCAGAAATAAAACATTATTTTAAGGTATTAGAGTTTGCAACATCAATACTCAATCTTTACATTAGCGTTTGAATAGGAATTCATGAAGATAGGTTGTTATTCATCTAAAAAAAACTTTGAAAATTGATCAGGATAAAAATATTCATGGTGTTAAAATGTGTTTCCATTTATTCTTTGA
>OY744521.1:18398082-18433082 GCA_963556195.1 Sepiola atlantica | reverse complement strand
AATCAGTATAAATATATATTTCGTGATTGCACAATTTTTAAAATATGAAAAATATATAAAAATATTAAAATTCACAAAAGTTTTTCAGCAATAGAAATCCACATTGCTGGAAAAATACAGTATGTCCAAAAGTCGTAAATTCAGGATAGTAAGAATAGCAAGCAAGCAAACATAACAATGTACCAGACGTTCGAACAATCTAGAGGTACTCATCCGTTGCTAAAGATTATTTATATAATAAATATGCAACTCACCGGAGAAGAATACAAGAATATAACTCTTAAAATACATCTCACAATATACATTAAACCATCAACCTGGTACTTGGCTTTTCGTTGGGACGGGCACACACACACCCACACACCCACACACACACACACATACACACATATATATATATATATGTGTGTATATATATATATATATATATATATAGAGAGAGAGGGGGGGGGGAGAGAGAGATTAAATATGATATATATGCAATATATTATTATACACATATAGACCGGCATTTATTCTGAAATATTGAATAATAAAGAAAATGTTACTGATCGATCGAAAAATACGCATCACATATGTCGGCTAAAAATAATCATATGTATATATATATATATATATATATATATATATATATATATATATATATATATATATATATATGGGGTGTATGTGTGTGTCTTGGGGTAGATCAAAATAAGTTAGTTAGCAAAGTAAACTACATTTGACAAAAAATAAAATATTCCGTAGAAATCTTTTGAAAAAAGAGTGTCCGTTTTGTTTTCCTCCAAAACTGAACACATACAACTTCTAAGAATTGTACGAGCAATGTTTTCGGTAAAGTGTTAATAACCATTAAAAACACTGCTTAATCAATGGTATCTCAATTCTAATTTATTTAATTGTATTTTATTCTGAAATATTGAACTATAAAAAAATTACTGATCGAAAAATAAGCATCATATATGTTGGCTAACATATTTAGTTGATTTTACAGAGGATTAACATAGTGAAAATATTATATTTCTGGTGAATTTTTTTATCTTTAAATTCACAACTGCAGGAAAAAAACCGATTCTTAATTATTTACTTTTCTATTTCGCTCGTGTTTCATGACGTTTAATTGGACGCCCTGCTTGTTTTACAACGATTGGAATATCAGAATGTTGAGATGGCATCCCTGAAACGATTGAACGTGTAAATATAGAATTTGATGCTTAGACTCATATATAGATTAAAAGCGCTCAACATTCTATTTGCGTTCAGAAATATATTCAGGAAAGTAATACTAACAATAGATGTAATACTTTACAAAAGCGGGAGTAAGAAAATCACTATTAGTGAATATATCGTGGCATAGGTCAAAGTAATAATTCTAATGTTAGAATTTAGCGAAGGACAAGGTAACATACACTTTCCTCTAATGATGTGAGTTTACACATGTTTACCTGAATAGGAAAATTATAATGAAAACTCATAAGAACTCATTACACAAATAAACACACGCCGTTTCTAGTTTGATTTGGTTTTATGAGTTTATATTTAACATTATTTATCAAGTTCGCAATGATGAATCGATCCTAATGCAAGTATAACCCATGAACACGAGAGTAAGAGAGAAAGAGACGAAAGGAAACCATAGAGAAAACACGTACACAATGAATTAAAGAGTGCGTAATTGCAGATGAAAAAGAGACTGAAATAAACAAAACCAAGAAAACAAAAGAATATTAATAAAGAAAGAGGAGCCGAAGAAAAGCAGTACACAATCATTTGATGAAGTCGAAATGAAATAGAGAGGTAAATGTGATGACATGACTGATGGCGCAGAGATTGAAAAATGCTTCATATGCAATAGATTATGAAACAAATGTTGACCGGCAAACAAATAAATACAACTACTCTTAAAACGAATATAGAATTTGCAGCAGCAGCTGCTATTTTTTATATAAACATCAATATTTCGATTCCTTGTGGCTCGTGCTGGTGGTCTAATGGATAGAATATTTCACTGTCGTATAAAAACGGTGGACTCTCTATCACAGGTTGAAGCTCTTGCCTGTCCAGACCCACTGATAAGTAATGATGTAACTAAACCGTTTGTTCTTTGATTGCCTGTGGAGCTGAGTTGGTTGATAATCCAGCGCCAGAAACGGTCATCCGGTTGGTCATATCTCATAGTGAAACTTATATATGACAAATGAATGCATGTTCTAAAAATTTAAAAGCGGATAAGAACAAATATTTGTATTATTATCATACTAACATAATTAGTGTAAATCCCTCAAATGTAAGTGGTATTTAAATTAAACTTCTTAATCACTGATTGCCATGGCAAACAACACTCTACCTGAGAGTGCATCATTCAAAGTACTCGTCTTAACATTCATACGCAATGTGCATTGGAACACATACATAGAACTCATTGTTAAGGCTGTTGCTAAGAAGGTAGGTTTCCTGTACTCGCTAGACAATTACTCACACATACTAGTATCCTGCATCTCTTCAAAGCCCCCATCCGCCAATGCATCTGGGATGGTTAATCTAATATTTTACTCATTTTACTCTACCTTGTAAATACGGTATAACAAAAACTGTCCAATCTAATATGACCCTCTCTGTCAAAAATTCTACAACACCTGTATCATCACCGCAATATTGCTTTTTTCTGCTTGTTTTACAAGTACTTTAATAGAATTTGCTCCATCGGACTCGCAGCACATTTGCCCCCTCGACGTACATACCCATAACTAAACAGACAATCAGCAACACCCAACCCTTTTACTGAAGAGGCCCCTAGATGCCAGAAAGCTTCCTACTCTAATTGTTTCTTCCCTAGAATTGCTTGTGTCCTGCTCCCCTGACTGTGTTTACATGCAGAACTAGAAATGTAATGCGCAACGCAACTCCTTACATAGGGTCCCTGCAGACATTGTACCTAGTCTAAGTGGCAATGTTCCTTGTTTGAGGGCAAATAATGAGTAAAGAAATGTGTTAAATTATTATAATATTTGTAAGAAATATCATTGTTTTGTAATTTAAATACATATGAAATTGTTCATGCTAAGGTTTGTTTATAAATAAAAATCGGTTTAATTTAATACAAGATGCGTTCTTTCTATCTACACGTTTACGGATCAAACTTATTATCGTATTTAAAGGTGACATACCGAGAAAAATGCTATTAATACTTACACTCAACATTAAAGCAAGTATTTAAAAAATGTAATCAAACTATTAGAAATTGTATTTATAATTGACAGACTTGTTATGACTGTTTTGTTTATATTAAGTGTTATTTAGCATCATCAACCAACCGAATAGAAGGCATCCATATAGATGTGTCTACTACTGTACGATTGAATATTTCCACATTTTCGTTACAATCAAAATGCAGTTTCAGCGATTATTCTAAACGAAATACTTTTGTACACATGTCTATATTCTCTGAAGTCTCCACACGTATTCCTTCGAAAAGCAAAATATCGAACATAACTCAAGAAGTTTTCTTTGCAAGCAGTTTCTTACTGACTTGTAATTATCTACACTCGGCATGTTCAAACGAGTACACGTTTCGGGTAGAATATTCTCAATTTATATCTTGCTGCTGGTTGGAAAATGGGAATACAGGTAATTTGCTCTCTAATTATAACCAAGTTCAAAGAAGAACTTCATGGATATATTTCATTCCCTTCCTTGCGAAAATCATATCCTACATTTGAAATTCAAATCCTAAGAATACTGAGCTAAGCGAATATAAGAGGAGTTTTTTTTTTAGTTACATAAATATTAAATTCTCAGAGATATCTTGCCTATAGTAATATTTGTCTTTACGTCTGTTTAAATAAAATCTAGTACTGAGATTCTTATAATCCACCTAATCTGCGCGTTTTGCGATGACAACTTATGCGGAATAAACGAATAGATCGAACGACAAACAAATAAGCAATTACTTATATTAATATGCTATTTAATTCTTTCCTTGTCAGGCAGACGTAATTTCTATTTTAACTTTAAACGTGCCATATAGAAACGAGTTCAATATTAAACCTAAGTTTACCGAACGGCAGACATATCCTGATTAGTAAATTCCTGGACGCATCCATAACAATGTGTGCCTTTTCATTCTGTGTGTTTAGGAATCAAAATAATATATCTCACTGAAGCGTAACAAAATATATAAATGTCAAACAATACATGTCTTCGATTGGATTTACTTGCATCTGTTCACAAGGCGACTGATATTTAAATTATATTATAAGATGTTTGCAAACAGGCGTGGCGGACAAAAAAGCATTTCATTGCCATCTTAAGCGTGACAGATCCTCTAAAGCAAATCACATTCTACAGATAGTTTAGGACTTATCGGAAATTTCATTATTTTTCTCATATCCTTGTTACTAATAAAATCTCATGTCAAACATAAGTATGGCATACAGAAAAGTGTTTTTTTTTTATATCAGCGTATAAAACCGACCGATTATAAAGGTTTATGAACGCATTTCAAAATATGTGCAATATATAAAATGTATGGAACACCAGAAGACAACACACAGTGCGTAATGAAACCTGCAATTCAATCGTAAAAGACGAAATATAAAAGGTATGAGTGAAAGCGCAGATGAGAACAAAGAAGACATTGATAGATTCCCATGCTTTTCTACGTAAATAATATATAAATTAATTCATAAATTGTTAGAATATATATTTATTCAGACGTTTAATTAATGATTTTTTAACTATTTGCAAACATTGCGTCAAAAGCGAAACCTAATATCTCAAAGTTAGTCTTATGTTTTATTAATATCCGACGCCTGAAAATCCAACTTTTTTTTTCAATATCAAATGTGAATTATTTCAAATGTAAACAAACTATAACATGTAAATATATAAGATGCCCATTTTGAAATTAAATGTACAAAAATATTATTCATTCCGGGGAAATATTTTCAAACGTACTTTCCAACAGAAAATATGACACTAAATTAAAATTATTCTTTTTGTTTTGTAGAGCCGTGTTATTCTATTTTGTTTTTTACACATTTTTCGTCCACACATTGTTATTAATGAATTTCTCAGCTAAACCATGTTTTGCAAATAAATACAAATCGTGAAATTCATAGATGATTGCAATCTCATCACGTTTTTCAGCTGTAACCTCTGCCACGTCCGTATCTTCTTATCTGATATTTCAGACAAGTTTCTGGTCTGTATATTCTCTGGAAAATGGGACAGAAACAATCATAATTTCCCAAGCATTAATTGAGTTGTATTTTGACATCAGTCATCTGTGAACAATCATACGTTTAAGTCAGGGGTTGTATTTTGCAGGCCTTATTAACATCATGCATGCTGTCGCACCTTTCGAAATATCGTGGTCTTTTGTGATTTCATATTACTAGCGTTATTAGTCTTTGAGCGGAGTACCGGTTAACATAATTAACATTGTTAGTTTTAATGCTTGCATCTAAAGGGTGAGCAAAACTCTTCCGGGGCTGACATTTTAGTTGCAAATATTCTAAACGGCCTTTCGCAGAAGATCTACAACTGCCCTTAACATGCCCTCCCAGCTGAGTACTACACAGTTGACTACATCAATCTTGTGACTGGAGCTTGTCCTAATACTGCTCGTATACCTCTTTTCGGGCGTGTGTTCATGATCAGTTTCAAAGATGTAGCCTACCGTAAAATAGTCTGTTCGGGTGTCTATCATCCCTCATGCGAATTGATTTGTGATAGCCACTTACTACGGACTCAATACTAGCAAATTTAATTTGACAAGGATCACAAGGCCAGGCGTTTCGATTTCTTACTTCATGTTGAGTAGACGTATTAGACATTTTTCACGGACAGTTGCATTGCCTACATCCCAAAGTGGATGTGATATTATGGAATCGAATGGATTCGAACCTGGCGCACCCAGATCGTCAGTTCGTGTCGTTATCCACTTAACAACGCTCACCTCAGTAATAAAACTCTTATTTTCTAGTCTTGCGAAGGCAACACTTTTTTGCTGTCTAGATAAACTTACTTGCCAACAAATCTCAATATTATTCAATGAACCAAGATAGTCCTGATGTACGCCTATCTGATGTATAGCCTTTTGTGGTGCATTGTACGACCAAACACTGTCCACACAGCAAAGAAGAAACAGTCAATGAGTACTTCCGAGTGATCGGATAATGGCAAGATAGTAAATAATTATAATAAGCTGGATGATAATGTAATGTAGGTCATTGGTGTTGATAGGCGCGGCGTTTGGGATTGAACACTGATTATGAGGACAATAAATAACATCAGAGAACAAACTTGACGATCGAAGTCAGCAACCTCAACCTTCTCCCCCCCCCATAAGCTGGTGCTGGGTATTTGAACACGTCTGAAAAGAAGGCGTGTAACTAAGTAATGTTTATATTCTACTTGCAAGAAATTGTAATAAAAGTAATCGTTTTTGTTCTCGATGGCTCTATTGAAACTGCAAGAGCTATATGAGGTCCACTAAAATAAAGGGGCAAAATAACAAATGTGTGTGCTACGAAATCATCATTGAAAATATATATATTTTTAAATGAGGCAGTTATGGACAGGTCGGCGTACTGATGCATCTGTATGTATGGAAAGCACGGTGTAATGGACAAATATTACCCTCATTAAATGTATTCCGTATTTTTCTACGGTTTCATTTGTTACCGTAAAAGTCATTATTATTAAATAAAGTTGCATTCTATGACTCTCTTTTTTAAATAAAGCAGAAACAACCGCGTCGACTAAATATAACATATGTTGTTTTCAAAATATACAGATTAATTGAAGAATTGTAAGCCTCATACACCGTCCAATTTACGCAAAACTGTATTTGATGTACGAAAAAATGTGTTACGTAAAATTACCAGAATTTGTTTGAATCGAGATTCAGTCTCTAACGTTATTTTGAAAGCCAGCATTTTTTTTGTATAGGTGTAACATCTGGGAATAAAAAGAAAAAATCAGTCGTACCATTCAATTCTTCAAAAAACATTTGTTTAAAACTTCTAATTATGTGCATAGGACATGTTTAATCAGGCTAATGTCCATGTCAAGTTTTCCGTGTGCATTGCCTGCTGCTTGTTACAGAATGCAATTGCAGATATTATGTTAATTTACAAAGCATAAAAAAACATTTACAAATATAGTTCACTCCTTTAATTATTATCCTAACATTTGAAATTACACGCCTATGAATATTGCGAAACCAAAAACAGGGAAGATGACTTACAATAACCATTAATTTTCAGGGGTATCTTTACAATCCGAATAAATGTCTGCAAAATCTACAGGAAATAAAAACGAGAAGGCGGATTCTTAAGGCGTCTCTATGTAATCCTCTCATTTTTCAAGACAAATGTTATTGCAGACTGAGAGACTCACTGATTCTATAAAATATGTGTTGAATGTAAACGTGACGGAGCGTGAAAATATCTTATTTAAACTTGAAACGTAATAAATCGATCACAAAAACAATGACTAAATACCGAACGACATTGATTTGCTTTCATGATTTCATGCAGAAAACACAAATTAATTACCAACTAACTCAAACGTTACTGGCGTAAATAGAGAGATAACACACTATGTTTACACATGATCATCTATGATGAAACAGACAGTTGTTATCAAACATTTGCCTTCCCCATTTTCACTGAAAAGCTGAAAGTTAACTTTTTACATTAATTATTTATCATGTAACGGAATGCATTCCATTACAATGTCTGCCTAAGATTCAATTTGGAGCACGTAAATTCCCATCAACCTTGCCATTTCCATGTTTTCTCAGGTATGCACAGTATGTGTGTATATATATATATATATATATATATATTTGAATTGTGTGTATGTAGACAGCCTTTTCTCATTTATTCAAACATTGTTAAAAATAACAGAATCCGTCTGTTTAATTATACCTTTTATATATTTTTTTATTTTTTCAATTTTTCTGGTGGTGTTTTTTTGTATTGAAATTAAAAAAAAATTGAAAAAATGTTCCACGAATGTTTTCGTTTCTTCGTCGAATCATCCACCGTCTTTTTAAAATTATCTTCTCTCCCCAGCTTGTTTGTTGATTTGCTTTTGACACGTGATGATGATTCGACGAAGAATCGAAAACGTTCATAGAAACCTGTGAACCCCATGGAACATTTATTATTTTTTGTTGATTTTAATGCAATAATACTTATATATTTCTAATACTTATATGTCTCTCCTGCGCAACGCTGAGCCTATATTATATAACACGTTATTTTTTTTCTATAGTACTTGTGAAGGTACAGACCGGGATTAATTGCTTCCACACGAAGGCACAACTATACACTAGGCCGTGGGGAAAAAGCCATCTCCCCAAATAGAAACACTCCAGATCGGGACTAAACTAAAAATAGCACTAGTCTAGAATTATAACTCTTTCACTGACATTTGAGAGAAAGTATAATGTATATAATAACATACACTACACTTTAACTTTATTTTTATTTTGAAAAGTAACAAATAGCATCAGACATATATATACTACGTTATTAATCTCTTTATGTTTCTCATGCAGTTTACGAATCGGCCCATACATTAGATAGGATTTTCAAATCTTAGCTTTATTAAATTATCATGGGAAAATACAGAAGAGTTAACGAACTCCCACCTCCCCATCTTAAGAATAGCTTTCTACATTATCCCATTATTATTTCAGCCCGGTCAGTAAACTGCATACTTACCTTTTTATAAATCCATAATCGGAAGCCACTTTTAAAGAAGCATCTTCTATTTAATATGTTAATTAATCACAGACAATAACAGTCAACTATCTGATATTTTAGAATACATACGTATATCAACTCATACAAATTTACGGGACTAGACTAGGATTTACTAAAATAAAAGTGATTAAGCTAGGAGGTACCAGAAATATACCGATATTTTATGATTCTTTATTTGAGACTGCTTGTACACTCTATGCTTTTGCGGTGTCTCATCCAAAACAACTTTGGGATACACACTTCATGACCAACCATCAACTATTCGAGATGGTATTGCACAACTAAAGAGATAACAGACTTATGACAAACACTTCTTACTGTTCAACATTGAAGTCGCGATGCTAAGCTAACATTGTCATATTTGTAAAAGTACCTCACGATGTTACATTATCAACAAACATGTGTGTGCATCTCAGTGACAAGATTGCAACAACATACGATGGCAAGCCTTTTTTTATTACACGTAGTTAATTAATTACTTCGGCTGCTGTTTTACAATAATATTGTGCGGCTTTGTTCGCGCTGGTCAATCATAAGCACGAACAACGTCTAATAGTTACAGATTTCGCAAAACATTTCTTGAGTTATTAGAGGTTTCCAGCCAGGCAACGGCGGGCATGGGTTAGCTAGTATGTATATATATATATATATATATATATATATATATATATATATATATATTTATATATTTAAATTAATTAAGCAACTTCGATTATATTGATAAAATAAACACAAAACAAATATTTTTTTCAAAAGTAAACTTACTCCTAAACAAGAAGCATCGCATTTCTATGCCTTAGATAACATTCTACGTGAAACAGCATAATTTTAATGGTAGTATACACTATATTTAACTTATTATTGAATCTGATAAGCAATGGTCGTTGTATTTCAGGGTTGAAGTATGTTACGTAATCCTGCAATTGAAATGAATTTCGCATGATATTTAAGGAATGCATCATCATCCCCAGCCGCACGTATTCTGTCATCGTGTTCCTGATAATAATGGATTGCATTTGTCAGGTTTGATCAAAACGCATTTGGCCTCCGTTCTTCTAAATCTTCAATCCAAATATAAAATTATTTGAGCTTCTCTGAGAAATTGAATCACATTGTCGATTTGTGGTGTCAACGACGTGAGATTCATTCAAAGCAACATTTAGATAAAGCGCAATCCTGTTAGACGGCATTTCTATTCATCAGTTAAGCAATCGATATATTTATTGTTTCTAAAAGGGACCCTGCCTATGAATGCTCTGCTGCATTACAAGTGTATATTGCAACACACATTTCAACATGCAAATGCAACGTTCGAGACACAATGCATATAACCTGTAAGTTTGCTTTTACGGATAGTTTATAGTAGAGGCAAAGGTTGCGATATGCACAAGCTATCCTAATACTACACATATTAGGTCAACTTGTAATTTACAAATATTGAATAACTACAAATAGATGCCGTGATACACAGGAGAGAACCAATGTTGTTTTTTTTTTCAAATATTCTTTCGTTTAAACGTGTTCCACAACCGCATACTGAGAGTCTAGTCTGCCCTACTAGTAAATCAATATATAACGGGACGATATATAAATGTATATATTCTCTATGGGCATTACTTAATGATATGCAGTAGTGAATCCTGAACAGACACACACAAACATATATATATATATTATATATATATGCATACATATATATATATATATGCATATATATGCATATATGCATATATATACATATATATATATATTTATATATATACATACACATATATATACATATATATGTATATATATATATATGTGTGTGTGTGTGGGTGTGTGTGTGTGCAGCATTTTTCTTGAATGCAAGTTTTGTTAAATATAACACACAACCTATGTTTGGATATTTAGTACTAACAAAAAATGCTATATATTATAAGCCATATATATATATATATATATATATATATATATATATATATATATATATATATAAAGACGTAATTAACCGAAATAACTTCAATACCAGAAATAATATACTAAAATGTCTATAATGCTAACTATAGTTTCGTAATTATTATATGTATAATTCCTGCCCAAACCATCTATAATACGAACACATGATATTTACCTGATTCACCTCATTCCCCTGAAACTGACCCGGATGGGTCTGAAAGTACTTGGGACACAAATAAAATTGTTAAGTGTTGGAAAATAGAGCTAGCGTCAGAGAGATGTAAGGTTAGTCTTCGGGAAAGTGTTGTGGAGGGGTCACCGATGTAAGAATTTGTTTTATTATTATTGTCGCGTATACATTATCCCATATGGCATTACAACTGATATATTACATTGTTTTTTCCTGATGTATGTTTGGTCTGATAGTCGTACTCGCAGAAAAGAACGGAAACTTGAACAAGACCTCCATGAAACTTGCATACAGCAATTTGACCAAAACATTAAATGTACCATTCGTAAAATTGAAAGAATAAAAAAAAGCTAAATCACTCCGTACCATTTAATATATATATATATATATATATATATATATATATATATATATATATATATATACATGCCCTCAATTTAGAAGTTTACATTTTTATATATAATGACTTTAACCATTTATATTAAACTAAACAACCAACTTACTTAAATAACTCACGATCGACTATGTATTAATTTCTTTTAAAATATGAAAAATAAATAATATAACTGAATAAGTTTTATTTTGAAACAACATTCACCTTTTTTGAATTTAAAGAAGAATACTTATGACGTGGCATAATTAGTTTTAATTGCCTTAATATTTGAAGTTTTAAAGCTAGTTCCTTTTTTCTAATCCCATAAAAAACTGATGCAGGTTAAAAGTTAAATAAATACATAATAATCACATTAATCCATTGTGTGACTGCATACAGTCTCATGACAACGTAAGAATGGGGCGACGTCTTATCTGGGTCTCATTTTTACATAGTGTATGACGAATTTAAAAATGTAGGCAATAGAAACATTAATACCAAGTAACCCTTTATTTCAACAAGTTTCAATTGTGCATGTAAGTGTAATGTTATAAAGGAACATTACATTTATAAATATACTTTGTAAGATTGGGTGTTAAACCGAAATATTGATAAGTTGTATGCTATGTTGTATTACATTTTCTAAAATATGAGTCAGCAAGAGAGTTACTGCGATTAATGAAACCGAAGTTATCACCAAAAGAGTGAATTCCATCTTTTTAGTAACCTTGAACTCTGGTGGTTTACCAATACATCTATAAATCAAATAATTTCTAAGTGAGACCATTACCAATATTTTCATTAAGATTTCTGACGATTTGTTAAGCGGCGTAACCCAGAGACTTTGTACAAAAAAACATACAGACACACATAGTGACAGCCCAACAAATGCGACCGAAAAGATAACCTCTCTGGCGAAAGTAAAAATTACTGAGTGAAACACTTTTGCTTATTAGTATGGTTTCCAAAACAAATACTTAGACTGATTTAAGCGAATTAATTGATTGAAATAAAGATATTGATATCTTATTTGGTTTTAACTTCAGTGGGTGTATTCAGTTTGTTCGATGTCTTGAGTTATACATTGCCAATCCTTCAAAGTGAACAAAAAAAGACGGGGAAATCAAATTAGATTATCTTATTGATTTAAGTTTCATAAAAGTAATTTTACATCTTCACCCTTTTGGCGATGGGAGATTAGCGTTTTTGATTTTAATGAATTCTCAGCTGTAGAATCGTTTTATAAGGCTTCAGTTTCAAGAAACTATTATCAATACAGGGAACGACGAGATAAGAAAAAGAATAACATTTCACATTTGAAGAATCTTGTTAATATTCCTCTAATACTGAAATTGAATGAAACTTTGTATATCTTTAATCAAAAACGTTTTGATGATGAAAATAACATGCTTATATATATATATATATATATATATATATATATATGTATATATATATATATATTTATATATATATATATATATGTATGTGTATATATATATAAATATATATGTATATATATTTATATATATATACATATATAAGCATATTCTTTTAATTAGTAATACTATATCATGTGTGAACGTTTTTAACTAAAGATATACTACATAACATGTTATTACATAAATGCTTGTAAAGTTGTATATATACTAAACTTGTATTTATACAGATGTGTACACAAGTGACACTGTGATGGCGGTGTTTTTTATCGGTAGCTATTACACTAACAATCTCATCCGGGTAAGACAACAGGCCTGTCTTATTCGTTGTTTATATTTAAGATATATATATATATATATATATATATATATATATATATATATATATATATAGTCATCCACATACAGCCTGTTTCGCTGTTTCACAGCTCACCAGTGCGGTCAGACCAGTTAGTGTCTCAAGCCGGGATCGAAACTCAACCGTCGAGCTGACAGTCGGCGATGCTAACCCCTCCGTCATCATGCGACACTGACTGAATGTAAGTGATATCTCAATACATATATATATATATATATATATATATATATATATATATATATTTATATATATATATATATATATATATATATATATAGAGAGAGAGAGAGAGAGAGAGAGAGGGGGGGAGAGATAGAAAGAGAGCCAATATTTATTTTCAAACATGATAAATTAGAAAATGAACGACTGAAATGTCGAGTAGGTCGGTTTCAAAAGAGCAAACTCGAAGTTAATTAGGATTAAGAGCGAAAGAATATGCTATGTAAATTATAGCCAGTCAAAGGATGGAAAAAAATAGCGGAATTCAGTTGTAGAATCAAGTAGAAATAACATAAGTCCAAGACGTTATTCTCGTGCTTACAAAGAGAAGGTCGCCAAAAATTAATGTAAATGGTTTCTAGAATCTTCAGATGACAAGGAAAGAATAACTTACTGACAATGGAAAGTATATGCCGGTTTTCGATTTGTTTTATTGCAGGGCACCTTTTCTCGTATCGAAGTGATATTAGAGTAAGACTCTGCACTTTACAGACCATACCACAAAACGGGCAGTTGCTTTGAGGAGCTGAACGAATTGGCATCTTATAAGCCACCACTTGTTCGTGCTTGATTTGACGGCACATGCACTCGATTGTGATTTAAGAAACCCACACATGGTATAGTTACCAAAGTGCAAATTTGGCATCTAAGCTGTTCCATATTTCTCTCCATGTGCTAGAGGTGTCACGTTCCGGCCCTTCCTTGCTACTCTCTTAAGCTCATGCTGTTTCTTTCTATTCTTTATAAAAAGAGTGTCGTCTTTAAAAACATTGTTCTCCCCATTGGTGTATCTACAATCAGCCTCTCCTATCTGTCAACATGAATCTCAAAGCACTTTAAATTGTTTTCGATACTATCTTTTAATAGCTTACTCGGTTGGTGCCGTGGCCAAGTATTCTAAGTTCGTTACGAATAATTCACTTCCTCGGACAGTCTGTCATCAGTAAGTCGAACAGGATGACCAGCCAAACGACGTGTGTGTGTTTTTATAACAGACGCAATGCTATAAACTACAGATTGCTCCAACACTTCATTGTAAGTAGTAAAGCTATCCCAACATATTTTAAGCAAGTGCATGAGCCCGATCTGATGAATAGGCTCTAACAGATGAATATAAGCTCTGTAAGCAGCCCAGGTCTCAAATATTATAACACAGTTGATGCAAAACAAGTATCATATACATGTATCCTAGTTTCCGCCGTATCACGTGGCGTCTACACTCGCTTTTCCAGATGACCAAAATAATACACAAGTCTGTTCAATAATCTATTTATCTACGAATTCAACAACCCGTTCTTGGAATGAACACCACTTCGATACATCAACATATCCACTACAGACAGTACATGACCTTCAACAAATAAATAAATTTCCTGATAAAGTTGGCCGGGAGCCGGGGCAAACATAGCTATTGTCTATTGTGATACTGATTATTCTACATGTCCATGCTAAAAGACCTATCCTATTCTGAATATTATTCTGCGCGTATACTACGACATCTACGTCGTCTGCATATAAACAGTCTTGGACAACAGTGGACAATGCCCTTGAGTTATACATTCAACCCGATGTGCGAGATTTAAGATACACATCTTTGTCACAGTTATTGAACACCAATAACAGATTTACGAAATACAAGATAGACACAAATAAGTGCAGGTATATCACCCTGTTTAACATCATTGCCAACTGCAAAGAGTTTTGAAAGGCACATTGCAACGTACTTTCATATTGTCGCGCAGCTCACGAAAAAGTCTAACAAGTTAAGAGCTATCCCTAATTACCAGATACCTTAAGAAGCGCATCCCGATTAATGGTGTCGAACGCAGTTCAACAAATACATGATATAGGTCTAGATGATTTCCAATACACTATTTCTGCAATTCTTCCTTATGTTGAAGTCACTGATTTTCGGGGAGCACAAAAATAAATATGGTGGACGTCAGGCGATTCGACAGTGGTCTCGTAAATATCTTGTCTGTTCCATTCCAAAAAGAAATAACTCACAGTTGCCGCACCTATATTTTATTTTTAGTCTTGTACAAAGAGAACATAATGGAGCCACGCCAATCTTCGTAAACCTGCTTGATAAACCAGATGTTGTCAATCAACTCTATAATTTGAACTGCCATTGATATTCAACTACAGAGGAAGACTCATGCATGTATACTATCTCCTCCGTGTGCCCTGCATCTCAACTGCCATATAGCCTCCTCCACTCCCTTGGAGACAGGAACTAAATCAATTTTGGCAATGGCATCCCTCTGAGACACATTATTTATCACATCCGTAGTGACTATCGACAGAAAGTGACAGATGCACATACACATCAGCGGCCAGCGCCGCGTGCGACTCACATAATTTTTCGTTTTTATGATATTTTGTCAGTTACCGTTCAGCCCCGATGCACATGTCGGTTTCCACACAATATATATAACTGTTTCTCCTCGGTATCAGGACCCCTCTCTGGACCTATCTTGTCTCACTCGTTGAATTTGCGTTATCTTTTGTCGTTTACCCTCGTAGCCGTGTTGTCTGTTTGTCGTTTCTTTCTGGCTCGGTCGTTTAGTAAGCTGTGCGTATATATTATTGTCAGAATAATTAAGAGAATACAGAGTTTTTAAATTGAGGTTAAATTAGGAAGAAAATATCAAGTAATTAGAAGTCAAATTTACACTTCTGTTTGTATGGGAGAAACTGTTATATTAACCTACGAAACTTTATATGCGTAGATGTATATACAGATAGACAGATACGAGTATAGACGGAAATACAAACAGGACGATAGACATAAAGATCGGCCTCTAGCGCGGCGTGCGACCGTCATCGTGTTGTCGCTTTTTATGATATTTTGTCAGTGATCGTTCGCTTCAAACTCACAAACCGGTCTACTAAACAACTAACCGTCTCTCCTCGCTTTCGCTATACGTAATGTTACATCCGGCAACCCTTCCGCGTATATTGTACACATTGTTTGACCCGTCTGACCTTACTCGTTTTTTATAGATTTTATCAGCGACTCATCCTGTCGTCGGCTTTATAAATCGTTGGCCTATCCTGACCCCAAACTACCATGATTTCCCTGTTTGATGGCTCTCTTATCTTTGTTAACAATACGGGTGAATCATTATTTTACACACAGCTACACTGTTTGCGCAAAAGTCTATACTAGCAGATCTATACACTAATTATTAAACAGTACTACTTGTGTTGCACAATTATGAGGGCCCTTTTAGGAGATCTGCAATTCACTACAGTTACAAACCTTCTCTATGACCTTTTGTGTCCTCGTCATTAGACACGTAACATCGAAAAAGCGTTATTGTTGCATTAAAACAGTTACTCTTTCACTCAGTTCTTAGTTGACAGTTTGTTGATAAAACGCGGGGTTGACGTGTGCATTTGATCATACAAACGTCAAGTCAATTTATCTGACAACAGGATCTGTTGACCTGCTAACATCGATGACTGTACTCTTTCTCTCTGTCCCTTCCATTTTAATCTGTATTGTTTTGTTTTCCTGTTGCAGACGTTTTACTCTCTCTCTCTCGTTTTCATCACCGAGAGCGATAGAGGTAAACGCAGTTGTTTTATTTTCAAATAAGATGAGCCTGTATGAGAACAACTGAAAAAATATTCTGCCGAATTTCGCATCATTAATTGTTTCTTTTAAATAAATTTAAAGTTATATATATTTTTATGAAAAAATATTCTGCCGAATTTCGCATCATTAATTGTTTCTTTTAAATAAATTTAAAGTTATATATATTTTTATGAAAATATAGTTGTTCGCTTTTTTATTACCAGCGTTACTTTTTCAGCTGATGGTTAATATTCTTAAATTATTACGCCAATTTATCGTAATCACATAGGGGCGAATGTATCGTTGTGTCAGGAGAAAAAGAGCACTTTCAGAGTCGTCCCCATGACACACAAACTTACGCGGTAGTGCCACACATGAACGTTATATTCTAGTATTTGTGTTTTTCGTCGTTGCATTTATATCGTATTTTCATATATAAAATATGTTTTTTTTCTAATAATAATATATTAATAAGTAAATTGCATTTTATACGATTTTTTGTTTTCTCTTCAAAGATATATCGATATGTAGTCATCATCATTATAACAATTAATAAAATAATAAAATGTATTTTAATTAAACCATTTAGGGTAGTATATTCTCGCAAATAATGAATAGAAATGTATGTTTTTTGTTTTATATGTTTTATTTTAGATATTAATGTTTATATTAGTACTAATTTATTAATATAGATTAACAATAAAGAACAATTTGTTGTTTTATGAATGGTGAAAATGGTCGCTTATCTTTAAATAAAATATATAAAATAAGGTTTTAAAATAGAATTTATGTTTTAAGCAAAAAACCCAAAAATGTAAATCACTTATAGGGAAAAGTAAAGATGGACACATCGGTGATACGGACAATATATGATTTTTATAATCAGATGATTCACAGGTCATCAAATTCTATCACTCAGCTTTATAAGTAGTTAATACCCCTTTTTCTGGTTCATGTGTTCAAAAAAAGTTCGTAACTGGTCAATGTTTTTCATCTTCGTTTCAGAGGGAATGTAGTTTATTTCTATTAATATACGTGATCGCCACTGTGCTATTCATCTGTTCACTTATGAACCATGGTCTCATTCTAGCTGGAATGTGATGATGTGATAATTACGAATTACGAATTTGAATTTGTCAAACAACATGGAATAACAATCGACACTATGCGTGGTGATGAAAGAGACACATAATCAATTAATTGTCTTAAATGTTTATTTAATTTATCAAGATAACATATTAATTTCTCGTAGTCGGTTACGTTCTGTGAATTATGAGATAAACTAGTTATGTCATACTTCTTTTGATCCCATCCCGCTGTAAAACCATTACTTTGGTTGTGTATTATGAGTTAATGTGTTGTATAGTCCTGGATTCACACGTTAAATATACAACATTACAACATTAGGTTATGTCTTAAAAAAACGCTAATAAGTGTTTTTGTCGTTCATAGTTTCAGTTTTATGAATTGGACGATACAGCAGTTGGTGTATTAGTATATTTTTGCAGTTGAATTATGTTACAAGTTAAATTCGTAATGATGTTCTGGGATTTACAAATCTAATATAACAATTACACTAATCTACCTCAGTAAATTGTATTTTTATATTTGTTAATTAATTTTTGCCTGTATTATTATGAAAAGACACGGGGGTATGTAAATAGCATCAATATCAACATACCGTCTACGAAATGTTATTATAATTATTAAAAGACTGATAATGTGAAAACTAGTTGAAATATTTCAGAATACGGATCAGGCATATTTTCACAAATTAAGTCAATATTTATTGTTATTGGCCATCTTGGAATAATATATATATATATATATATATATATATATATATATATATATATATATATATATATATATATATGATGTTTACACTTATATTACGTACGTAACGATATGGTGTACTTAATGATATGACGTACTTAACGATATGGTGTATGCGCGTTGGAAGTTGTCGAATAATTTTTATTTTTTAAAAACTAATTTCGTATTTTCATCCACTGAATAGTTATGTGTATTTTTCTAGCAATATTTTCCGGTTTGCCAGACGCTTTTGTAAAACGTTTCGATAACTGTCGTATTATCGTTTTAAATTGACATTGATTGTTTAGGTTTTCCCTGTCAAAATCCAGACAGTATTTTCATAGATAAAGATAATGAACAATTCAAGTAAACCAAAAGAATATAAACTCAATATGACATCTAAAATATCTCAATACGCGATAAATATTTTTGTATATATATATATATATATATATATATTCCAGACGCTGGAGCCCTGGTTTTAAATCTCGCTATGTAAAGCCCCGCTTATGATTCGTATAACGAAGAAACACGTGTACATGGATAATCATATTTTAAATATACGTGTGTCGCTCCCTATCTTTTAGATGAATCTGCCTATCTAGATCTGCCATAGGTTTTTTTTGTAAAATATATATTAGAGAGGATAATCCTTTTAATTAAAAAGAAAATGTAATATTACCTTTCATATCAAGTCACGAAATGATTAACTAATATTATATTTAAACACAATGGTAAACACTTGCTTTTTACATTGATAAATACTACCATAATGTTATGGCTAAGAAAACCTCATATATAACACTAGTAAGAACAAAGTTAATATGGTTAGCTAGAACACATACCTGTTTTTTAAGTATATGATCGTAGGTAACACAGTTAGAAGTTTATTCTTATTAAATTACATTCGCATACATTTTCCCTAGCTTGAGTTTGGCCAATATAGAGAGGATACATGTATTTATAATATAAGCTATTAATACAATATATAAAAAAAACTATGACAAAATAACATGAAAGTTCTAAGCACTATGGATTAAAAATGACAATTAATATTAATCAAAAGCTAATAAACGTCTTAGATGTATCCCAAAAAATTACATTTAAACCGTTCTATAAATAAAAGCAAACTCTGTATTACGTGCATACAAACTGAAACTAGTTATGGTAAATGATAATCTCTAACATTTCTAGCAGAATCCGTAGTATTTTATCACATTGGCAAATACCTAACGAGAAATCTGAATTTTACAATTCAAGTTACAATGAATAATATATTCCGAAATTTACAATGAAAAATATATTCCGCAATAACATAGACTAGTGTAGTAGTAGTAGTAGTAATAGTAGTAGTAGTAGTAATAGTAGTAGTAGTGGTAGTAGAAGAAACTCCAATAATAGGAGCAGGCTTACACCTTTTATAATAGCCGGTAACATGAAAATGACTAAACACACAAAGGGTAAAATGAGCAATAATATAAAGATAATTTATAATACGAGTAATGAACAGAATATTCATCCCCAGCACCGAAATATAAGTATAGAATGAATCTAGGAAAAGTATACAACGCAAGATTATTGGGTTCAATAAGCTATTATAAAAAAATGTCGAGATTGACATCCGTATATACTTCTTTAAAATTATTGAAAACAACAAATAACAATATTTTACGTAGCGAACGAATGCGCCGTTTAAACACAACATTATAATGACATATTTTAGTCGTGATATTTCCACTAATAATATTTGACACTGAGTTGTGGCCATATATCTCTTCTAGAACTACTGACAATCCTGCTTTTTCCTTTATATGCCCTATACACCCAATAACACTAATCTCCATGTACATTCCTCAATTTCTAAGGACTACAGATTTAAGACGGCAACTAAATGATATATTGACTGTCATAGTTTGAGTCTTCCGATGGGGGAATGTAGTAAAGGAAAATGTGTTGTTATAAATTATTTGATAAACCAGAATTATCAATGTACAATCTATGCATGGCATATCTGATAGATATAGTCAATCAAATGAAAAAAAACACGACAGTTGTCCTTCCCGGATAATTTCCTTTGTATACCATTTGCATCAATTCTGACAACACTGGGCATGACCATTGCAGAAACGGGGAAACTGTCTATAAATATCAAGTAAATATGGGGATTTAGGAAAATTACTACAATGCTTAAGATGAAGAATTTCACCCAAATTATATAGATTAGCTTTGTGATTATTATAATAATGAACGGTTACTTGTGCAGGCCTAAACATCTCATTAGTCGTTACTTCATGCTGGGAAATCACATCTGTGACAAATATCCTTGGTGTTGATATGACAACCATACTCCTCTGATGAAAGTTGCCATATCCATCAAGGGTGTGTATGTTGTGGCCAATAGTGTATGCTGCATATACCATACATCGACTTTGCAACATTGACTTAACAGTTAGAGAAGCATTTCGTTTAAATGTTTGGACTTAGTCATATGAGCTAGAAAGCCCATATTGTTGTAATTAATACATCAACAGTCTAGGAGCAAAATAACGATGCATTTTTATGGCAAACCATAATTGTAAAAGATCAATCACCATACCTGGTCTAATAACTTAAATGATAGCATGTTCCAAGGATGCCTGCTTCTTCTCTGTATTTTAATGTTGCAATAATCTGCATGAAGTAAGACATACTATCATCAAGAAATGCTACGGTTTACTCTAAAGTAAGTTTATTTGTGGATCGAAAAATGTGAGTTTGGAGTCATATATTTATTTCTGTGTTTGCCTGTCCTAAAGTTGGTACTGCAGCGTTGGCAACAGACTGCGTTCTTGGCATGTAAACCATTTGCAGAGGATAATCTTTTTAATACTGTATCACTCAATTCATCATTCCGGGATTTACATATTTTGCTATAGTGTTATCAAATGTTAATGCTGCACAAGATGATAACCCTGACATGTTATCCTTCCTTGGTATTTGATTGTTAAAGCACAAAAAGGCAGTAATTCTTGAAATCAAAAGTTCTTTTTCGAGAGTGTAACTTACAATTAAATGCTGATATATCAACTCATTCCATGTTTTTCATCTGCTTTTATAACATATCTTTTTTCTATAGCAATAATCAACACGTTAACCTGTACATATATGAAACTACTTGTATATTCGCATATGCTGTGTTGATGATATCACTTCCTTTTTTGGGTAATTGCAACCGTATCCCTAAGATTTATAAAAAAAGAACAACAAAAATTGAACAAGACACCCACGGAACTTACATATATTTGACCGAAATGCTAAATATATTATTCCGAATATGTAATAAATAACAATGTTTTTAAGCTAAAATTATCTGTGTTACTTAATAATGTTTGTTTCAATATATATATATATATATATATATATATATATATATATATATATATGCTTCCCTCAACATATATATATATAATACAATTGAAAATATAAGCCATTAACAATGCAAGATTAATTTATTATTATTTTTTTACATTAATCTTATTAATTTCGGAATAACATTCTAACATCAGATGTGACCAGTATTGAGTCATTTTTTTTTTTCATCAAAAACTAGAATAACCAAACTTATTTCTTCCTTACTTGATTAACGTCTCTCCGCGCTGGTTGTGTTGGCGGTTATGATTAAAAGTTCGGTGTCGAACGAAGAGCGTGGCTCGCTCGTGTTGATAAGTAATATGAATTGGTCGTCCATTTAAAGCATTGCTGAATTTAATGAAATTGAAAATATAAGCCATTAACAATGCAAGATTAATTTATTAATTTTTTTTACATTAATCTTATTAATTTCGGAATAAAATTCCATAATCAGAGGTGACCAGTATTGAGTCATTTTTATTTGATGATGGAATTTATTCCGAAATTAATAAGATTAATGTAAAAAAAGGAATCTTGCATTGTTAATGGCTTATATTTTACATTTTATTAACAAATCCAGCAATACTTTAAATGAACGACCAACCCATATCACTTCATATATATATATATATATATATATATATATATATATATATATATATGTAAATATATATATATATACATGCCTCAACATATACACCCCTCATATGTATACATATACATATATATATATATATATATATATATATGTATATATGCTTCAATATATACATACATCATATGTATATATATATATATATATATATATATATATATATATATATATATATATGTGCGTGTGGGGGGGTGATTTGTGTGTGTACATAATGTAGATGCAGCGTTTTAAAAACACGTCCAATAATCAAGGAAGAAATATGAACTGTAGACGCTCTAACCACTGCATCTAACACTATACTCAATACAATTTAAGTTGGAATATAGCCAGTTTAAACATTACGAACGTACGTACGTTTATATAGATATAAGCACATGTACGTCATGTTATTATGAATCTTTTTCAGTCTTGTCTACTATGTAATTTTTGAAAACCGTGCCCGTTCACAGTTGCTATATTCTCTGTGAACTTTCCTCTTATTAAATATCCAACATCTGGTGCAATCATTCTTAAGTTTCTTCTCATACTTATTTAGCTTTTTTTCTTGTCATTCTTCTCCTTTTCTTTTACGTGTTTTTCGTTCTGTTTTCTTCTCTTTGTCTTTTTTTTTCTTCTCTCAATCTACTCTTTTCCCCTCACTCACATCTTTTCATTTTCGCTATTTTTGTTTCCTTATCTTCCAGCTGACCTCTTGCAGTCATTTCAAGTGCCACTGCCGATTTTCTAGACAGACCTCGCCGACTCGGCCAACATTCTCCCTCACACATCACAAAGTCCATGCGATTGAATTCTTTGATTTTAACGTCAATCTGCCTCCTCCCTATTCCGGCTACTTAATGTTACTTTAAGGGAGGTTTTTACATTGTTCTAACTTCTGTTGAAGCCGGTTGTAGATCCTTGTGCATAGATATACACATAAACATATACATACAAATATATATCATACACATACACCGTCACACGTACACACACAATCACATATGTATACAATTTGTTCGTAGGTTGAGCACTCAGATATTCGAAATCTTCAGTTGCCATGAGAGAAAATTGAAAGCTAGGGCAAAATGCATATAACACTCTCGCTATGTCATTTTTTTTTAATAGATATTCACTTTCTTTTCTATCGTTGTCGGTGTTGTACGCGTAACGGGTAGACTCACCGATTGTCAGAAAAACGGTCGAGTTTTGATTTAATCTTGAAACAAATACATGTCTAGCCACACTGAAGCGCTGTGATTCTGAAAAACAGTTCGCCAGTAGATGACTTTAAAAATTACATCATTCGTAAACTTTAACGTCGGATGGGGTTGTGAATATTAAATTTTATTTGACGTTCGGGTACGAGTATATCACACTTTATCAATGCGGCTGTGTTCGCATATCTCAAAGTAAAGAACACCCCTTTTACGTGATTTATTAACTATGAATTATCTGTACATTTTTTATAAGTTAAATCATCCAAATCTAATTTATTCGTGACAGAAAATACAGCTAGTTTGCAAAATTCCGAAACACCGAGCGTTACCTGCAGTTTCATCCATGAACAGATTAAAAAAAAAGGGTTGACTTATGATGTAAACCAGCTGGTACATTTCAGCAACAAAATAGGACATTCAATATGAAGCGTGCCTCTATTGATCGGGACTTGATAAATGTTGCTTAACTGATTCAGGTTGTTCATCGGGACACTGCGCAAATTCACATTCCACAAAAAATCACAAATCACTTTGAATGTGATGATTAAGAAATTATGCAGCACCCGACTTGATGTATTAAGCAAATATAATTAACTAATTATATGTTTGAACAAATAGTTATGAATTTCAAAAGCAGAAGTTAAAACTAGATTATTTATTGTTTCAGTAAAAGTATCAAGGAAGTCTTTGATGAGATATAAAATGATCATCACAAATATAAAAATTGTTTCTATTAAATATATTTCGTTTTATGTGTTAGTGTGTATAGTACAACCAAGTTGTCTTCTAAACTGATATATATATATATATATATATATATATATATATGTGTATGTGTATATATACATATATAGATATGTATATATATATATATTTATCAATCAATCTATCTATCTACCTATCTAGCTATATGTATATATATATATATATATATCAATATATATATATATATGTATATATATATATATATATATATATATTACAATCTCTCTCTCTATGTATATATATATATATAAATATCTATCTCTATATATATATATGAGTATCTATCTATCTATATATATATATATACATACACCCCCCACACACAAACATTCCAACTCACGGTTCCCCTTCAATCTCGACCACAGCCATCTGGTCAAACACCCCCTCCCCCTATTCCTCCAATCTCTCTCTGCCATCCATTTTACCCCTGCTCATCCCCCACCTCTTTCTCTCATCGCCAGCCACAGTAGTCCTTGCTCCCTCCACCCTTCCCCTTTTTCTCCCACTCATTTTCATTCTCTAACAAGTACGGACGTCCAGCAAGACGCTGCCATTATTTTTCATTTTATTTTATTTTTCTTCCCAACATGTCTACCCTACATGTATCTGTGCTTGCATGATATCTTTTCCCTATATCATCATCCTGATGAAGTCTTATAAATAAAGACGAAACGTTGATGTACACATAAAAAAACATCCAGTTTTTGGTTTTCCTTTTTCATTTTACCATCACGTCGGATTACCTTCATCCTTCTCTTCCCATATATAAATATGTATATATATATAAACCTATATATACAGATATATATATGTATATTTATATATGTATATAAATGTATATATATATATGCATATTTATATATATATATTTATATAATAGAAATTGGTAGTTTGCTGTAAGCATTGCTGGGAGTAATAATAAGAGTTTTTAAAAAGGTTTAAGGCAATGCGAAGATCCGGGTTGCTGGAAGCTGTGAAGAACAAAAACAGAACAAAACCGAAATAAGTCGGATATAGATCGAAAGGTTTGTTTATTTTTCTAGACAGCAAGGGTGTTAGTTTGTAATGTCCGGATTGTCAAGAATCAATTTGATATTTCGAGAGATTTTTTTATTTTTTCTTCTTCCTCTCCTTGTCAAAAATAAATAAAAGAAACTTCCGGTTTAACCCCCCAGCGCTCCTGGCATTTTCTCGGTACCCGGGATTTTTATTTTATTTATTTTTGACAAGGAGAGGAAGAAGAAAAAAAAAAAAAATCTCTCGAAATATCAAATTGATTCTTGACAATCCGGACATTACAAACTAACACCCTTGCTGTCTAGAAAAATAAACAAACCTTTCGATCTATATCCGACTTATTTCGGTTTTGTTCTGTTTTTGTTCTTCACAGCTTCCAGCAACCCGGATCTTCGCATTGCCTTAAACCTTTTTAAAAACTCTTATTATATATTTATACATATATATTTATATATACATATAAATATATATGTATAAACATATGCATACATATATATCAATATATATATATATATATATATATATATATAACTATCTATCTATCTATCTATATATATATATATATATATATATATACATATATATATATATATATATATATATATATGTATATATATATATATTACAGGATTAATACAAATATACATTGTATGTTTCTCCCCGCATACTAAAAGTAATTTTACTTACATACCCAAATATTTAAATTATATATATATATATATATATATATATATATATATATATATATTTATATACATATATATATATATACATATATATATATTTATATACATGTATATATGTATGTATATATATATATATATATATATATATATATATATATATATATATATATATATATATACGGGACAAGTTTTAAAAAGTATCCGCCCTTTATTTTCTCCATGCGGAAAAAAGACGATAGGGCGGCTCCCCTTTACCCAGTACAGGAAGACCATTTTATGCGCATGTGTTAATTTTATCACTGTCTATCATCGCACTAGTCGCTGCTGTCGCTCGGTCCCTTAGTGAGAGTGGACATAATAACGTGTCCATCGGATTACCGATTCTCCTAATATGACTGAACGTGATGAGCAAATATACTTCATCAAATGTTGTCGAAAGCAATTCGTAAGATTCAGCAGGTGTTTGGAGATAGTACGATTGATGTAATACATATTGAGGAGTGGTTCAAATTCTTTAAAAATGGCCGCACATCAGCGGGGAGTTACAAGCGTTCTGGCAGGCTCAACACTGTGGAGTTCAGCTGTTGTTGAGAGGATGGGAATCTTTTTTTTTTGTTATCACCTCTTTGTTTCCAGTTTTTAATTTTGATGGTGACTTTTGCAGCGATGACCAAACTTGTCTTGGGTTTTTTTTTTTTTATTTGTTTGTGTGTCATCAACATATATTTTCCAGTAATGTGCCCCTTTTCCTTTTTCATATAGTATCAACTAGCATCATCCCCCTAGTATTATGCATGTTGTATAGTTCGTCATTCCATAGTCTTCTGGGATCGCATGCCGTATTTTACACACAATGCAGTGTATTACAACATTTGATAAGTTATTTTCTAGTATTTTTACTTCTTCTGTTTCTCCTGCGTTAATAACAAACTACGGTGGGGTCCGAAATTATGCATTTTATTTTACACTTGACACGATCACAGGCGTGCTATTCTAGTGTTTAGTTTTCTTAAACGTCGTGACTTTTATCAATAGAGAATGAAAAGAAAATATAATGTTTCGCATCAGAACAAAATGCTAAAATGTAATATCGGAGAGTAAAACTGCCGACCATTGCTTGACATAGTAGCAAACAAGGCGAGCAGAACATAATGAAAAAGATTCATTGGAAGGACATTGTGCTCGCCGTCTGCTGCTCATATATGATACTTTCATAACCACTCGTCTCTTCACACATAGACGTTCACTGGTGTTACCAGTATATACACTTTTCCAGTTTTCTGTGTTTTTTTTCTGAAATTAAAAAAAATAAAACAATATTTTTAATGTTCTCAATTCAGTTGAAATCCTAGGGATAACAAGTTAATCCGTACATTGCAGACTAAACTTTCATAGCAGACGAATTACCGCTGGCAAAACTACAAATGACACAGTAGGTCACATCTATATCAGTAGTGGGGCATAAACAAAAACCTAACCTCAAATTGTCAAATAAACAGAGTTATCATCAGTTGTTTTATGTGTAATTGTTTTCAGACAATTTAATAAGCGCATAATTAATAAATCAATGGCTTTCTCGCAGTACAAATTACATGTATACCGTATCATAAACATATGTTGACACGAATATAGAAATAAATTATCTAATGCAAAAAAGAGAACATAAATTGCTAGATTGAACTGAGAGTTGACATATCAAATTATATAGTAATTACACAAAGTATAAATACCTTAGATATAAGGTAAGCAGAAAGATTAAAGGGGGCGGGAATGAGCTATATATATATATATATATATATATATATATATATATATATATATATATATATATATATATATATATATATATATCAATACTTAACATATATTAAGTAAGCTATTAGTCAGTTATTGCCTACGCAATGCATTATAAATCATAGGGATGTTAAGAATATCCATATTATGGATACTTGTATAAGCAAACTTTTATAGGCACATTCACCACTGGAAGACTAACAAAGTACAAAAGGCGATATATGTATACGAGGCTTGTCAAAAAAGTATCTTACCGTAGGCCAGAAAAATATTTCAAATACCTGACGGGGTTAATGCTCTAATCGCCTTCAAATTAGACCCCTTGATGTGTGCACATACTTACCCCACCAATCAATCCACTGTTGGAAACATCTCTAGAAGTCTTCTTTTGGAATGGTGTTCATTTCTGCATTATCTCTTATCTAGTCTCAATGGCGTCTTCTAATTTACGAAACAACCAAGGAGCCATATCTGGAGAACAGAGAGGTTAGACTATGGCTGCAATTCCATGTTTTGCCAAAAACACTTAAATTTACTAGAAAAGATTGAAGTCTACTTTACATATAAATTAATGAAATAATTTAATGTAATAAAAATGTCTACAAGAACATTCTATTAATTAAAACCTAAAAAATAAAATTAATATTTTTGATAGTACATTTACGATTACTTGAGATATAAATTATTTTGTTTCTTTAATCTAATTGTTTCATCAATTTATATTTAAATTAAACTTAAATTTATTGTCAAAAATGTTAAATGTATTTCTTGAACTTAAATTAATTGAATATTCTTGTTGAGATTTTCTTTTGTTGTTTTCATTCAATTCAATTGTTTCATCAATTCATATTTCATGTAAACTCCGCCTCAGTGCAGTTTTTGTCATTTTAGTATTTATACTCTTAGTAGTAAATCTTCGAAAATTCTCGAATGAAATATGTCGTAAATGTACCAATTTAAAATTTCAAATGTATTCGCTTTCATCGAATGTTAACAGTTTTTTTCGCAAAGTCGACCCATACTCAAGTAAATGTTTCCCGCCCTAGACACACACACACACACACACACACACACACACATATATATATATATATATATATAAATATATATATATATATAAAATAGTAACTCTTTGTGTATGTGTCCGTCTGATATTTGTGGCTTATGTTCACCCAAACCGTTCGACAGACTTGCTTGAAAAGAGGCATGTGGGCTACTGAACTATCAGTGAAGGTCATATGCTATATAAGAAATATATCACTAAAATGCTGGGCGTCCCCGGAGGCATAATCCCCCCCACTGAAAAATGTTTTCCCTTAGATTCCAATGTATTTTAACCATAGGTAAATGATGTTAACTAAAAAAATAGCTAATTTTAATAATATTAAGAGGGTCTTCCCTACTGAAAACTGTTTTCGCTTTCATTCAAATGAAATTTAAACCATAGGTAAATGGCAATAAATGACGTATACCCCCAGAATTTCAGCAAATTTTGATAATATAAAGATGGCCCACGGAGGCACAACTCCTCCACTTACAACCTTTTTTTTCTTTTTGAATCAAATGAAATATATATATATATATATATATATATATATATATATATATATATATATATATATATATACAGGGTGTTTCAAAAGTCTTGGGAACATTACAAATGCGTATATCTCATGAACTATTCCAGGTAGAAAAATTAAACTGGTGCCATTTTAAAGCTTGCTTAATCAAGTTTTTGGTCATACTAATGATTTTCGTGTTTTTTTTCCAGGTGCAGTAATGGCGTTCTCTAAACAAGACAAGGCATTTTGCGTCCTCCAATTTGCAAAGACTGAATCGTGGACATGTGTTCAGCGTGCATTTCGCAGGAAATTTAAAAAAGAAGCTCCTGAAAGGAAATCCATTGTCAGATGGCATGCTAAATTTGTGAAAGATGGGTGTTTGTGCCCAAGTAAGCGAACAGGTCGCCCTTCAACTTCAGAAGATGCAGTTGAGCAAGTTCGGACAGCCTTTCAGCGGAGCCCCCGTAAATCAGTGAGAAGAGCCAGCATGGAGCTTCAGCTTGCTCCAGCAACTGTCTGGCGTGTCTTAAGGAAACGACTGCAAATGGTACCTTACAAGCTCAAGTTGGTCCAAAAGTTGAAGGACACTGATAAGCCACTTCGCCGTGACTTTTGCATTGCAATGCAAGAGAAGTTGGAAGATAACGGCTTTGATGACCGGCTTGTTTTTAGCGATGAGGCGACCTTCTATCTGAATGGCAAAGTTAACAAGCATAACACTCGCATATGGGGTACTGAGAATCCTCATGAACTTCTTGAGCACGAGCGAGATTCACCAAAAGTGAACGTGTTTTGTGCAATTTCCAAGTAAGGTGTCTATGGACCGTTCTTCTTTGAAGAGGCAACTATCACTGGTGAATCCTATCTCAACATGCTGGAAGACTGGTTAATGGCTCAGTTGGAACAAGCAGAATCTGATGACTTCATTTTTCAACAAGATAGTGCACCACCACACTGGAGTCTTAGAGTAAGGCAGTTTCTTAACACAAGGCTGCCTGGTAGATTGATTGGGAGATCTAGGCGAGGTGATGACGTTCTCATGCCCTGGCCTCCTAGGTCTCCAGATCTTACCCCGTGTGACATTTTCCTTTGGGGCTTTGTCAAGCAAAAAGTCTATGTGCCGCCCCTTCCAAGAGATATTGACGAACTAAAGGCTCGAGTAACGGCAGTTGTGGGAACCATTGACGTCAAGATGCTGGAACGCGTTTGGCAGGAAATGGACTATCGACTAGATGTCTGCCGTGTGACGAATGGTGCTCATATTGAGCAACTTTGAAGATTCCCCACAAAACCTGAAACTTTAACCTTTCCAACGGTACCAATTTCATTTTTCAACTCCTAATAGTTTTTGAGTTATTAAAAATCGTTATGTTCCCAATACTTTTGAAACACCCTGTATATATATATAGCTGAAGAGAAGATTTCTTTGTCTGTGCATGTCTGCCTCTAAAAACGACAACATACTCGGAAATGTACTTTCAATATAATTGTATTCACATGCACAATTTGTATATGAACATAATGAACGTAGTTTTGCGTCTCTGGATGCCCCTTAAAGAAGCAAATGACAATTTTTAAGATGTTGCACAATAAAATTAATCTATTTATTAGCTTTTGTTTAAGAGTATAAACATATATCGGAATAGCTTGGTAGTAATATATCTAGATGACTGCATTAAGGTAGTAGTGAAAGTAAACTCTCCCTACTAAGATGTTGCATATCGCACACTCTAACCAAGGCAGCACTGGGTAGCTCTGCAAGTATATATATATATATATATATATATATATATATATATATATATATTATCATTCAGAACTTTAATTCACCACCTTAAAACTTTTATTCGCCATAATTAATTATTTATTTAAAACCAATTTACATAGGTTCATCAAAACGACAGTTTAATTAGCATGCAATTGCTACAGCTTCCCTGAATCACATATCTTTTCTGTAAATACAAAATATAATAAATATAGATTATTTGAGAGGGAGCCATTAGTGCCTATAAAAAGTTCATCTATCGAACTGCAAAACAAAGTAGTGCATTCAGTATTCTTTATGTTTTGCTTTTTACTTTTATATATTACATACATTTTTTTATATTTATTTTCTATTCGTTGAGTATTTTATTCAAGGTCAAAAATCTGTTTAGGCACATCTTTTTGTGTTATCAGCCAAAGCTGCTTCCACCATGTGTGTTTGTTTTTATTTGTCTTATTTCTGATCTTGTTGTTCTGTATGGCCTTCAGAAACGAGTTTGTTTCTCTATTCAAGCGTCCTTTTATTCTCTACTATAATCAGTCTCCTCTTCCTTCGTCATCTTCTTCATATTTTACTTCTTTTTCTTCTTCTTCTTCTTCTTACTATTATTTACTCACTAGGAGTTTTCACACTAGTCATCAGTGATTGCTCACCGACAACCGGTGGTATTCCCTGGAGTATGAGTGACAACAAGTCTCCCCAGATTTCCAGTATTCTCCACCTCTTTTCCATAGCCACCGCAAATAAACTTGTAGTATCACAACAGCCGTTTACCATTGATGTCTCGCTGGTAAGAACCATTGGTCTTCTCTGGGATTTCGGTGGCAATAAGCCTCCCCAAGGTCCCAGCAGCATCTGTACTTCCAGTGGAGGTCTGGTTTGTGCTGTCCGTCATTGGTATTTTCATCCTCCTTGACCCTATGCAAATATTTTGTGTGGTGTCAGCCTAGGGTGGTACTATTTTTTTTTTATTTAAAATTAAAAAAAAAAAAAAATTTATTTATTTATTGAGGGTGAACTTATGAAGAGATGTTTTTCGAATTTTCTGTTTCTTAGTTTGTGATGTGTTCTTTCTGTGGGTGTGTTTTTTTCCTGTAGAAGATTCCGTGTGACCCTTCGTAGCTTATGCGCGTTAGTTTCCGCATTCAATGATGTTTTCTTAAAATTTTAGCTGTTTTGATCATTGCTGTCCTTTGTATAGTTCCAATGATCACTTTGATTCCAATTTCTCCCAGTCTTTTTTTTCAGGTGTTTTGTGAGTGTTCCTAGTGCTCCTACGATTATTGGTATTATACTGACTTTCTTCATGCTCCATATTCCTTTCAGTTCTCTAGGTAGTTCCGTGTATTTGTTTCCTTGTTCCCTTTCTTTGATTTTCACTCTGTGGGCTTCTGGAACGGCGACATCTACGATTTTGCAAGAGTTTTCCTTCTTGTGTATTATTATAACATCCGGTCTCCTTGCTTGTATTAGGTTGTCTGTTTGTATATCCATATCCCAGATGATTTTTTTGTTTTTCGTTTTCCAGTACTGTTTTTGTTTATATGTGTATTATTATTATTATTATTATTAGTAGTAGTAGTAGTAGTAGTAGTAGTAGTAGTATTGTTATTATTATTATTATTTATATTATTAACTCACTTTAAAATTGCCCACAATCCTTTATCAGTGATTCTTCCCAAATTGTCGTTCTCCCTGTACTCTGAGTAACACTTATCTCCTCAGTTATTTTGTGTATCATTTGCTGATAATCCTGGCATTCGAGTAACTGACTATACCAACATTTCACGCTGATAACAACCGCTGGTTTATCATCGAGTGTAAGTAATTCTCCCCAATATTTCAATACTCTCAGTACTCTTCTTATCCAGGTATAAATTGTGTTATTTACTAGGTCCTTTCCATGATCCTACATTCTCTTTGGTCTCTTTCCCCGATAACAGCTAATGTCGGTGCGACTTTTCAGTAGATGTAATTATCATTGCTATTCTGATCGTTAAATATTTATTCATGTCTGCATGTATGCGTGCCACGGCATCGTCTATTGTCAACGTGTACAGTGTGTTTTGAAAATCAGTTGCACATCTTCCTGTTTATATCTTTATGTACCTATATTTAATCTGTTGTATTTTTACTTGAAAAGAGAAGGACCATTATTTTCAGGAATCTGATTGTGTCCTCCATTATGTCGATCAAAGGAGCTCCTTTACCGATCATAACACAAGATCTATTTTCTAGCTTCTACGAATTTTACATTTGGTTTTATACATAAAGTTATTGGTGTATGTAGCAACACCAGGTCCAGGATTATTTTACCTTTGATACTGTCGTAAGGTAACTATGTATCTATCACATATGTTGTAATGAGCATTGCACGTGTTAGATGTTTACAATAACGAGTGTTGATAAGTATTTGTTCTCATGGTATATAACTCGTAAACCAAACACTTCCAGACTTATATACAAATATAAAACATAACGTCTCAGTTATTTCATTATTAGATATCAACACACGCTGACTATGTAAATAGTTATGCATTAGGCTTCCTTGCATACGTGTGTGCTATTCAATCGTATTTCAGAATGTGTCAGTCTGTGTGCATGAAGAGGGGTATACGGATAGAGGGTTTGATGATTATAATTGCGACAAAGAAAATAAAAACTGACACTGATTGACTTAGCCTTATTCGCTATATTAGACGGGCAGCTGGCTGGTCGCCACACGTTATGAATAATGCGTAAAATCACGTCAAGTTATTTCAATGCGCCAGCAAAAATATCCAATAAAGTTATCAACGATTAAAGCGTTCATTGCATTCTTGCTCTTCAATGAATTATTGACAATCATTTACAATCGATGTGAGAATATGAGAAACGTTAATATAAATCTCACTAAGCCATTGTATATTCTACAACGAGGGAACCAATTAAAAAATCAAACTTACATTTCTTAATGCTACTATTGATACTACTGCTACTACTACTACTACTACTACTACTACTACTAATTATAATACTAATAAGAAGAAGAAGAAAAAGAAGAAGTAAACAAATAGTTTGGCGTTATCCCAAGTTAGATAAACTGGACCCGTTATACGTTGGGTTATAGAAAAACTCAGACAGCTGGACCAGAACACAGGGAAGAAATGATGAGGTGCAATGCAGTACACGCAGCTGATTATACTAAACGACTTGGTGGTATTTGTTGTAGTGACTGTATGGGGAATGGAAATATAATACTTCTACTAATATTTCTCCTAAAACCCACGACATCAACACAGATTATATTACAAGATTAATACAAATATATATTGTAGATTTCTCCCTAGATACTAAACATCCTTTTACTTAAAGACTAAAATATTCAAACAACTATATATATATATATATATATATATATATATATATATATATATATATATGTGTGTGTGTGTGTGTGTCTGTGTGTGGGGGTGTCGGGTGTACGTGGTTGTGC
>OY744521.1:18390582-18393082 GCA_963556195.1 Sepiola atlantica | reverse complement strand
TATCTATTTATCTATCTATCTATCTATCTATCTATATATATATATATATATATATATATAATGTTATAATAAATATCCTACTAAGACACATACGCATTTCTAAACTATTTGTTTTTTTTTATTAATACTTTGTCATATATTGAATTGTGTTATATTGTATTCTCATTGATTTTTGTAAATATACAAGGCGTCAAAAATGAGGCAATTAAGAAAGTAAGAGAGATCAAGATTTATAAAGACATATCGTTAGTAACTTTTACTTAAAATATTATTTTTTTGAACTTTTTGTAATAGATTTATTGATGTGATTTGTATGTGATAATAAGCTGGCAAATTTCTATGAGAGGCGTTTTGTACATTCATGAATTTAAGAAATACAATTACTCTTTGTGGCGTTTTAAATACATACACATTCTCTTTGTATCGGTTTATTGCTGTATCAAGTATCATTTGCCTGCATATATAAGTTTATAATCAAAACTATAAAACGTCAACAGAAGTTTTTATTTGTACTCTTGATATATACCCTATAAATATATACACACGCACATACATATTAACATACACAAGCATATATATATATATATATATATTATTATATATATATATATATATATATATATATATATATATATATATATATGATAATAAATATGTGTTATGGTTTATTATCTATGTACGTATACGTTTCGTCCTAAACAATCGGGACTCATCAACATAGAGATATGACTATTCACTACTGGTCATGCGATTCAAAACCCCGGATTACGAATATTTTGCAACTCTAATCCGACGCCTTAACCACTCAGCCAATTTAATATTATTTGATTACATATATTGATGTTATTACTAAAAATAACTACGCGGAATCTAAGTCAAAACAAATGTCAAACAGTGAATACATGTGTTAATAAGGAAAAACTCCATATTGACGAAATACGCTTATCAAACAAATTAAGCGTTTTGCCCAGGAACGATTAATTTGTGACCGCCAAACAATAACTTTTAACTACTTGCATATTACATGTCTTCTCCCTAGGTTATTCTGATCATCTAAGCTTCCCGTTTGAATTATGCTCTAATCAATATAACGTGCAAATAAGTATTAATTTTCTGTATTTATAATTATCGCCAAACATTATTTCTTTCGATTTTTGTTGTAGTCTTATATTCTATATGTGGGATAGATGATGTCAGAAAAAAATCATAAGCCCAATAATGTGAGGTCAATTATTGTTTCATTTATTACAATTGGGGATTGAGTTAAGCTATATTTAGTGGTGGTTCATAAGTTTGAAGGAATACGTTGGAATAAAGGTGTATTATGAATCCTTACTCAAACTACTGGACCTCAATCACTCTAAATCAGTCTACTATTGTATATCCATACATACTATTAAATAGGTTAATGTGTTATCTGAGTTTATGCTTCATACCTAGATTCACGAACTAACTCCCTAACTGTATGAGCAATTACTCCCAGAACTATATTGGCAGTTTTGTTTATATGGTATTCTTAGTTCAAACTTTACAAGTTAGTTTGATTCTATTGATCTTTACAGTCGGAATTAGGAGTTATTCCGAGTAATCACCAAGGCAAACTCCTATAAAAAATGAGCGGCTCTTTTTCAGCGCTCCATAATGAAAATGTAACTTCTTTCATAAACGTTCTATTATGCCAATGAGTGGTCGAGGGATAGGAGTGGACGTTAAAAGATTTCGCCAATATGGGTGGGGAGGTCACTGTAAGATAATATTTGACAAAATTTGCCTAATATTTTGAGATGTGCTAAGGGTTATAAGAGACCATGTCGGGCGAAGCATACGTACATTTTCGTTACCTGATGGATAAAATAGAAATAGTAAAATCCCTGAAGTATTTTAAAACAATTTGAATTTTCATTACATTAACAACCTATTTTTTTCCAGGGGAGAAAATGTGACTCGATTTTTTTAATATTTATTTTGGAAGGGAAATTAGATTTGTTTTAAGTAAATAAAGTTTTACTTTTAAACATTATAAGTGATTATTTTCTTTTTAAAGAAAACCTTTCTCTGTGAGAGGAGAGACAGACAGGGCACTATTAATCGCCGTGTGGGTGTTTGATATTTATTTGTTGTGAAAATGTAACTATATTGTATCATGTATATCATTATTTATCACAGAGAACGCGCAAGTACTTTAAAACAAATCGAGTCATCCATGTTGTGTTCAATAGTAAAATTCGGGGCGATAGAAAACAATGAAGTTCATTTTTTTAAAGATTGAATAAAAAATATATTTCATAAATTGGCCAAAAATATCAATAAATTGTCAATAAACAATTACGAGATCCATTTAATGTCTTACAATTTCATACAAAATATCTGGCCTAGACTTGGGAGTTGAAAAAATATCGGGTCAAATTTTCCTCCCCCGAAAAATTAACTGGAGCGAGTTTTCCTGTGTCGGGCAAAAACAGTTATTAAAATTAAAAATGTAAATAAAAAAGGTGAAAAC
>OY744521.1:18378082-18385582 GCA_963556195.1 Sepiola atlantica | reverse complement strand
ATTTATTTTTTACAGTTATTATATTAGTTTATTTTTAACACTATTTTAAGGGATCATCAGTTGTTTACAATGAAAAACTGTTTCGGGAATTTAAAAACAAGACAGTATTTAATTTCATGGCTTCCCAGCAGAGTTGATCAGACCCCACTTCCCTTAAAAGACAGAAACATAAACGTTCATTATACTAAATCTACGTTTTGTTCCATATAAATGTTTTGCTAACTTATATTAGTAATTTAAGACAAAAAATTTTTTTTTTTAAAAGTGTCTTTACCTGTGCTGTTCGTCTGTCTAATAAAATTTATCCGTTACTTACAAAAATGTTGCTGCATTTTAAAGTGTTTGGACGAATCCATGACACTATTATTTAAGTGATTAATGTATTATTTTAAGTTTTAAATTATAAATATAAAAAACATCAACACATCAAAAAATAAATAAAAATAAATAAATAAATATTTATATATATATATATATATATATATATACATATATATATATGGAATACGAAACTAAAAGTATACTTTTAGAGAACTGAACCTATAGTCAAATGGTTAAAACTAATTCTCAAAATTACATCCGAATAAGTGCTTCCAATCTCCGGTAAAACTAGACATCTTTTTATAAGATTTACTTCATGTTTAACATCTCTATAGCTGTCTCCACGAAATCCGATTTTCCATCTTTAAATATTTCGTCACCGGACATTTTATCAACGGAAACATTTTTATACGCACATTTTTAATTTCCATTACTTTTTAAATTTTGTATTTTTTTGCTATTCCACTACTAACTTATCCATCAATGTAATTCCTCTGGTGATAAGATTTTAATCTTTGAAAAGCCTGGCTCAAGGAAAGAATAATAAACATGTTTTTATCGTGTACACCTTGCATTGAACAATCGAAGATGAAATTGAGTTGCCATCCGTACCCCTTTATCTCTCTTTCTTGATATATATATATATATATATATATATATATATATATATATATATATATATATATATATATATATATATATATATATATATATATATATATCAAATGAAAAAGTTAATCAAAAACACTATATTATTATGTATTTATGTATTCGTAAACGTTTCGTCTTTTATTAAAGATTTCCTCAGGATTACGAAACAATGCAAAATATTACTCAGACATCTTATTTTGCCAGAAATTGTCCAAATTTCAGCATGGCTGTGGATGAGAAATAAGCAAAAAATGAAAACCACGATGTTTGTTAGCCTGTTATCAGCAGCAGTCTGTACATTACAAGGAACGCGAGAAAGTGAAGGGGGTGACGGCTTTGATTTATCAGATCCCCATATCGATTTTTAGAGTTTGTCTAGGTCAAAATATGTCACAGCCGAGCTTGGCCGATAGTGGATGCGGGGGGAGGCGGATGAAGTCTTACTGTCTTGTTATGTTCTAAATTAGAAAGAGAAAGTGGAACGAAAATAGAAAGAAAAACACTTATACTTTTTATATGAATGTAAACGAGTGGATGTTATTAATTTGAAACACAAATTCTGATTAAAAATGTTTTGGCAAAAAGCGAGATGGGGTAGTTCTAAATAAAAGACGAAGCTTTGATGGATACATAAATACTATATTTTTCGACATTCCGTTTTAATTTTCAATTACGTCAGATCATTTTATTATCATTTTATTAATATATATATGAATATATATATATATATATATATATATATATATATATATATACATATATATATATATATATATTATATTTTATAGAAAATATAAATTATGTATTACCTATAGACATCGATGTTTAATGCTTACGCAATCTTCAGTCCAGAAAGCTAATTCCGACGGTCGGCAGGCCCGAACTCCGATTACAAATCTCCACTGATTCGCAGTCAAGAGACTTACCCGTTGGCCACCACAAATTAGCTTGGAAGTTAACTTTGTAAATGCCAAGTCGGCGGGTATTCACAGCCAGCAACGAAGAGTTATCAACAACATATATATATATATATATATATATATATATATATATATATATATAAATGCTATTTTTTAATATCCATCAAAACTGATTAATGATTTTTACTCAACTATACTACACAGTATTTTGAATGATATATACAAATTTACGATTCAAATACAATAATGTAAATGCCTAATTAACATATTTTTAGCAGTTCGTAATAAGTCAATGTTTAGCGTTATTAAATTGTAAGTTTGTTGTCATATTTTTTTATCTATATATATATTAAAGATGTAAAGTGCGTTTATTACTTAAAATAACCAAACACATAGAAATGTGTTGAAGTCAAGGCGAAAACTTTCCTTATTATTTAAACGTGGGTGGATAAAATGTGCATGCATGTTTTAGCTTTATAAATCATTAGAATAGAAACCGATACAAAGATATTGTAAGAGATCATCACGAAATGTTGTCTCGCTAATAACGTCTTTTTGGTTAATAATTATGTGACACAATTTAGGACGACCGATAGATGAAAGCAGAATAATCTGATGTCACTATGACGTTGATTATTTCCTTTAAATAATAAAGGGTAATTTTGTTGCTTACTAGGGATTTGTGTCCAAGGCCAGAGGTGACAGATACAAGAAAAGATTGAACAGGAGGAGAAAGGCCGAAAAGGAAACTATATTTAGTGCTCAGTGCAGATCTTGTTGACGTGATTGGGAATTGAGAAACGTATCTCCGGTTCTTTTGGCTAAGATCAAAGTGTAGTATCTGTTCCGATGGATACTGCACGCCTGTCCTGTGCAGTTCTAGGAGGTCCACCCTCCCAGGCTTCGCCTCCCCTCTTTGGGGAGGAGTAAGTTTATTGCTTACTGTCTGAGGCGCCCCTACCGGGGAATGCCGACGGGGCTGCCCAGGCAATTTTTAAATGGCCAGAGTGCTCACCTCTCGAGCGCTGGCTTTTAACCCCACTTGCTCGACCCGATCTTGGGTCACATCTTACTTGTGGGAGTAAGATAAAACTGGCCTTGTGCCTAACTCCGCGAGGAGTAAATACACGTATCTCCGGTTAAGGGCTTACATGGGTAACGGGATATAAATATCGTATCCGCGATGCAGGGCTTACATTGGTAACGGAATTTAATAGCTGGTGTAAGTGTGTCAATTAGGTAAAATAATCGTACAAGGATTACATTATTGATCGGTTTCCAACATAAGGGATATCGAGGTATGGCTAAGAGATCAGCTAAGGAGCAATGCATGTTGAGCACTCAGTATGATTTATGAAAGTGATCGGGGAAACGGTTTGTTCCGGGTGGATAGAGGGGAATTAATGGTATGTATGCGGATCATAAATGGAATTGGATGTTTTCACTAGGACACATGTTGCGTTTATTTGGAACGGTCCGGTAGGGTGACGGTTTAGTAGGTAATTGAACACATCAGTTCAATTAGAATGGGCTAGAAGGTAATGCGGAATAATGTTGCATCTGATTGGTAAAATGATATGTCGCTAGTCGTGATCTCCCATGTTAGATATATTCTACATTGCCAGAATCTTAATATATTTTACCTGAAGATATTTCACGGGGATACATTGATTTCCTCTAGAATCTCTTACTTCTCGGTGTTACAAAGCTATCATCTATTGTATTTAGGGCTGAAATATTTCTAGCCTTAACATATAATTATTAGGCTGTGTGTGCAATATCCGTGACTTTCCAACAACAGACCTGAGCAAAAAGACGAATAGCAGTGCTCTTGTTCGGGTGGCAAAGTGACTATTTGCATAATAATTTTATTTGAATTTGTTTTGAGTCATACCAATATAAATACACTATTTTTACTGGTGATGTCCAAGGTGATTGGCCTCTTGTATTACGAAAAGCACAATGCACTCTTTAACGGCCAGTTTTCTCTTCACTTTTATTGGCCCCAAACCAACAATATGTTCACTGAAACGTAAATAGCTACTGTGAATTTGAGGCCAAACGGGCAGATAAATTCTGATGTAGGAAATCACCAGCGTGAGATTTTTTTTATATTACATAAAAATGTCTGCATGTTGGCACAGTCAGCGAAACAGAGACACGTAAGTATATTCCAAAGTCTGACTGTTGAAGCTAAGAAGATATTAGTTCGGCATCTGGGGAGCTCTCCACTTAAAATTTCTGACGTTGCAAGTTTTCTGGGGTGTCGGTGTTTTTTTTTACGTTAGAGGGTAAAAATGCAGCAAGTGCTTCGACGCACATTCCTTTGACGTACTTGGAAAACAAGCACATTGTGGCGATTGGACAGGGAGCTTGAGGTTGGTGACAGTTTGGGATCTATAAAATTAGAGGTTCTGTTTAGACCCTATCTAAGAGGGGGAGACTAGTGGTTGGTGCACCAGTCCACATGTAGCAACAATATAACATGCAATAGCGAATACTGTCTTCATAAATATATAAAACACTGCCATGGATGAGAGGTGTTCGTGATTGATAGAGAACTACCTACCTTTTTTGCAGCTAATTTGGCAGTAGCTTTCATGTATTTATTCCAAATCATGGTTCCCGTGAATGTTAGGCCAAAAAGTTTGAATTTTTAACTCCCAAAATGTATGTTATAAGACATAGCAATCGGTGGTTGAAAAGGTTTCTTATAATTTAAAAGAATAGCATTATCTTAGTAGCATTTGATATACTCATCTATTCCTGACCACATTGTACTAAGCAGGTGAGGTCATTTATTAGGTTTTCAGCCAATGTCTTGGAAACGTATGCGATTGATCTTCCCACATGTCGAAAATAGATTATGCTGTCTTCAGAAAATATGCTCAATTTGGACGCGATTGCATCATGGAAGAAATGTACGTTCATGAAAATACGAAATACTTATGGTCGATCTCTGGGGCACCCATGCTTTTATGCGATGTTGCTTAAATGTACGGTTATCGACGACGCCTTGGACTTTCTAAGAAATATAAGAGTATATAAAATATTCGTCCGGTAATACCGTGCGAATTATTTGTTTCGGAAGATATTGTAAAAGACTTTGGATATATAAAGCGCTACAGTCGAAAATTCACATATCTTTATCCAATGCATATACGTTCATTGATTGTGGTTAGGATGCCCGCAGTAGAACGATATTGCCTAAATTCATGCATTGGTCAGAACGAAGTTATATTTTCCACGTGCTATCACTTGATTGTTTAATAATTCAAAGGTTTTAGCTAATAATGGGACGGGACTTATGGTGCGATAAGCTTACGGGTAAGTCCTTGCACTCGATATTTTTTAAACGGGTACAACAGAAGAATCTTTCAGTTATCATGGAAACAAGATTCAGCAAATAATGTGTTGTACTTATTCAGATTAGAATCCACGGAAAAATAGACTAGGCATCGGTATTTTTCTGGATGTTTCCGTAAACCGCCAGAAAATGGCGACACCAAGTTGATTGACATATCTGCGTCAACGAATTTAAAAACTAGACTGGAGTTACAAGTTTATCAAAAAACATTAACATATAGTCAAATTGTATGAAAAAATATTTATTTTTTTAACGAAAAATAAACATAAACAGTTTATAAATTATACTATTTTATTGTTTTTTTGGTGTACTGAGAATTATTTTTGTTTTTTAATCAGGAAAATAACATCGTCAGAGTAAGGGGTTAGAGTTAGAGTTTAGGCTTAAGGTTTAGGGTGGGGTTAGGTATGAAGTGTTTTTTGTTAGAATCAAAATTTTGATAAAGTAAGAATTAATTAAATAATTATTGGGGTGTCTTTTGCTTGAGCCCTTTTTATTTGTTACACACAAATCACTGAACAAGTTGTAAAATAAATTGTTTCGTACAAACAGTTTCGAAAATTATTTTAAGTTTGTAATCAGGTAAACATGGCATTATTAGTGTAAGGGGTAAGATATAAGTTTACGTTAGGGTTAGGGTTGGGATTTAGGGTAAGGTAACTTTATTATCTAACCGATGTATCATCGCGCCTGTTCGAAAAAGTACAACTCCTTAATGTGATCGTAGCATATGCTTCAAGATTTTCAAGGTCAGTGAACTGGACTTTTCACTGAATAGTAAATCCTGTTGTTGCACTTTTAAATGCCATCCATAACAACGGCACCACCCTGTGAAAGTGAGTTGATTACCCAAATTAACTCAGTGACCAACACAACATATAGGATCCCTAATAATATTATGTAAGCCAATGACTAGTCCGTACTACACATAATAAAAAGGGTAGAATTATTGTTGGTATTTTGGAGGGCGGGAGGGGGTAAAATGAAAAACAGTTTTTTTTTGTGTGAATATCCGAGTTCTTTTGAGAGTAAAATAAAAAGCAAACATTGAGAGTCCGTACCAAAAAGGTATTGTAAGATTATTGTGAAAGCTAAATAATAAAACATGTGTATTTTTTAAAAAATAATCCTATGACTATGATCATTGTTATATTATGCTTATATGTAATGTTCAATAAGTCAGAAGCATAAGTTAACCACAGCAAGCAAATACCCTATGAGTTGCATAATGATGGGGAATAGCCTTTTTAACTTTAACTAAACTCACTTAGAAGACCATTTCTTCTTTTAGTGTGCGAGGAACATATGTTTCATCAAAATATCTAATTATTTTTACGTACATACACATGTGTTTCATAGAAGATCGCGTAAGCATGACACATCGATGTATGTAGGTAAAATAATAAATATTTACTTAAAAAAAAAAATATATATATATAAATGTAAATATTTGTTTTCATTTACATACGCATACGTTTAATCTTTTCAGGAATCATCAGTGTAGAGTTGATTATTCATAAAGGTCGCCGAACTCAAACCCCGAAACACGAGTCATGTTTCAAGCTAAAATTCCGACGCCTTTGCCCACGCGGCCTTTATCAACAAACCGGTAAATCAGCGAGAGATTACACCTATTTAAAGGAAGCTGTCGTCAAAGTGTTCGACTACTGAAAGGAGCATGCATTGAAGCCACCATGACGGTTGTGTTAATACTACTCACTACATTGAGACACTTACTGGTCTAGCTGCACTGAACAGCTGTTATACAGCGACACAGTCTGTATATGGATGACTATATATATATATATATATATATATATATATATATATATATATATCACACAAGTATTTCTCTAAGATTATGATGATATTGTAAAACTCATTTTGAATGATTTCTATTTTAATCTCCTTTAAGTTCTGACGGCTAAAAACGTTATAAATAAATAGCAATGTATAGATAGAATAAGTCCTTACATTTTATTAAAACAACATAAGTCAATACACACAAATTATTTTTTCATGATTTGATTTTTATACGTAATATTATTACATTTAATAGATGCTTATTGTTTCTCATCACAAAGTAGGTAAATCTCTATCAAACAACTTAGGAGATTTATCTTTAGTAGGGAGACATGGACGCAATGTACGACAGCATCTGTTATTTCTCTCGGATCCAAACATTCTATGTTAAAATATTAGTTGTAAATACAAATGTTGCGTCGAAAATATAATCCATAA
>OY744521.1:18360582-18373082 GCA_963556195.1 Sepiola atlantica | reverse complement strand
ATTGACTAAGCTACCGTCGCAAGTAATCAAATCCGTTTTGATTTCAGTTAGCAAATAATGATCGTATAATAACTCGTTCTTCGATATAGTTTAGCGTCTGCGTTCGCGGTCGATTTTTTTAAGGGGGGAGGTTTCACCCTCCCCCCTTTTTTTGCGGGATACCCCCCACCCCACCCCCACAAAAAAAGAACCACATTTGTTTCCTTTTATAACAAAAAAATATTCGGAGACAATTTTTTTTTAACTAAAAATGTCTTACCCCCCAAGAACGTGGCAGCCTAGCAAATATAGACGACCGTCAGGGAGTCTATTTTCGCTTGTCTATATATATATATATATATATATATATATATATATATATATATATATATATATATATATATATATATAACTCAATGTCTGTATGTATGTATGTTACTGTGGACATGTGGGTGTGTGCCCTATAGAAAACAAGTTAGCAAATCTAGATAAGATCTAAACGTGTATTCCAAGGTAAACTTCACCGCGAACGTTAATGGGCGTATTTCTGAATCTCTGAATTCAATCCTAACGGAGCTACATAGCATATTTCGTCGGGGGTATAATGTTCTCGCTTGTCAATTGTTATGTGAATCTATTAATATTCGACTAGCGACATAATAGATACTTATACATACAATGCGAAGCGAGAACGTAGAATGAATAAGAAAGAGAGACATGGTTTGATGTTTACGCTTCCGAGACCTTCTTCTAAAGAGATAGATCTTCGTCAGCATTCGTTTATATATGCAAGAGAAATATACAAAGGGAAATAATTATACAATGTAAGTGAGGTAACTATGATACACGCTGTTGTTTCTAAATGTAAGATACTACACCTCTCTCTACCTTAATTAAATGTACGCGTGCGTGCGTATGATAAGTGGGGGGAGTACAGTCCATTATTGTCCATCACTTATGTATGCAATATGTCCATGGTGATTCACTGATTTCAAGGCGGATCACCGATTATACAATTGTCTCAGTCAAGGAGGAAATCGTTTTTTCTTTTTTTTTTCTTTGCAAGATACATAATTGAAGACCAACTTACGTCGTCTGCAGGATGAGGGGGGGAATCGACTTTCGACTCTTTTGAATCAATCTGTTTCTGATTCCTATTCTCTCTTCTTCAGGGGAGCTGTCTGAATTTGTCCGCGTGAAGAGTTGTCTTAGGTTGGACGTCGAAACTCTCTCCTTCTTTCTCTGTCTGCATATGTCACTGCTTTTCTTCTTTTCCTTGTTTCCCTTTCTTCGCGCATTGCTGCCACGTGGGAATCAAAGGTGTTAGATTCCGGTTTTTTTTAACTGTGCGCTACACCGATAAATCTGGTTGTTTACGTTTTCTTTTGTTTGTTTTTTAAGGAGTTTTTATCCCAGTTACGTTGTTTTTTTTGGTTGTTTTTTTCCTTCAGTGTTCTTGGGTTATTTTGTTTCATTCGAAGTGTTGATAGCATTCCCTGCTGAATCAACTAGTCGTTGTCTGCACGTGGGTTATTTCGTTTCATTCGAAGTGTTGATAGCAATCCCTGCTAAATCAACTAGTCGTTGTTTGCACGTGGGCACTGTATAGAGACTATCTGTCCTTTCTGCCAAGGTACGTGGCACTTTTTGGGACTTTGCCAGCTCTCTTCTTATGTAGTAGAATTATGTTGGCTTGGATATCTGAAAGTTTTTTTTTTGTGTGTGTAAAACCTTCTTCTGTTCTTTGTCTCTGATACGGACTCTGTGAATGATTTTGGGCAATATCAGAGTTTGGCCACATTTGTCTGTTTTCCTCTTTCGTTTCGGCCAGGGACCTGTTTCTGTCTTGCCTTTTCAGTATCTGAAGGTTTCCGTGCAAAACTTCACCGTTTTTGTTTTGGCACGGACTCTTCGAAAAGTTCCGGAGCAACATCAAAGTTTTGTCAAAATTGTCTCTTTATTCACTCCGTGTGTTCTGTTCTTTCGTTTCGTTCTTCGTATCGTTTAGCTTTCGTTTCGTTTCTTCGTATTTCGTTTCGTATTTGTTTTTTGTTTTAAACATGAGTTTGTTTAAAATTCTCGTCGCCTTGTAGCGACTTTCATTCGAAGTGTTCCTTTTTTCTTTTTTTTTTAACGTGAGTTGTTTAAAATTCTCGTCGCCTTGTAACGACTTTCATTCGAAGTGTTTTTTCTTTTTTTAAACGTGAGTTGTTTAAAATTCTCGTCGCCATTTATAATGCTCTCGCTTTTCAATTGTTATGTGAATCTATCAATATTCGGCTAGCGACATAATAGATACGTATACATACAATGCGAAGCGAGAACGTAGAATGAATAAGAAAGAGAGACATGGTTTGATGTTTACGCTTCCAAGACCTTCTTCTAAAGAGAGTGATCTTCGTCAGCATTCGTTTATATATGCAAGAGAAATATACAAAGGGAGATAATTATACAATGTAAGTGAGGTAACTATGATACACGTTGTTGTTTCTAAATGTACGATACTACAGGGGGTTCGATTATTTCAGATATGTGCAGCTTAATTTCAATTTAATTATTAATTGATGAGCCAAACACTTTTCTCTTTCGGCTTACATATCACAAGCTCACCCCCTCCTGAGTTATCTTATAACTACGTACGTGTCAACATATAAACGTCATAAATATTCATCATTTTATCCATAGACACAATACTGGGTAAGTTAAACTTTCTAATATCATAGATAATAAGAGTTGTTGTCATCACAGTAAAAGCGGAAGTGTAGCAATAATAATGTATTATTATCAAAGTAGGGGTTACATAATGAATTGATTTACATATTTTCGGATACTGATTAAAGCAGTTTAATAGTCGTAATGCATGGTTTTCATTTTGTTGCCATCTTCTATATATCAATACGCTCCTAAATAAATTCAATAAATAAACAAATAAATTTAACGAAACCGTAACATCTAGCTCAAAATCGCTCACTTTACCACTTAGCAAACTAAATGAAGTTGTTAAATAGATCGAAATTAACTTAATTAAACCACTAACTGACCCCGATATCTACTGTCGCTTCAGCGTGGAAAGAGGAGGGCATTGTAGAAGAAAGAGGAGACGACGTTGGGAGAGGAGAGCTAGTCATAATTTATTTAGTAAACTAAACAGTTTATGCAGTTTTTCTTCGGTTAAACTTTTAAACGATGAGAGAGAGACAGAAATGTGACAAATTTTCATTTTACAATGCAACATTATCAAAAGCAAAGGTCACTTCTATGAATATCTGTGCTTCAAATACTGTCTCTTCATCGTAAAAGGAGGAGGAGACCCCGTTGTGAGAGTCATTATTCATTTAGTAAACTAAACAGTTTATGCACTTTCTGATCGGTGAAACATTTGAACGACGGGAGAGACACAGAGAGAACTGTGAAATACTTTTTCAAAGCAACATTATCAAAACTAAAGGTAACTTCTATGAATTTATGTGCTTCAAATAATCTACATGTATAAAAAAATCCAATATCTGTTCTTGAAATATATTTAGAATATTTAAGAATAAAACTAATGTTTTGAATACAGTGAATACTACGAGTTGTGCCAACGCGAACGCTAACAGACGATAACTTCAAACGTTAACACCATTTATTTCCTTTCTTTTTGTTGGAGAGACATCCAGTATTATTTTGTTGTTGTTATTTTTTAACTCACATAAAGCAATGCTTTTTTTTCAGTGAAACACAGAGAGCGCGTACGAAAGAAAGAGAGAGTGTGTGTGTTCTTAAGAGAGTGATAGAGAGAGAAAATAGGGAGAGAGAATAAACTTAATTGAAAAGTGAAAACGCAAGAAAACCAAATAAATAAATCGCAAAAATTGTTTAAAAATATGTAACAAAAACGAAAGAGACGAAAGTCGTGATTCAAAGCAGAATAAGAAATAAAATGTAATAAAAAAAAATAACAAGTACAGTTTTGTTGTCTTTCGGTAAATCTGCTAGTTTTTACGGCATATCACCCCTTTTTAAGTAGATATGCGCAGTGTCCATTGTACACGAGTTATTTAAATGTAAATTACTATTTTTAAAAATTATTTCACTCTTATTCGAGGGGGGAAATAATGCAAGCTTAACTTACTAACAAATAGAGGGTATTTTGTTACATTCGGGGCCCGCGCTTACTTTGACTCCGTCGTTAGGGTTAGGGTTAGGGTCAGGGGGGGGGTTAGGGTTAGCTATAATGTTCAGGGTCATTGGGGGTTGTGGTTAAAGTTAGGGTTAGGGTAAAAGTTAGCCCGGGTCCCAATGTAACAAAGTACAAAATAGAGACGTAAAAATAAGACAGTGACAATGATATTGTATAGTTAACATCTGAGAGATTAATTTTTTTTAATTTCAAATATTTATTTAGTAATCTTGTCAAATTCGTCAATCAAGAATGGCGTTCGCTTATTTTAGGTGAGGTGGTTGCTAATTTCACACTTTATAAAAGGCTAAAGTGTCCGATTACAGTAGAGGATCTATTTACATTAGCGACTAACCTGAGATGTAGGGGAGAACTCCACTCTTTTCCCAAGATTACTTCATTGCCCTTAATAGAACTCTGGTATCCCGTTCCATTAGCAGAAACGCTTACCAAATAGGCCGGTTTCAGGCTTACGATATTTATTTTTATTTTTTTTTATATTTAACATTTCTTGTTCTTCTTCTTCATCTTCTTCTTCTTCTTCTTCTTCTTATTATTATTATTATTATCATCATTATTATTTATATATTAATACGATAGAGTGTGTGTTATTTATTGTGTGTGTCATGATCTGACACTCCTATTTAAGAAGATTTAGTATTTACTTATGCCCCTGAGAGGGGAGGGAGGGGGCGAGTTAGAGGGGAGTCGCGACCGATGGGGACTACTGAAGAGACAGCTTTAGCCCCGGCAACCGAGTAATATAACTAAATATACAGGGTGTTTCAAAAGTCTTGGGAACATAACGATTTTTAATAACTCAAAAACTATTAGGAGTTGAAAAATGAAATTGGTACCGTTGGAAAGGTTAAAGTTTCAAGTTTTGTGGGGAATCTTCAAAGTTGCTCAATATGAGCACCATTCGTCACACGGCAGACATCTAGTCGATAGTCCATTTCCTGCCAAACGCGTTCCAGCATCTTGACGTCAATGGTTCCCACAACTGCCGTTACTCGAGCCTTTAGTTCGTCAATATCTCTTGGAAGGGGCGGCACATAGACTTGTTGCTTGACAAAGCCCCAAAGGAAAAAGTCACACGGGGTAAGATCTGGAGACCTAGGAGGCCAGGGCATGAGAACGTCATCACCTCGCCCAGATCTCCCAATCCATCTACCAGGCAGCCTTGTGTTAAGAAACTGCCTTACTCTAAGACTCCAGTGTGGTGGTGCACCATCTTGTTGAAAAATGAAGTCATCAGATTCTGCTTGTTCCAACTGAGCCATTAACCAGTCTTCCAGCATGTTGAGATAGGATTCACCAGTGATAGTTGCCTCTTCAAAGAAGAACGGTCCATAGACACCTTTCTTGGAAATTGCACAAAACACGTTCACTTTTGGTGAATCTCGCTCGTGCTCAAGAAGTTCATGAGGATTCTCAGTACCCCATATGCGAGTGTTATGCTTGTTAACTTTGCCATTCAGATGGAAGGTCGCCTCATCGCGAAAAACAAGCCGGTCATCAAAGCCGTTATCTTCCAACTTCTCTTGCATTGCAATGCCAAAGTCACGGCGAAGTGGCTTATCAGTGTCCTTCAACTTTTGGACCAACTTGAGCTTGTAAGGTACCATTTGCAGTCGTTTTCTTAAGACACGCCAGACAGTTGCTGGAGCAAGCTGAAGTTCCCTGCTGGCTCTTCTCACTGATTTACGGGGGCTCCGCTGAAAGGCTGTCCGAACTTGCTCAACTGCATCTTCTGAAGTTGAAGGGCGACCTGTTCGCTTACTTGGGCACAAACACCCATCTTTCACAAATTTAGCATGCCATCTGACAATGGATTTCCTTTCAGGGGCTTCTTTTTTAAATTTCCTGCGAAATGCACGCTGAACACATGTCCACGATTCAGTCTTTGCAAATTGGAGGATGCAAAATGCATTGTCTTGTTTAGAGAACGCCATTACTGCAACTGGAAAGATTACACGAAAATCATTAGTATGACCAAAAACTTGATTAAGCAAGCTTTAAAATGGCACCAGTTTCATTTTACTACCTGGAATAGTTCATGAGATATACGCATTTGTAATGTTCCCAAGACTTTTGAAACACCCTGTATATACTTCCATCCCGTCACAAAAAGTTTGGTGAGTAAAACATGTGCATATTTCTAGCCACCGGATAAGATTATTAACAGCAAATTATACAGATTATGTAAACACACTGTGGAATTTTTACAGGGTCCCGCTAGTATTTATTTAATTAGTTAAATTTTAACAAATAAGGTAAACATCCGTTGTTTTAAACTACACAGCTAAAGGTGTTAGATTTTACGACAACTAAATTGTTTGCTTAGTTCTTTGTATTATTATAGGTAGGTTATTTTCTTTTCTTCGTTGCATGAAGATGTTTTATTGTATATCAAATAGTACATGCTATCGTGTAAGCGTCTATACTTTTTAAACTTGACCGACATTTTACACATAATTTAATTATTTGTGTGTCTACAATGAATCCTAACTTTCGACATTTATTAAATTTAAACGAAATGTCAACAGAATGACAGCGACCTTTGTTTTGTTAAAATGTTTGAAAGAAAGAAAGAATTAAAACCTTCTTGGGAAGCTGTTTGTTTTAAAGACAATCTATAAAAAATATCTCATTAAAATTCGACAGTTTGCCGGCATATTTTTCGCAGACGAATGATGATTTTATTTTTTAAATACTTAGTACGAATGTAAGATAATGAAAAGTGACAAACATGAATAGTGGACGAGTCCATTGTGGGTGGGACGTCGAGAAAAAAAGAAAGCGACTTGATAACTGTTAAAATGAGAATGGTCCGCAGTGCAAGCAAAACCTGAAAGGCGGCGGTTTAAGAAACGCGAAGTATCGGATAATGGGAGTTTACCAATGTTTATGGCACCGATGAAGCTTTATTGACTATGGTACCAAATCCCGTTTTGCTGTTATGCTTTTGTGTCCGCTGACTAAAAATGAGACCGATAAGCAAGTTCTTACTGTGAAAGAATACCCTGACTTGTATTTCATCAGACAAACGATTGGAAATGGTTGTGTAACAATTGTTTCAGATCACGCTCGGATAGACAATGCAGATCAAATGGTATTCTAATTGAGTGTATATATGAACGAGTTTCTAGCGGAAACCAAGTCTGTGACTCCGGCAAGAAAAATACTTTCATGAGACAAAAGTATGTCAAAAGATTTTTTTATATGTATGTGCGTAGCCGGCGTAAACCATCTGGTGATGGAAAATGACGAAAACCGAAGTTATTTCATATACACTGTGTTCTCTGTCATTCTTGTTGGATCTTACAAGTTACCCTGAAAGAACGGGTAATGCAACACGAAGAACGGAATTATTGATATAAACAAGAAAGTACAGATCAAAAACTAGTCTGCTGCGACAACATCCAGAATATTGCTCTTCTTCCATTGTGCGCCTAAAAGAATTTCTATGAAAAGAGTTTTTTTCTATAAACTTCTTATCTATGCAATTATGTCATGAATTTTATTCCGAATTTCTACAACATGGGCATCTTCAATGTCATTAAACACTTGACATAATTCGTTATCATAAAACATTACATTTTAGTTATTTCATTTCATATTGTAATTAATCTCATCATAGTAATCATAACTCAACAAGCCATGTAGCCATCTCTTTAATATTTATCCAGAAGTGACGCTTGGTCTGGATGTTTTGATTTGTTATAAAAAGCATTGCAAAGCACAATAAAAGTTGATGAATGTTTTATCGAAAAGCAAATTGAGAAGTATTTTTCCAGTTATATGTAATCCGTTATGTGTGAGGCGTGTTTTTATCTTGGCACATGTGGTTAAAAAGGTAATAGCTTTAAATTAACGGTTATTACAACTCTATATACTTGTATTACATGAGTGTGTAAAAACTAGGAACCTGATAAAAATATGGTGTTCCAAATAAATGCTAGTGTTAAAAATCTATCTATATCACAATGACAATGCATTTGTATTCATAAAAGCTGGACGTATTGTTTTGTATTTTTAGATGCGTCCACTCATCTCTATAAAAAGGTAACGTTATAATAAGGTTTGAAATAAGATGTTTGATTCTGAAGGCGTACATTCTGTTTACATATATTATTGTAGATTCTTTTATTGGTTACTCAGGTATTAGTCAGAAATAGGATATTCATTCATAAGTACAATAAGTTAATTTACGTATCTTGTTTTTAAAATTATTCAAACATATCCAGAGAAGACAGTACATGTTTGTCGGTATTCCGCAGTTAGTTTTGCATAGAATTTTCGTCCGCTGGTTACGTTTACTTTTATATAAAATTTCCGTTGAAATGACAAACTAATGTTTTAAGTATGATATTCGTTTTATTGTCGAACTTAATTTTTAAATTATATTTTAATCACTTAACGCGCAGACTAAATAGCTTAGTCTTGAAAAATATATGTTCTTAATAACATGTTGTCATACAAAATGCTTCGCATAGTTTATAGATGAAGCGTATTGGCGTGCCTTGACTAGACGTAAAATCCTGACTGTAAAGTAGTTGTCAAAACCTGTTGAAACCCAAAACAGGAAAGCAATGTCAATCTCATCGTACGATATTGGTAAATATTTGTCAAGTGTGTCATGCCCATCATTCATACGTTACATTAGACGACTTTCTCTGTTATCTTATATGCATTTAAACTATAACTGTATAGCCGCCGTTCCCTCGACGATTTCCGCGAAGGGTGGGGTGACTTTTCTTTATCAACCAAGGATCTTTGTATGTCGGCATAGAATCCTTAGATGGCAGTGCAATCCACACCGCTCGATCATCTCATAAATTCACTGGCAACAGTAAAATATTAGAATTTAAGTGGAGAATCCAATTACATACGAAAAGAGTTTTATCAAAATTCCCTTGATACATTGAACAGTTATTTTCACATTTTGTTATTTCTTGTTTGTGCTGGTGGTAGACTCCAGCGAAAATATCGTTCGACTATTAACAGTCTTCCGTGATCGAAGAGCAAAATGCGGGTGAGAGAATGCGTGCCATATGAATCGTTAACCGGACGTAATGCTTTACCACGGCCAGACGACTTATTCGTGCTGTTCAAAAGGTTACAACGTTTTACACCCTACATTTTAGCGTTCCGTATTGGTTCCTTAACGGATGCACAAGTGTACAGTGTCCAAAGTGGCACAGTGTCTCCATTAAAATTGTATAACTTGTAAAGAGAAAACTTTGTGTAAATGGTATAACTTCTCAGTTTAAGTGACTTTTTCAGACAGATAAATCGTCTATGGCTAAAGTATTAATTATTCAGTAAACTGGCGCCTTTTTGCCACGTAAGACAATAATACAGATAAAAAATATGAAAGATTATATTCTATTGTTGAGAGTATGATATAGCAGTACAATACTAAAACATTGATCAGTATGAAAAGACTTCTGTTGATAGCCGGCAGAACTCATAAAATAAACGGTTGGCACAAAAGAATGTCACCGTTAATAACATAGATGGGAGAGAATTCTGTTAATTATCGAAAAAAAGGAGTCATCATCCCATAAAAAGTAATTTCCGGTTGTTAATTTCTGGAAGAATTTTTTTTTCTTTTATGACTATTGAACCCCTCCCAGTTTATCGCCGTACTATACCTCCAAAAAGGTATATCTCCAATAGTAATGTCCTTTAGGGGCACTGCTATACCACGCTTCAAGGAGAATCAATATGCTGTTGCTAATTATGTATCTCAACATAGAAACGTAACAAGTATTAAGTGATCTTTTTTTTTCTAAATGTTTACTTTTATTACTTTTACCGTGTCATTACGTCAACATAATCTAGCTTCAAAACAAAGAGGAGATAACTGCAAAATTTACAGTTCTTTTTTTCAGTAACACGCAATTCATTATTTAAAGAAATTCATGTTGGTTTTAATTCTTTTTTAGACGATTGTTTTGTTTTTTGGTAATAGAGATTAGGGTTAAATATAGAGTTAATTAGATTATAAAGTAATTATTTACAAGTAAGATCAAACCAATAATGATGCTATTTATAGTACTATATACTGTTCGTTTTTTTTCTGCATGAATAAACATATTACTCCTTTAATTCTTAGTTGTATTGTTTGCATTTATTTTAGTATTAAGTACGCACATAATGCACCATACGGAGGTAGAAAAAGTGCATAATGAAAAAGAGGCAATCGATCCGACATGATTCGCACACGGCACACTGAATTATCAGTTCGCACCTATATGAATTTCACCAGAAATAGTTAGATATTTATTTTTTAAAATCTATTACTCCTTTTTATTTGTGATATATAGCGAAATTCTCCCTTTTAAATAGTGGGTGTACTTAGTTAAGATATAGAGTGAGTTTAGGCGCGCGCCATAAAACAACTGCAGATTATTCTAAAATAGGACAATCTGCAGTTTTATTTGTTTTTGAGATAGCAGTGGTGTTTACGGCGGGTCTCATCTACAAAATAGCCCATACTACTAATAGAGATATGCTTTTAGAATTCAATTACAAAAGGATTGGGCAAAGTTATGACTGACTGTATTTTCATCTGCACTATATACTGGGAAGTGCATTTCAGTGATTGTGACGTAGAATGCAGATTTTTTTAACTTCAAAAAATGTCCAGTTTAATAGTTCGGAATGCGAGACATATCATGTAAGACTTTTATAAAATAGGCTTTATCGTCCTATGAGACAATCCTAGATGAGGACAACGAAACATTTTAGTTTTAATGTAAATAAAATGTATAGTTGTACTTATTTATTGAACCATATACTATGGTTAACCCATTCAAGTAAAAGGTTAAATGAGGTAAATAAGGTGCCACTTGAATAATTATAAACATCCAGAAAAAGATTAAAAATCAAGAACGAAATAAATAAACATTGTTTTCTTAGTAGGACGCTTAATTACAAGTATTAATTGATATAATATTTGAATGTTATATATATATATATATATATATATATATATATATATATATATATATATATATATATTTAGGGAAGTAGTTACGTCCTTGTCTGTTCCATACATGAACTGTTTTTTGAACAGAACACTCTGTTCATGCAAATTCCGTTTGATCTAAGATCAAGATAAGTTTTTTTAGCTGTGGTACCCTACAGAGCGGACATTAACCCAAACAACAGTCTCCTCGATAACACCAGAAGATCGTCGATCTTCGGCGACGCACTAAGACTTCCACCATGAAAATAAAAGAAAAAGAAGAAAAAGAAAAAAGGGAAATAGTGTCTGCATTACCATTAATATGGTTTTATAAATACGAAAATTAGGATTTAAAAAAAAAAATTAATAAATATTTCATTTATTTGACAAAATTTAGCGTCAAGTTGTCTGGTTTCTAAAATTAAAAATGTATTAATGTATATATATATATATATATATATATATATATATATATATATATATAGAGAGAGAGAGAGAGAGAGAGAGAGAGAGAGATAGATAGATAGATAGATAGATAGATAGATAGATAGATAGATAGATAGATAGATATATGACTCTGCATATATATATATATATATATATATATATATATATATATATATATATTATATCATCACCATCACCATCACCATCACAATCGGGGTGTTGAGCACTCCTGTACGAGGAACCCCTTGTTTGTTTCCGATATATATATATATATATATATATATATATATATATATATATATATATATATATATATATAGTCTGTGTGTAAGTATATATATATATATATATATATATATATATATATATATATATATATATATATATATATATGTGTGTGTGTGGGGGTGTTATTTACCCCCTTTTTCATCATTTTACACGTATCAAAAGCGTGCTTTTATTATCCGAGGAAATAGTATACTTTAGAAATAACATGTAATTTCTAAAGAGGCAATCACGTATCTAGTATGATTGACTGACGTACGATAGCATGGTATATAAAAAGTAGAAAAATCGCTGTTTATTTACTAACTTAAAAAAAGGAGATTTACAGATTCAAATTAAGTTTTACTATGAAGTTTGGCAAAGCAATCGATAATTTTACTTTCTATAAAATAGAAGCCAACACGTTAGGAAGAGATTCTAAGAATCAACTCAAGTGTATTATACAGAGCTCCATTTCTCTAAAGGGAAACAACCTGCCAGCGTCTAGTGTGTCTTCTTATTGTTCTTGTTAATTTACTTTCTTCATACGTAATGAATGTGCCAATCTGAAGAAAAGCAATATATATAAATCATGTGTTCATCATTAGAGAGATCTATAATTGTTCCTTTAATATACAACTATGATGCTACCTAAACTTTATTAAAATA
>OY744521.1:18303082-18355582 GCA_963556195.1 Sepiola atlantica | reverse complement strand
AAGAGGCCTACCAGTTTAATATATCATGGAACACAGTCAAGTACATTTGATCACTATATATATGTTTTGACTATAGAAGTCAAATTAACTATGAACATAAAAATGTTTGTAAAATATATCATTTAGTGTATGCTGATAGCTGTTACTACTGCTAAGTTGTGTAAGCATGACCCACATGTGTATGTAGGTAAACATTTAAAAAAATATTCATATGAATTTATATATATGTACATACATATAAATATATATATATATATATATATATATATATATATATATATGATAATATATATACATATATATATATATATATATATATATATACTTATCCTAATTATAATAATAGTATAGGTCCTAACAATCTACAGTTTACATTTTTTTCGGTTGACTTAATTGAAAATAAGCTACTTGGAGTGAAAACATAATTAAAATAATGTAATGTAATGTTTTATGATATTGCAAATAGTCATTTTCCTTGATAATCGATTATGATTTAAGAGTATATAAAATTATTTTTAATCATGCACATTTAAATTATTTCATTATATTATTGTAAATTCACTGTTGTAATTAATATACTTTCAGATTTTATGAGGTTACACTGATTTCTGACATCGCACGCAAATCAGTGTAGAATTTATATTATACTGCATCATACACCATATTGAATTATACATCCGATGTCTGACCTTTTTTTTACTTCCTGGAGAGGAGTTAAATAGAATATACATCCGATGTAAGGTTAAATGCGAAATCCTGATGCATGTTTCCCTTCTTACCAATCAAATCTCTCCCACCTGAAAAAAATAACACTACACAAAAAATTGTAAGATAGGATGACATTATGTCGTTAATTTAACATGGAATCCGATTTACCAATAACTGGAATTTTGAGTTAAGTCTTACCTCGTAACTTTTTACTTCGTCTCCCTGGTCTTAATATCACCCTTGTTAGTATGTATCCTCTTAATTATATACCACTTGTCCTCTATCATATCATAATAAAATATCTCGCCCATTTTTCTCCATAGTGTCCCATTGTTTTTTTTCCAGTGTTGGCAGAATTCAAATCATGTTCTTTAAATATACTTTGATGAATCAGGTAGTTTTGTTTTACGGCATATCAACCCTTTTTGGGGTATTTAATGCCGAATCTGGTCTTGTTTTCTTCTCTTTTTTGTTTCTTTCCCCTTTTAATATCTGTTTCTATTTAACCCATAGTTGGGACCCTAACAGGTACTACCACTCCGGGTTAGGGTGGACCTGGGAGCAATGGTAATTAAGAGGAGGCTCCACATTCCCCAAAGTCCGTAAGCCGGATGTAGTTTAAGGTCATATCCAGGACCGGGAGTAGGGTAGGAAAAATAAAAATAAAAAAGGGGAGGGAGAAAGGGAGAGGGGCTGTTGTTTTTGTTTTTGGTTTTGTAGAACATAATTAAGTTTTACAAACAAAACAAAAAAAAAAACGTCAATGTAGGTGAATTTCGTCTCAGGGAGCCACAGGGCAGCCTGATCTGAATCATTATTCCATCGTTTTACGTTATTCGCCTTTGTGACATTAAGAAGAAACATGTTCTTACTTTCACTCTCCCCCAAATAATTATTTAAAGATTTCGTTTTTGTAATCTACGCTGCCCCTTTTTTTCGTCACATTACTAATGAAAGATAAACTATCATCAATAGACACCTGTTAAGTGACTTCGCCTCACAAAGTGCTTTCCACTCTGTGACCGGTGACAGTTGTAATATAATTTCAGAATGATTCACTTGTTTTTTTTTTCGAGAATAGTGCATCGAACAATCCAGATGATAAGTTGTTCTTTGAATTGATCTCTGAGAATCTGTCCCAGTTCCACTCATATAAAGGTATCCATTCTGCTGAGATAAGGAATACGAAATTTCAAAGTAATTCACACCTGGCATGGGGATAACAATTTTAATTAAAAGTAACACGTGTGCAGGAAAACGAATTGACATTCTCATAGATTAGTTACAGATATGTCTGGAGTGTATTAAAATATACTCTAGTTAAAGACAAATTAGCTAAACGTTTCCACGCCATTCTCATATGTTTCCTCGTGTTTCTTTTGTTGAAAATGTTTCTGTTCATTCGACATTGCATCATGTTGATGAAATTATATGTCCACGTTCTTCAATTTCCATGACGCTGAGTAAAAAAAACTAATTAGTTTTTGTTTCGCTCGTATTCGTCTCAGTTAATTTTGGATTCAATTTTACAGTTACATTTTTTTTACACAATAGCAAAATTCAGTGTGTTGAAATTGTTGATCTTTATTGTGGCATCCATAAAAGTATTTGCTTTCTTCGCTTGTATAGACACTTACATATACTTTCCAATGATACGATTATTCATACATCGTAAACATTCGATGTGTGTTTGTCGTTGCTTAAGCAGGAACGAATATTCTAAACATTTGTCTATTCAATCTATGCATTTAGCGGAGAAGTCAATATTTCGAATGTTATCGTGACAGACTGACAAAACGGCTTCTTGAAATGTTAGCATAACCGACGTAAAGAGCCTCAGATAGGCTTGGACGAATCAAAATAAACGTTCGTACATTCTATCGGTGTGTTTAGCGATAAAGATTCAATTCCGAACTGAAATGTGAGAGACCGACGGATGGACAGGCCTACCAAATTACAGGCGTACAGAAATCCTGCTACAAATTCTTGAATACTTCCAAAAAAAAGATAAAGTCTTTGAACTGACACAAAACGTCTATCATTAGGAAAGTAATAACTATGGCAACGGTGTGTATGTCTGTTTTACAGGACAATGAGTATCTCTGACAACACCAGTGTTTTTTGGCAGAACTTTTCTCGTGTCAATACACATCAATCAGAAAATGGAGTTTTACGTCTTTTAGAGAAACATTTTAACAATTAAAACTCATAAATAAAGTTGAAATGCATACGATATTTTTGCGATTTGAAATACTCTGTTGCATCAAGTAATGTTGAATTAATTTACAGTTGTGTATTTGTTAAATTAAACAGAACTTCCGAACGTGAAAATATAATTTGTTTCTACTGGAGAAATTCGGACGTTTGAACAATAAAGAAAACGGTCTTATAGGAGTACTAACTTTTTTATCTGCAATTTGTTTTAGTCCTTATGTGATTATTAGTGTATTTATCTCATTATTTAGGTAATACTCATCAGAGAGTATATTAAATTGTTTTTTTATTATACATATATACAAGAAATAATTATATATGTGACAGAGTAGTCAGGGTCGACGGGGATCGGGTACCCTAGTTACGCGCTAGTATGCATATTAGTGATGATGCTAGACCCTACGTAGAACGAAGTGGAGATATCCGGCTAGTATATATTGGACGCGAAACGGTTATCCAAACAAGGCTGTATCCGGCGTCGAAATATCTACGAAAAGTAGTGTTGGGTGTCAATTGTGCGTGAAAAACAAACTTACATCGTGTTCCTTAACATAGATTAGTGACTTAATTAATAACTTGCAATCGTAAATGAATTCACAAACGCACAGAGAGACGACGAAATAGCTTAGCGCCAAAGGCATTAATTCAGCGTTAATTCAATTCTTTCTTTTACCTTGTTTAATAATTATTTCATACGAAAAGACCTCGCCAATGTTGTTGCATTATTTTTATTATTGATTTGTGCCGCTTGAATAACCTTTGCCTTCACAGAGACGAGATCGACTAAGTAATCATCACCATCGTCGTCATCCCGCCCCAGAAGAATTTCGACTGACATATTTTGTTATTGCCACTACGACGATCGGCTGAAGAGTGTTCACGGTCTGGCAAGATCTCCGTGTAAAGATCCTGAGGCGTGAGCACCGAGACACGCGTGGAGTACCATGTTATGAGTGGTTCCGTGATACGAAACAGAGTGGGGTATCTGGTATGCTTGGCACCGCGACCAGGATATCGAACACCTGTGCGTGAGGGGCCGACGATACCCACAGTGTCGAGTTTTGTAGGGTCCGATTCATATATATTCATATATATATATATATATATATATATATATATATATATATATATATATATATATAATTATTTCATGTATGTTATAGCCTGCTTATATGGCCGTTGACTTTGTCATGAAGACGTTAATTTACTCTCTCATTTCTAGACAATGCGTGATAAGCACATCGGCACGCGCCCCGACTACTGAGTTAAATATGATTCTTGTATCGGTATTCGAACCGTGCGACCAGATAGAACTGTCTCCTCCCATACTGATGAGTGCAGGATTTGCATGAAACACATCTTTGTTTTAGTCTATTTTTAATATATTATTCATAAATAATTATTAAAATCTCTCGCTAGATGGAGCTACAAAAGGCCGTCATTTACAGCATAATGCACCACTCTTGGCGCCGCCTGTTGAGTGTTCTCGACAGCCTTCTTATATGGCTGATGACGTTTCCATTAAGACGTTAATTAACTCTCCCATTTCAAGACAAAGCATGGTAGGCACATCGCTACGTAATCTTATTTAATCAAAAAAAAATTAGGTAAGAGCAAAAGTATATTTGAAACATTTGAAATAAAAATGAAATTAAGAAGACTCTTGAACAACACCAGTATTTAAAGAAAGTATCTTGGAAATACACTAATAAATAAATCGATGTCGATACACAGTAATACAAACATTAAATAATAACTACTTCTAAATATTCACAATTTAAAAAAAATATTCGTATGTTATAAGAAAAATAACTAATTCAAATTTAAATTATTTTAACACATGTTGTGTTGTCTTAGCCGAGCCTATCTTTTATCGATCTACATGACTTCTGATTTTGTTTTTACAGTAAAAGCGATGAAGAAAAATCCAGAAACCTTTTTTGTGACAATAAAGAAAACATTGATAAAACACTGACATATTATATATTTACCCGATGTTAGGCATGTTCGGAGTAAACACATTTTTTGTTTAATTCTTAAAAAATTGATCTTAGAAAAACTACGCTGTCTTTTATTTTCATGTTGTATGTGTTTTTTTTAACGTAAGATTGAAGATATAAAAAATTAGAAAGCATAAAATATCGAATTTATCAACTGACAGATCGGAAAATAACGACACAGTTTTCGTTTTTGTTTTCAGTTTATGTTATAACTATTTATTAAATAAAGTTGAGGGATTATTTTATTTCTCTTTTCTTGCCAAACCATGAGATGACATTAAACCATGAGATGAGATTAAAAACATGTAAACCGACAAAAGCATACATGTTCATGGTAAGGACGATTTTTTTAAAAACTTCACTTTTGCTCAAACTTTAAAAGGATCGAAATAGAAGGGTTAAGAGAAGAGAGGGTTCATGACAGCACTATTTTGTATTCTCTTTTAAACACTATATGTTCGTGCTATATATATATATATATATATATATATATATATATATATATATAGTAAGCAATGAAAATATATATGGCAATCAAGCTTTGATTGCCATATATATTTTCATTGCTTACTACCTAGCTCTACTTACGTATCGAGCACTGTTGAAGTAAATACTGAAAACTGATACATAAAAAATGATATCTCCTTATAATATTTTATGTGGATACATGAAGTACTATATATATATATATATATATATATATATATATATATATATATATATATATATATATATAAAGGAACACTTTCTATAGTCCACCCGAATAAATAAGAAATATTGTATAAATTAAGAAATGAAGAATCGCGAAGAAATAAAACCAAAACGCGATAAACGTGATGCCAACATTTCATACCTTCTCATTGACATTTCGCTCTTTTTACTTGCCTTGAACTGAAGAGTTCGAATAGTTAAACTATACATAATAAGTTCAATATTTAAACGTGCAATGACAGTACAAAAAGGGTTGTATATTATTTATAAAGCAGATAAAATATAGGATATCTTATATATCAGTGTGGTTAAAATCAAGACATTACCTGTCAAACATACGTTGTTAGAAAGCCGAATATGACATCATAAATAACATTCTAACGTGATAAAATATAATGAATATTATCTAGCCTTCATGCGACGATCACAGTGAGGCATCTGACTTTTGTCAGACGAAAACATTAAATCTAGAGCCAATTTTATAAAAAATGAGGAGGTAATGTTGTTTATCGCGTACTCACATAGAAAGTAAGTATCTCACAAAAAGTTGAAGTTGAAAGATGACTGTGATAAAGAATTGAATTGAGGGAAGTATAGAAATCCATTGATCATGAATAAACAAAAATAAACTTGTTAGAAGTTGATTATAACGAGAATAGAGCGCCGTTTAAAGTAATCATTTCCTGCAAGCAATATCTGATATTGATTGTGAAGTTAACTTCTTTTTTTGCAAAAAACTTAAACATTTAATTAGAATGAACAATTTACTACAAATTCATATGCGTTACTAAAAGGATATATAAATTTATTTTTGGATAATAAAATAAAATATTTTATTGTAAATTTAAGTTTAATAATGGTTTTAATTTGAATACACCTTTAATATTTATGCGTAAATATGGAATACAATTTTCTTCTTTCTCTTATTTATTGAATCTATATTCTATAGATGTTTTCCACATTTTCATCTATATATAGATTTTTAATTGATGACCGCTGATTAAGACAAAGTAAAGAAAAAGGAAACTGCGCTTCTCTGCATATGCTAAGATAATAGATAAACCGCTCAGTGTAGCGAATAATAATAGAAAATCACCGACAAAAGACAAAAACAATAACAAATAATCTACGTATATGTACCGGTTATCCCCTTTTTAATGAATATATCTTTTTTGATGAGCTATTTTGTTCAGGCTTTAAAATATATTTTATTTCTTAAGGATTTCATAACTGAACTCATTGAAGCGAAGATCAGTTAAAAAGTGTGAGGATGAAATTTATTTAATAAGTCGTGGAGACTGGCTTTGCTCTTTCTCTTTTCACATGCTGCCAATTCTCATATTTTTAGAAATGAAGCGTATCATGATTCGGGATTCCCTCTAATACGTTTTTAATAAATATGATAAAACCGGCACGATATGACCCCACTCCTTTCCGGTGTATTACTTGTCCTTAGAAGAAGTTGTTTGTACCTCAAGACTTTCTCAAGAAAATCCGACGTTGTACAAACTCTTATTGTCTCCATTTCTTTTTTTAAAATTTGTATTTAATAGTTATATATGTTCTATTGTATGTTGCCCATTCTCAGAATTTAAATGAGCTTTCACTTTTTATAAAATACCGACATCCCTATGAAATGTTTCCGTATAAAGTTAATTAAAGTTAATAAAAGTCCACCAAATGTAAACGATCGTTTTAGACACGCTATTGTATTGTACTCCCTCTGTCTATTTCTATAAAACAATTCCTGCTATCATGTATTATTCTTCTTCAAAAAGAAAAAAAAGTAATAATAACATAATTGTATGGAATTATCTTATATCGTGCAAGATAACTTTATACACTATTTCTAATGCTGGGCGATAGTTGCGACATTGTCCAGAAGTTGAGTTGTTCGTAAATACATTACGTATATATATATATATATATATATATATATATATATATATATATATATATATATATATATATATATATATGTATGTATATATATATATATATGTATATATATATGCATATATATATATATATATATATATATATATATATATATATATATATATATATATATATATATATATATGGGAAAATGAAAAAGGAAAACCAAAAAACGGATGTTTTTTATGTGTACATCAACGTTTCGTCTTTTTCCCCTTCAATCTTGAACCGCAGCCATCTGGTCAAACACCTCCCTCCCCCCTCTTCCTCACCTCCCTCTCTGCCATCCACTTTACCCCTGCTTATCCCCCACCTCTTTCTCTTACCACCAGCCACAGTAGTCCTGGCCCACCCCATCCTTCCATTTTTTCCCCACTCATTCTTTTCTACATTCATTTCTATTTTTCAACAAATACGGACGTCCACCCAGCAGTTGGCCACTATTTCATTCTATTTTTCCCAATATGTCTACCCTACATGTATCTGTACTTGCATGACATTTTTTCTCTATTTTATCATCCTGATGAAGTCTTATCAATAAAGACGAAACGTTGATGTACACATAAAAAACATCCATTTTTTGGTTTTCCTTTTTCATTTTCCCATCACGTCGGATTACTTTCATCCTTCTCTTCCCATATATATATATATATATATATATATATATATATATATATTATACATTTAAATAAAATAAGTGGAGCCATCTATAATAAAGGGCAATATCACAAGTAAAAAGTAAGAAGAGGGGAAAAAAACATTTTGTTCATGTATAATTATCGAATAAAACAATTAAGAAGTTTCGTTACGAATAAAAGTGGAAAAAAAACCCAACTCAAGGTACCTTTCGTCCGACACATTTTCAAGGGGGAACCTCGGTGGAATATCGTTTTTAAGTAATAAAAAAAAGAAAAGATGGTTTTTTGAAGGGGAAAGAGAGAAAACATTTTTTTATAAAGAACCATGGAGAGCAAAAGAAAAAAAAACAACAAGAAAAAAAGAAAAAAAAAGCACTTTTATTTCCACTTTTATTCGTAAGTAAACTTAATTGTTTTATTCGATAATTATACATGAACAAAACTTTTTTCCCCCTCTTCTTACTTTTTTACTTGTGATATTGCCCTTTATTCAAGATGGCTCCACTTATTTTATTTAAATGTATAATAAAATTTTGTACCACAAAAAATCTATTCGAATATATATATATTTATATATATATATATATATATATATTTATATATATATCAAATGGTGTTATTTCATTCCAAACCATGTCAGCCATTGTTTAAAATTAAATGAACATATTTTATAGAAAAGATCTAGTCTCAAACTATTGCGCTATTACCATTGAGTTATGTTACACAATTTATATTTAAATATAAAACACTTTAAATATGTCATGTTTTTTATTTTATTCAGCATACATATGATGTATATATATACATATATGTATATATATACATATATATATATATATATACATATATGTGTATATATACATATATATATGTATATATGTATATACATATATATATACATATATGTGTATATAAACATATATATATATATATATATGTATATATGTATATACATATATATATATTTATATGTATATATATATACAAATAAATATGCATCGTTTATTACTAGCTTTTTAATTTCTTGCTTTTTGTAAAAAACAATAATTTCAGTGCGAATCATCTCTGAGCAAAAGAAAATATTTTATTTCATCAAATTATGAAATTTAATGCTACTTCTTTGCGACAGACCCTCGTATCAGGATAGAAGACTTATCGCTTGATTAATAACTATACACTTAACCCAATTTCATATATGTTGTTATGATTGACGTATGTTGATGATGATTGCATATAATTCATAACAACTGTGATGTTTGTAAGAGTGATAGACATCAATGGCCTGCTACTTGATATATACCACACATAAAAATAAGTATATATTTTACTTGTACCAACCATTATCAATATGAAAAATAAAATGACAGATAAATAATCATATTCACTATTTTTGGCACGTGTGCGTGTATTCTTCGCTGGAGACGCTGCAGGTACATCATGGTTACAAATATAGTTTGTAATATTCAAACGCAAAGATTCCAGCTTCGCCGTTGCATTCCGCCCAAGGTAACATTCAGAGAGATATATAAGACAGCCCATAAATAACGAACAGGGAATTTGACAGATTATTAGAACTTCCATAAATTACTGTTTTTTAAGTCTTGCTGAGAATTATCGTAATATATATACAAGTGTTCCATTTAAATCCTCCAAAGCGAGCAGCACCTTCATTAATTATTCAATAAGAAAACAAAAGCATTTAATATAGATAAATCTTATATTTTATTTACGAAAGACACTAATAAATAATCTCATGTATTTCACTTATTTTTTAGCCTTCTTTAACAATATTTATTCTTTAAAACACTAAACAATGTGACAGCTTAGTAGTTCCAACGCATTCTATTCGAACTGTTTCACAACGTTCTTTCTCCATTATGTAGCTTGTTCCTACTCATTTTATTTCTTGTGTTATTAATATATCAGTAATATATCATTAATATATCATTTCGCATAGCTTAGCATCATTTACTGATAAATATATGTTATATTCTACGCAGATACACACATTACCACTTTTATTAGTAAATTTGAGTACTTTTAATTAAATATAAATATTGTATCGTTTATCTGTGGCATTCGTAAATGCATTATCCGATGGTCATCAATAAACATTTCTATGTGCTATCAGGCACGTAGCCAGAATTATAACTCATGAGGAGAGACCTTTTTAAGGAAGGGGCACAACTAATACTGGAGTATATTGAAACGGTTTGCTAAAAAAATGACTGCCAAGTTTTATCGACTACTGTTTTTTATAGCTATGGCAGCGAAAATGTATCCATTACGCAAATATTTATTTCTCTAAGTTTGTCCATTACTAAAAAAAATATTATTTTGCAAATATTAATTTGTTGTCTGACTTTTGCAGATTTTTCGGCAAATATTTCTTTTTCCACAAATATTAACTGTTTGCCATCGTGACCTAGGGTTAGTAGGAGGTTGAATGAGGTCAATATTTTGTTTTGGAAGAATAAATCCTAAAATAAAACATTGTTTATTAAAAATTGAAATATAATGACGTATCTAAATATAAAATATTGTCAAAGAAATCGTCCACAAAAATGAAAATAATATGGCGCTTTTTCGTATTAGTCCAATGACCATAACCCGTTTTTCCCAACTTTTTTACTGACCATTTTTCCTTTTTTCGGTGTACAATAACCTGTCAGATCGCTAGAAAATTCCGGGTGTTTTCGTTATTTTTTTACAAATATTTTAGATTTTAGGAGGGGGATCAGTTTCCTATATAGATTTAACGTAAACTGAACTCCCACTATTTGACCAAAACAACATTTTACGTTTGTCTGTGTACAATTAGCGAGAATGTAGCATGAAAAGGCACTTCTAAAATATGGCAGTTAAAAATAAAATGACAACCAAACTTCATGAAGTACTTACTTGGTATTGAAAAGTATTACCGTACAGTACACCGACAGTTACGGAACACGAGCAATTATTTTCATCTTTATTTAAGGAAATAAAGGCGCCGGTCATTAAAAGATACTTGTGAAATATGGCAGTTCAAAATAAAATGTCAACAAAACATGTAACCAAATTTAAAAAATATATATTGTTTTAATTTTTATTTTTTTACAAGTTGGCGATCTGTTACAATAGCCAACAGAAAAAAAGCGGTAGAAAAAACAAAACAAATAGGCAATAAATAAATGTTACCAAAAGCAAGATAAAACTGATCCCTCTCCCTAAAATCTACGCAGAAAATTTCCCCGAAATCCGGAATTCTCTAGCGACATGATAGGTAACAGTACACAGAGAATGGATTTTAAAAGTTTGAGATGGTCAAAAAGAGGGGGATCAGTCTAAGCTAAATGTATATAGGAAACTTATCCCCCTCTTAAAATCTATACTATTTGAAAAACCTTTTTAAAAAAACGGAATTCTCTACCGACCGAAAGGTAATTGTACACCGAAAAAAGAAAAAGAATGGTTTGACAAAAAGTTGGGAAAAACGGATCATAGACAAATACGAAAAAGCGCCCGAGATTATCCATCATAATGAATTTCGGTTTCTTCGTAAACAAGTAAGCATTTTAATATTTTGTTAATGATTGAATTACTTATATATTTATTCCATACTTACATAATTTACCTACCTTGCCCATATTAAGCTAATTATCTGTCACAAAAATGTACACACACACGTCCTACTACTAATCCTAAGTCCACGTTGTAATACGAAAAATAAATTAAAAATAAATTTAATAAAAGACGGGATACAAAGCCAATATTTCAGAGTTCACTTAATCATGTCCCTCTTATCAAACCGTTTGAAATGTTCAAATTTATTTTTGCACCTATTTGTTAAATGTTTATATGACGCCGCTCAGAGAGTTAAGTTTCAGAACAAGCTTTTTGGGTGACAAACAAACTCTCCAGATTTTAAAGGAAAAAAAACGTTAAATTGGCAACACTGACTCCCAGTGCAAGTCATTGCCCCTTCATCCTTGTGGTCGGACTACTAACATCTCCACTGTCCCCAACACTGAGACAACAGGGCAGGCAAAGCGTCACACAGATGATAACAATTGTGATGATGCTGAAAATAAGAGACAGAGAGAAACAAGGTGTTTGACCCCCCCCTCTCATCCTACACTGCTTAATGACAACGAAAATACAGATGTCCACGGTAAGACAATCGGTTTATTTTTTAATTTTTATTTTTTTTGTTCACCCTCCATATAATTTATTTTTCATATTTTCTTCATCTAAAATATTTTTTGGATCACAAATTTCAGGGGGGGGGGCTTTAATTTCAGGAAGGGTCCTAGCACCCCCTGCCCCCCCTGGCTACATGTCAGTGTGGTATTCTTAGAATGAACGAGTGTTCATGATTATCGTTTTTATATTATAGGTTGTTTGATCTGCTGCACTGTAAAAACTGAAAAGTATTTGTTTGTGTATATAACTATGGAATGATAAATGGAAGTATACTGAAATCATATTCCCTTAATAGGGTTAAGATGAAACTTCATATACACTAAATGTACAAAAGCAAGGAAATTCCCAAATGTTTACACTTTTATTGTCATTAAGAGTATGCGAGCACAACAGGGCTAGTATTTTACTAGTACGAACTTTTCTTCAGCGCACCTCACACACTTCATCCACTCATGCATAGAGATTTATACTGTAGTGATGTGATAATTAAATGGCTTGGTTGATATGTAGTCAAACACTTAATTAATGACAATAAAAGTGTAAAAAATTGGGGATTTCCTTGCTTTTGTAATTTTGTCAATATGAATTTTCATCTTAACCCTATTAAGGGCCTATGATTTCAGTATACTGGTATTTTTCATGGAATGTCACTACTTTTGTAAAGGCTATTCCTCAATACAATGCCTTCTCATAACTGATATAGTTGGTAGTTTGACTAATCAAGGTATATGATGAACTGAAATTAAAATGCCATCAACTAGACACTAGAACCTCTATTTTTGGCCAAAATCAGCTGAATCCATCAAATGATCGATAAGATATAGAATAAAGTGTATGAATACTGGTTATTTTTAAGTTTTTTTGAATTTTCTGTAAAACTAAGGTATATGGTAAACTGAAATTAAAATGCCATCAACTAGACCCTAGAACCTCTATCTCTGCCAAAAATCAGCTGAATACATCAAATAGTTGATTAGATACAAGGTGGCACATACGTACGTACGTACGTACGTACACACAGATAACATGATTTCATGATTGAACTTTCTGGATCTCTGAGTTGCCTTGACTAATGATGCTGAAATTCTACACACTTATATAACCTAACAAAAACAAATTTTGTGCAAAGTTTTAACTAATTTGGTTTATTGGTTTTTGAGTCATGATTGATCAAATAAATGCGATTTTCCGCATAGCCCATTCGTAAAGTATATTAAGGGATAGAGCGCTCTCGCGCCTGCCTTGATTTTTTGTTTTTGTATTTTACAAATATTTTATCTAATGCTCGCTTTCTGTACATTTTAATATGACTATTTTTTAAACAATATTTTCTACGTGCTGACCTGTGCCCCTGCGTTGTCCGGGAGAGTAGATTGCCCCATTCATACTAACCGTTGACTATTGCATTATTTACTGTTTAACTAACAAAAACACACAAAATCGCACAATACAAAGCATAAAATATCTTTTGAATATTGAAGGATAACACATATTCTCGGTTATCAATACAATCTGAGAAAACATAAATAATGGAATTGTTGAAAGGTAATTTATTGTTTTAGAGCCAGAGCGACCGTTAATGGCCGATTCCGCCGAAGAATATATAAGATATCCTGAAATAAAAAAACAAACACTATAGAATTGAATAAAAGGAAAAGTCGGACTTCCATTTTAATATTGCTTGTTATGAAAAAAGTGTCTTCATGTTGACCACCGGAAAATTATTATTGGTTTAAAAAATTACTTTTAATATATTAATTGTTGTTGAAATGCGTGTTCATGCAACAGTTTTCCTCATCGACTGTAGGTTCAGCGTGTGCTCACCTCCATGTATCGAATACTCTTGAACATGGCTACAAAGTCAGAAAACAGCACAGATAACATAACTTCCAAAAACATGTTTTAAACGCACAGTGTTTCTAAAGCGTGAAATAATCTGCCTGCATCAGTTCTTGTCTGCTAAGAAACTGCATCGTAAAATAATCCTGCTGGCCAGAATTCGACAAAACCATACATGCTGGCCCCCTCCATATATATGCACGCACGTGCATTCACATTTTACGGGGGGTGCATTTGTGCAATGTATAGTGAAATATTATTATAAGAAGTAGTAGTAGTATATTATTATTAGTAGTAGTTGTTTTTGTAGTAGTAGTAGTAGTAGTAGTATTGTTATTATTATTATTATGATGATGATGAGTGTTGTAGTTGTTGTTGGTGGTGTTGGTGTTGGTGTTGGTGTTGGTGTTGGTGTTGGTGCTGTCATCATCATCATCATCATCATCATCATCATCATCAAACCTCGATGAATAGCTTATATAGCAGAGAAACACTGAAGTAACAGTTTTGCCAATGTAGGTCTCCGTTATATAGACATGTTGAGTCTTTACGTCCCTAATTTTGAACACCTAACATGTCAGTGTTTACTGGCTATAGACTCAATACAAATTCACATAGCAATATAAATAAAGTTATGAGGATTGAATTATATTTCCCTCTGCTGGTATCCGAATTACTTGCGCCAGCAGTGTGAACATCCTTACTTAAAAATAGCTCCAATTTAAATCAACATGTGTCTACTTTTTTTCTGTAAGTTGATACTTATTTAACCGGTTTATAAGAATTCAATGGAATATTGCCTTCTTTCCATGTCTGTATTGTTTGTACATATATATATATATATATATATATATATATATATATATATATATATATATATATATATATATATATGTGTATATATATATATATACATATTTTACTATTATCTTTTTAGTCCATGCTTTTAAAAATGAATAATTTAATTCTAATTGTTTATGAGCTAAAAGAAAACAACTATCACCAATTACAATTACGACGAGTGAACTCTAATACTACCTCTAACGCTAACCTTATCTCTAACTCCCAGTCCTGAACAATTACTTCTCAATAAACAACTATACACTTAAATCAATTAGATATATCTTGTTATATCGGAGATATATTCATAATCAATTGCCTATTATTCATAACAGTTGTGATGTTCGTACGCGTGATAGAAATGCATGTCATGCTACTTGTTATATGCCACATAAAAATAAGTATATCTTAAACTTTTGTCAACCATTATCCATATGAAAAAATGTAAAAAATGGATGATCAAATTCCACATTTTTGGCACGTTTGCATTTTTCTCCTTTAAAATAAGAATAGGCTGCCGAAACGTGCATGCTGAAGACGCTGCCGGTAAATCGACGCTTCAAATATAGTTTTCAGTATTCAAACGCAGATATTCCAGCTTAGCCGTTGCATTACGCCGAAGGAAACATTCAGAATTGCATAACGTTCTTTTTGAAGGCAAATATATAAGACAACGCATAGATCACAACCAGAGAATTTGACAGATTATTGAAAGTTTCATAAATTACTGTTTGTGAAGTCTTGGTGAGTATCATGGTAATTCATATGCATGTGTTCTATTTGAATCCTCCAAAGCGAGCAAAGCCTTCTTTAATATTCAATTACACAACAAAATCAGTATATGTAAATAAGTCTGATATTTTATTCATGGCAGACACAAATAAATAATCCAGCTTTCTACAGCTATTGATTCTTTAAAATACCAAACAAGCAGTGGCAGAAAAATATACTCACAATGTCAGACTATAGTGTTTTTACTTATCCCTTTTCGAACTGTTTTTCCCAACGCCCATTCTTTTTATATAGCTTGTTCTTACTATTTTTAATTCTACTTCAATTTATTACGTGTTTACGGACACCCTTCTTTGCTTAAATAACTTACATTAAGTATATTGTATGTTCTACGCCGATACACACGTAACTACTGCTGGTTTTATCAGTAAACTCGAGTACATTTAATGAAAGAAGGATAAAGTATTGGTTACTTGTGTCTTTCGTAAATACATTGTCCAGTGATCATCAATAGAATTTTCTGTCTTATTCTTAGAATGGGCGAGTGTTTATGATTATTGGTTTTAGATCATAGGTTGTTTGAACTGCTGTACTTATAAAATGATGAGTCTATATATACATGAATATGTGTGTATATGACTGTTTTCTTTTGGTATTTAAACAAATATTTTATCTTATGCGTGTTTTCTATACATTAGAATGTGACTATTTTTTTCAAATATATTCCACGTGCTGATCCGTATATTACCTCAGGGCATTACAATCGTTTACTATCGAATTAGTTAATGCTTGACTAACATTAACGAACATTAACTCACACAATATAGAAAAAAATAGAAGACGCCTTTCGTTTAGAAAACGATAATACAAATTCCAGGTTGGCAATACACTCCGAGAAAAGAAACACATATTGTGATCGTTTAAAGTCAACTGATAGTTTTACTGGCTGAGCGACTGTTAAAGGTTAGTTTCGACGAAAAATATTATATATCTTGTAAAGAAAAAAAAAACAATGGCTAAATAATTTTATCAATGGTAAATTCAAACTACTATTTATATCTTGCTTGGTATGGAAAACACCTATTAGTTGTTTTTTTATCATAAGCTATGAAAAGAAATAGACAAAAATATGTCCTCCGTTTAATCAAACACTAAACTTAAGTTATGGTTAATAAGAATACATCAACAATAACATCACCATTAAACGTCAACATGATCCAAGGGACCAGCGCACCGTTAAAAGTCAATTTAACAAGAAAATATAAAAAAAGACAATGGCTATGTTCCTTCTTACGTTTGTGTTGTTACATTTGTTCGGAATGTTAGTACGATAACAATGCACGACGAACGTAAATAAATTAAGAGGAATTACAATTCTTTGAAGGTGATGAATACAAGAAAATAAATCATGAACAAAGATGTAATTATTTTTTTAATTTAAACCTTTATTTATTTGTCGATTAATAAATATGACATTGTTTTATGAATTCAATTTGTGTTTTGACATCTCATTGTGTGTTGTAAATACTTTTGACTTAAGATTATTTGAGATATTTGACGTCAATTGAATTTCTGATAAATATATTAGATCCGTAAATACAAAATTGCAATTACTGTTCTTTTTATGTGAATACGATTCGATTAATATTCATATTAGTATGAAATACCTATCACACGTTCGGTGATATCTGATAAGTATAATTGTTTCAAGTAATTTTCTATTGCGTCTGCTGATATAGTTTGAGGAAATATTAGCATGGATAAAAATAATAATAATAATAATAATAATAATAATAATAATAATAATAATAATAATAATAATAATAATAATAATAATAATTATACTACTACTAATAATAATAATAAATATGATAATAAAAAATAACAACAAAAATAATAATAATAAAAACAAAATAATAATAATAATAATAATAATAATAATAATAGTAATAATAATAATTATAATAATATTAATAATAATAAAATAATAATATTAATAACAATTATAACAATAATAATAATAATAATAATAATAAAAACAAAATAATAATAATGATAATGATAGTAATACTAATAATAATAATAATAATAATAATAATAATAATAATAATAATAATAATAATAATAATAATAATAATAATAATAATAATAATAATAATAATAATAATAATAATATGACACCACGAAAATTATGGACAGACGGTCGAGGAGGGAAAGCGCAAACCAGACCTCCTGGAAGAGCGCGGACAGCTCTGTGACCTTGGGGAGGCTTGTTGCCACTTGGGCCCCAGAGGGGACTAATGGCCCTTATCAGCGGGAAATCGGTGGTAGGTGGCTGTTGCGATACCGTAAGGTCATCATCGGTGATGAACGAAAAGAGGTGGAGCATACTGGAAGTCTGAGGAGACTTGTTGTCACTCAGACACCAGGGAATACCACAGGTTGTTGGCAATGGGCGATCACTGACAATGACCAGTGTGATAACTCCTAGTGAGTAAATAATAATAATAATAATAATAATAATAATAATAATAATAATAATAATAATAATAATAATAATAACAACAACAGGAACATAAACTGTAAAAAAGTGATTACACCAACATCGGCTGAAAACTCCCAAAATGGTCGTGAATATAAAAGAACTGACCCGAAAAACATGGTAACTGAGAAAAATTGGAATCAAAGAGAATACCAAGACGATACAACGGACAGCAATGATGAAAATCGTTGAAATCTTAAGGAAAATTCTCGAATGCGGAAATTAATTTTGTATTTGAAATCCTATGTTTTAATCTCTGAAAAAGAAATAAAACAAAGTTAAAAAGGGGCTAGTATTTTCGAAGGGCTTGCTACACCATATATGCCTTATTATCTCTAGACAGAAAGATGATAGTTCTTTATTGTTTCAAACATTATATCTAATAGTCTTTTCGAAAGGCTTGCTACACCATATATGACTTATTATCAATAGAGAGAAAGATGATAGTTCTTTATTGTTTCAAACATTATATCTAATAGTCTTTTCGAAAGGCTTGCTACACCATATATGACTTATTATCTCTAGACAGAAAGATGATAGTTCTTTATTGTTTCAAACATTATATCTAATAGTCTTTTCGAAAGGCTTGCTACACCATATATGCCTTATTATCTCTAGACAGAAAGATGATAGTTCTTTATTGTTTCAAACATTATATCTAATAGTCTTTTCGAAAGGCTTGCTACACCATATATAACTTATTATCTCTAGACAGAAAGATGATAGTTCTTTATTGTTTCAAACATTATATCTAATAGTCTTTTCGAAAGGCTTGCTACACCATATATGACTTATTATCAATAGAGAGAAAGATGATAATTTTTTTCTTGTTTAAAACATTATATCTAATAAACAACTGTAGTATTAACAACACATTAGCACTAATATCAGATTGTTTTTTCATGCGTGCAACGGATTTTATTAAAATAGAAAAAACATACTAGATAAATCAGTGTATTCAATAAAAAGCTTCCTTTCTGTCACCAAGAACAAAAATGAATACTTTCATACTCCCTGCAGCAAATTATAATCCTTTTATTTATATTTAAAGTAGATATTGAACAATATTACAACATCAAATTAATTTATTACTTTTAGATATCAAATAAATAATAATTAAACTTTAAACGTTGGCGTCTATCCTATTTTCTGTAACGTACCAAAAATAAATTTTAAGGAATTTAAATAAATATATAGAAATATATAAACAATTGTTATTTTTCATACTTCTCTTATAATTCATTCATAAGACGTTGGTATATGGACCTTTGAGGGGAGGTAAACTAGCCAAGCTCCATATACATACATCTTATAAAGGATGGCATCCCAAAGAAGGAATTTAGGAACATTTTAACAAATAACACATCCATTCTGGTGGTTTCGGGTTGCAGTGTTCGCCTCCCTACAATGGACGCATTGTTTATACGCATTAATACGCTAAACATAAACCATTCCCGTTATGAGGGGGTTGAATGTGTTTTGAAGTGCTGTTGAAATAATTTAAAAGAGCGCCCTCTTGATAGATTCACCAATTTATTTCATTTTGCAACCGCCTGACGACGACCGATGTCGGTAGAAAACGTTCGCACAAAATACGAAGATTGTTTACACTATTTGGATTTTAACATCAAAAGACTAGAAAAAACGGATCAAAAGCTGAATCAGCAGAAGTTGGCACTTCTGTTTAATCAAACATGTATAAAAGAAAGAATGTTGCCTAATTATATATGTATACATACATATATATATATATATATATATATATATATATATATATATGAAAATAATACTTGTATTATATGTGTTTCCTTTCTGTTGACTTCTATTTGTTATATTATGCTAGCCATTAAAGAAGACACATGTTGGTATAATCTAAAGTATAATACAATATAAAATATCACAAATACCTTGAGAAACGATCGTACACCTATCATTTACTATGTTTTAATCATTGGAACTTATATATATATATAATGTGCTGATTTTATTAATCTCAACTTACCTGATACACACACACCACACACCACACACACACACACATATATATATATTGATTGGTTTATTTAAGTCACGTGAGACTAATCGTAGCAGATATAAAAAAAAATGCTGCCCCCGTAGAACAAAATTTTACTTAGAACTGTATCCACTGCGCTACGGGTCCTTGCTACCCCCCTATGAATTAGATGGGGGGGGGCTTTAAGATATTGTCTTGATTCGACAAATTACACCTGAAGAATGTCGGAGGTTGCAGTGGCCGGGGCGTTGCGTGATGGCAATAAAGATCAGAACAGTAGTCAGACATTATACAAATTGTAATTCCTCATCTCAAAAATTCAGAAACATACAAAAAATTGGTTTGGAACTTGCGGAAGTCGGGTTCAGTGACATTTATGCCCATATACACATAAATGACTTTAAAGGTAATACTGTTAGAAAATGAGTTCAAATAAATATACATATACATATGTATATATATAGAAAGCTTTTTTTATTTTATTTTTTTACTTGCACGGGGATCAGAAATACCCGATAGTACACGGGCAGTTGGACCCGTAGACCTTGGCTTGTGATCCATATAAGAGAATGGAATCTCTGAAAATAAAACCTTGCTACTAACCACTCTGTCGTGGCAACAAATCGTTGGGAACATAGATACCTCTCTAGTCCTGATCGACAACCATCGTAGAGCTTGAATTTTGAGCAAAATATCCGGTGTGCAAACCTAAAATTGCTTAATGAGTAGATCGGCTCTGCCTATCGCCGGGCCTTTGCACTACTTCTCTGTCTATTAGCCAGGCTCAGACGTACCAGCACTTGGCCGCTTAAAAAGCACAAAGTGTTGGGCACTGATTTCCTGACAAGGACAGTGAACGCTGTTCCTTTTTCTCTTCATCTGAACAACTTGGGGAAAGTGTTTTCGTCACTAAGTCTCATATGACCAGTCTGGGTCGCTCTTGTTTCTACATTTTGAAGTTACAGGTTAGACAGCTTGTCTGGCTGCTGTTTCCGACTGACAGTACAGTATCCCTAACTATTTAGTCGCGCTAAGAACGGCTGCTCTATCATCAGTAGTATAATACAGTTGGTAGCTGTATGCGCCATGTCGCGCATAGGAAGGGACCCTACAGTTATTCTCGGTGGGCTTTCCAGAGGCAACAACCTCCTATGGACCAGGTCGCGATTAATAGACTGGCTGTGTGAGCTTACTGACATCAATCAGGCAGTCATCTTGCCCACCAACCTCTACATCAAAACAAACAGGCTATTGCAAAATGATCAAATCAAACCTAAACCAGACACTAAACAAATAAAAAAACGTCGCCTCCGCTCTTGAGACCCGCATTCACTTGTATCCGGGGACTTAGAACAAACATCAACGACGTATAAACTTTTCTCCTGAAAAATTCCCCGGATATCCTAGCACTAAGTGACACGAACTTTCAATCCTCAACCTCCTCTCATCACTTTGACATGACTGACTACCTTCTACTCTTCCGTCAAAACTCTGACAAACATATGCACGGGCTATGAGTTTATGTTCGGACCCCCCCCCCTCTGACTAGAGAACATAAGTTAGAATCAGATGACAAAGTCTACATGTGCGTTAGATTGGCTTTCCGTCACATCATAAGTTACTTATATTTATTATACCGTTCACCTTCGACATAGGAGTGTACCCTGCAAAACTCTGTCTTTGATAACATAGATAAACCCCTCTCACTTGACTCGAATGCCCAGATACATGTATTTGGGGATTCACACTCTTTAGACTAAAATTCACAGGTTACATGAATTGGAATAAATAAATTGATGGCATTGTTAAGGCTACTGCAAGGAAGGTGGGGTCCCTCTACCGTACTAATAAACTCCTCACACCTGGCATTATCCTGTATCTCTACAAAGCCACAATCTGCCCATGTATGGTGTATAGTTTTCACATCTGGGCTGGTGCATCATCCACTAGTCTCTCGCTCCTAGAAAAGGTCAAAACAAGAGTTTCCAACTTAATAGGTCCCTCACTATCCTTTGGGCATCCTTGTGCTTGTTTTACAAATAATTTAATTGATTGAGCTCCGATCAACTGGATTGCTCATGCTCGATGCAAATACACTAGAACAACTTAACAATCAGCTATTCCACCAATTCACTGTGGAGGTCCTCAGATGCCGGAGAGCATTATACTCCAATAGCTTCTTTCCTCGTGCTGCTGGAATCTGGAACTCCCTACCTGCCTCCATTTACCCCGACAGTATCGACATGTAGAAGTTTAAAACTAATATAAACAGACATCTCGCTGCACAGCTCCCAACTCAGGATTACACCTAAAACCTACACCCTATTTCTCAGTAGCTCCTTACGTCTACTGTAGCGGCCTGCCTTTCTTGGGTTAAAATTGGTTATATATATATATATATATATATATATATATATATATATATATTATTATTAGCAGCTACGAAAGTAATATTGATTGTGATTTTTTCGTCCACGTACAAGTGTTCATAGGTGTAGGCCTCCTTAATAGCAGAAATACTCTAATCTTATGTATTTTTTCGCCGAGCGCTTTTGATTGTCGTTTATTATATTCATTTTAGAACTTTTTATTACTATTGTTGCCATATTCTTTTTTTTTGTATTTTTTATATTTATTTAATTACAGACAGTTTTTGTAGGAATGGTTCACTAAAGGATCAGGAAGTTATTGAAAACATGTAACATATTAGTTATGGTATTACATCCTATGCATTTAATACTACGTTTACGAGTATTTGTACACACACACGCACATGCACATACACACACATACACACACACACATATATATATATATATATATATATATATAGAGAGAGAGAGATAGAGATAGATTTATATATATAATTACTTATATATACACATACATACATGCACATCATTAATATATATATATATATATATATATATATATATATATATAAAATTGTGAAGATTATCAGGATAGACTATTATTAAACCATAATTTAATTATCTTTAATTTAATTCAATATTTTAATATATAAATATAATATATATATATATATATATATATATATATATATATATATATATATACAACTATTTATTGATATATTGAGAGAAACATAAGGTAGAAATATATATATATAATATATATATATATATATATATATATATATATATATATATATATGTATGTGTGTATATACATATATATAATATATATATAGAGAGAGAAGTATATATACGTCTGTGTGTGCATTCTTTTTTATTTTCTAAGTAAGGTTGTTATCTTGTTTGGTGAAGAAATGTGTCTGTGAAATACTTTTTACATCAACAATATTTTTATAAGCAAAAAGTCATCCTCATCTAACATATGGAATTATTCTCAGTATGCAATAGTTTATAGAATACGGTAGTATCGTTATTGTGTACACATTCTTCTATGAAAATAATTGGTCTGACTTGTATTTTTATGTGGCTAACATTTATTGTTGACCTTTCTCAAAACACTATTATTTATAAAACGGTGGATTGTTGAAACAAATAAATAAAAACTGGTAGTCTTGAGATGTGTTTATTAATTATGTGAGTGTAACGCGTAAGATTATATTTTCTTTCTATGTATAACATACTCAAGTTGACACCATGGTTCTCGTAAAATGATCAACATTAAGAGTCGTTAGGCCAGATCAGTCCGAGATGTATGACAATTTAAATAGCATTCGCTGTATGTGTTAGCGCAGTTTCATTTTTCTTCAAAAAGCTAACATTGTTCAAAATACTTATCCCTGACAGAGATTTATACGCGGCTGGGTACCATTGCGTACGCCCAGGGTGAATTGCTGCTCCAATACAGGACAGGCTTTTTTTGTTGTACACAACAGATATGCTTTTTCACAAACAATCAAATGTATATATTTTTTAAAAGATATTTCCTCCAAACAAGGCAGGTAGATTGTCCATCGTTCACCACACTATTATAGATTTTCCAGAAATCGCGAGTGCCTAGTTTCTATGACCGAATGCGTTGTTTGGTTATTTCTGTATAACTTCTCTTAGCTTTACCTATCGCTGCATTACAATTATTTCTTGATTCTATAATTTTCTGTTTATTCATAGTTGACTTATAACGGACGAACTTTCGGAATGCTTGCTGCACATTTCGATGTAAACCATTGAAGCGAGTAGAGTTGAATAATTCTCGCATTGGGACATAGACTTACAATGCCTGCTTTAACGCATTCGGTAAACTCATTTGCACAGTGATCACCAAGGAATGAGAAGGTTTCAATCCATGACTCGTCGCTGATGTGATTTCTGATGGACTCAAAATCAGCCTCCTCGTAGTATATAGTTGTTTTCGACAATGGCTCGTCCACTTTTGAACGAGTTTTTAAGTTGATAGCAATCATACCCACGACGTAATCAACGTTCCCGAACGAGGTATAGGCTTCAGTCACACAAGCATTGGGCAGTGAGGTCAGGAACAGGTCGAGAAGTGAGGCGGGTCGGGAAAGCGACAGTCTGTGAGAGGGAGTGAGCTAAGGAGAAATTATACGTAAAGTTACCGGCTGCGCCAGTAAGGCTGGAAAATCCCAGCTAGTCACGGTAGTGTTCATTAAAATAAAATAAAAACATGTAATTAGGCATTTGAGTCAAATGAGAGTGCTCTTCATATGATTTCAGAAACAGGGTTTATCAGGGTAGAGTCCTGGGTTGAAGGGAACGGTATAATAAATATAAGTAACCAACGCTGTGATGTAAATTCCATCTAAAGAACATGTAGGCTTGGTCATCTGATATTAAGTTATGTATTCTAGTCAGAGGGAAGGGTATTCGGAACATAAACTCTTAGCTCGGTCATATGTCTGTCAAAGTCTTTACAGTATAGTGAAAGGTAGTCATGTCAAAATGGTGAGAGGAAGTTGAGGATTGAAGGTTCGTTGCACTTAGTGCTAGGATATCCGGGGTGTTTGCTAGCAGAAAAGTTTCTACGTCGTTGATGTTGGTTCTAAGTCTCCGGATATTAGTGAATGCGAGGCTTAAGACAGAGCCTAATATGTGTTGTGTTACGTGTCTGGTTTAGGCTAATTTTTGTTATTTTGCAATGTCATATTTTTTTTGATAGAGAGGGAGTTGACAAAGTGGTTTCATGTTATGTGTCAATAAGCTACCACAATCAGTCAACTAGTCGCGACCTGGTCCATGAGGGGTTGTGACCTCTGGAAAGCTCACCGGGGATAGGTGCAGAGTTACGTTTGCATGCGCGACATAGCACGTACAGCTACCCATGGTATTATATTATTCATGATGGAGCAGCCGTTCATAGCCTTACATAAGAGTAAAGGTTCCTGTCTTGGTAGTCGGAAATAAAAGCCAGACAAGCTGTTGTACCTATATCCTCAACATGTCGGAACAAGAGCAACCCAGACCGGTAATGTAAGTCTAAGTGACAACGAAAAAATACTTAAGTTGTCCAGATAGAGAGTAAGAGAGACGGCATTCATTGCCCTAGTCAATAAACAAAGATTGGCACTGGCTAATAGACAGAGAAAGAGTGCCAAGGGCCAGGCGATAGGCAGAGCCCATCTACTCCTTAAGCAATTCTAGGTTTGCAAACCGGATATTTAGTTCGATATTCAAGCTCGAGGAAAGTTGTCGATCAGGACTAATAAGGCTTCCATTATCAACGATTTTCTGCCACGATATATGTGGTTAGTAGTAAGGTTTTATTTTCAGAGATGTCCTTCTCTTAGATGGATCACATGACAAGGCCCACGGGTCGAACACACCGAGAAGGGATAGCCTGTGCTACATGTATATATGTAGATAGAATAACCCTAACCCAACACAGAAGAGAGTAGTTGACGCCTGCTGATAGGAGTTAGATTTGTTTTGAGGCACTTCACGCTTGTCAGTAAGGTGGGTGTGGTGCTAGTTATTTTACATACGTAAACTAGAGATAACTTAACTACGAGGTAATAGCATCGAATACAATTCAGAAAGTATGTAGTAAAAACACAGAATGACACATAATTTAAATAAAAACAAAATTATTATTGTAAGATATGAGATATATACAAGTAGTAAAAGCACCAGAAAAAGAAAACGAAAAAAATTAGCTCGTAATAATTTTTTAATTTATAGCAAGGTTTTATTATCAGAGTTTTCCCTTTCGTAGTGGATAGCCTCACAAGGGCTATGGGTCCAACACAGCGCCCGTGTACTAGTCAGCTATAACCGTGCCCCCAGTAACAAACAAAAATGTCATATATATATATATATATATATATATATATATATATATATATATATATATATATATATATATATAATCAGACATGAAACTAAAAGTACTTTTTAGTAGAGAGGACCTATAGTGAAATGGTTTAAGCTCAATATACGAGATATCCTTCTTAATAATATTTTTTCAAATGTTGAATTTCCACTGCCAACTTATCTATCTGTATCTGGTTATAAGAGTTCGATCTTTGAAAAGCCTTGGATTAGGGAAAGAATTATAAACATAATTGTATTACATGATATACCTTGCATTGAACAATCGAAGTTTGAAATAAATCTGGATATTCGTACATGTTTATCGCTCTTCCTTTCTCTATCTTCATATATATATATATATATATACATATATATATATATATATATATATATATATATATATATATATATATATATATATGTATATATGTGTGTGTGTGTGTAGATACAGTAAGTCTAGCCATCGCCTTTTTTAGATAATGAAGGAGTAAATATAGGTTTTCCTCTCACTCTGTCATAAGACAAATTTGGTGGGGGCATTACACTAGCGATTGTCGTGTGTAGGAGGGTTTAATCTACTTTTGAGAATGTCCGACGAGGGTGCACTTAGCTGTGACGTTACAGTATACAAGGAAATTTAGTAGTTGCGTTACAGATCTAACTACTTAAAAAAAGTGTTTAACCAAGTAGTCATCGCAACGTAAATACATAGGCTATTTAAGACAGAGACAATTTAGCTATAAGAAAGTAAGAACTTTGCGTTTCTTTTTTTATAATTCAATTGAGGCCTCCATTCCTTGTCAATAGCAGATATAAATATGTTTCGACTCGCGGCTTTTTAACTGACGTCAGACTAGTTTGTTTGGGTGTGACTTAACCTTTTTAAACTACATTTTATAGTGTATTCCTTCCCCCTTTTTTAACCTCGAACGCGTGAGTCCTCCAAAAAAAATCTTAAAATATTAGCGAAACAAAGACAGACAGATAAAGAATTGTGCAAAGGTATAATTATCAAAAATCTGAAAAAAATTGACGGTTCTAAACGTAAATTTGTGCCTTTCACGATGCGAATATTTTTTGAAACTGCCCGTTCCCATTGAAGGACAGAACGGTTTATACAGATACGAGGGTGTGTATAATAAGGAATAAAGAAAAATAGGGAACACACTTACGTATATGTGTTTATTGCAAACACAATATACGTATAAAGACACACATATTTAAACGAGTATTCTTTATGTAAAAGCCAACAATGTAGACCAAAAGAAATGTCACCATCATTAAGAGTAATTGTTGTATAATGAATTCAACGGAACAACCTGCTTTGTATCGAACAATTTTATGATGATTATGGGTTACTCTACTCGCACCGGATACTATCATTTAGTAATTATAATGTTTAAAGTATATATATATATATATATATATATATATATATATATATATAGAGAGAGAGAGAGAGAGAGAGAGAGAGAGGGAGAGAGAGAGACATAGAGACAGAGAGAGCTGGCGATAGAGAATATATATATATATATATATATTATTTGCAATAAACATATATGCGTAAGCGTGTTCCTACTTTTCATTTGGCTAATATTTACAGGAACTAATTAAAGTGGTATAATAAAAAACATTAATTTTCATCAGCTGATTTCAATGAAAACTACAAGATTTTGTAATTATAATAGAGTTTATATTTAAGTAAGTCATACATTAGCAATTGATAATCAAATATATATGGATGGTCGCTGTATGGCGTATAGTCTTTACTTATTTATATATATATATATATATATATATATATATATATATATACATATATATATATATATATATATATATATATATATATATGTATATATACATATATATATTAGTTCCTACACATATGAGATAAATAAGCTTGAAACGCTAGCATCAGTAATTATAAATAATCTAATATTTATAAATAACCATTTCATATATATATATATATATATATATATATATATATATATATATATATATATATATATATATGAATAATTCATTATTATAATGAATATTTACTGTAATTCAGGCTATAATCGCCAAGGTTTTCAAAGTTTTTTTAATTGCTTTTGTAAAATTTCCACTGCGGATAGCCACACCAAGATCTAAATAAGTGCGTAGGAACATTTTACAAATGTTTTGTGGTTAGCCGAAACAATTGTCTGCGAAATAAAAAACAAAGTTAAAAAAATAATGTGAAAGTGTCCTCTGTGATAATGATGTGCTATTGAACTACATCAATGGACTAAATATTGCATAGCTCTAGCTTTAAACTATTGAGCTAGTATAAGTACTTTGTGTTACAAAAAGGAACATATACACACACACACGCACCCCCCCACACACATATATATATATATATATATATATATATATATATATATATATATACATATGTGTGTATATGTGTGTGTGTGCGGGGGTGTTTTTGTATGTGTAGGCATGCAACTTAGTCAGCGCATAGAGAAATACCCGTCGGGAATTATGTGAACTTAATATGAAAAGTGCTGAGTCCACGAACACATCAAACTGATGAAGACAAACATAAATAAGTAAATAATATATTATATATATGAAGATTCCACAAAAGATTATGATTTATTTTTTCGAAAAGCCGTAAAAACACGATAAATATCGTTAATGGAAGCTGTTTTTGATGATTGTAGACAACACACAAACATACAATGCAGTTCAAGTTTGCATAGAAATTTCAAAATGAGCTGATAAAGTATATATATATATATATATATATATATATATATATATATATATATATATATATATATATATATATATATGTATATATATATGAGAAAAAAGGATGAGAGTTATCCTACGTAATAAGAAATGAAAAAGGAAAAACAAAGAGATATCTTTTTATATATTCATCAACGTTTCGTCTTTATTGTAAGACTTCCTCAGGATGATAATTTTAAGAAAAATGTCATGCAAGTACATTGAAATTTTGCGTTGACATTATGGAGATATACTTCTCACAGCCTGGACTATCCTCTAGCACGCACAGTAGCCACGGCTAGTACTTTCATTCATCTCTCCATAATGCCATCTGTTTTTCCTTTTTCATTTCCAATATATATATATATATATATATATATATATATATATATATATATATATATATATATATATATATAATTATTTCCACAATCAGACAACGCCGCAGCCCACAAACTATGAAAAGAAACAAACCGGAAGTCCTAGACTCGAGTTTCGCCCTCCTTTGGGCTCATCAGTAGAACACATCCGAAATCTAATATTTATTTGCTCGCTTGGTTAGCTTGTTGGATGACATCGTCCTAGCGAGTATAAAATCCTACTTGTGAGACATCGGCCTGGGTTCATAGTAGTTGGATGACTACACCCCTTGTTGAAAAGAGTAGGTAAAAATTCCACAGTCGGTCATCGCCGCGGTTCGCTTAATCTGTGTAAATTAATAGACATTCTTGTATGTGGCGAGGTAGCTCAGTGGCAGAGTACTCGCTTACCATGCAAGTGACTCGGGTTTCGAATCCTGAGTTCGGATGTGTTCTACTGATGAGCCCAAAGGAGGGCAAAACTCGAGTCTAGGACTTCCGGTTTGTTTCTTTTCATAGGTTGTGGGCTGCGGCGTTGTCTGATTGTGGAAATAATTATATATATTATCTCACATTCAAGAAATCTAATATATATATATATATATATATATATATATATCATCTGTAAAATGATTTTGTATTTATATATAAATACCTTTCTATAAATAAACTTTATATTTGGATTATTCGAACTACTGTTCCTATATTGGATGTTATTCTAACAGAGTTTCGGCCGATGTTATGTCCGACTTTTTTTTAGATGGATGTTGTCAAACTCGGCTATTTTTATGTCGAACTCAGGAATCCGTAAAGAATATTATTAATTATCAGGGGTTTATTCGTATCATCCCAAAAAATACCAATTATGAATCTTCATCTTAAAATGTTTGACTCATAATATAAGTTTATATTGTGAAATCATATATGTATCTATTTGTATTTCTACTTCAACGCCGTTCGCTGCCTCTGTTGAGGTACACCAATATACTTATACAAAATAAGCAAGGCGAAGAAATACGTGAGTAATTTAGTGTGACGAATTGTTTTGCAGATGAAGCAGAAGAGTCTAATGCATCTATCCCTGCATGTGTGTGTGTGTGTGTGTGTGTTCATCGATGTTACCAAAACCTTTATCGCTACAGATCTATGAAGACAAGGTGTTTCCCGTTGGTGTATATTTATTTATTTACATGAAAAGAAATCATCCTTTCGCGCGTTTCATTACTAGGACAAGATACATTTAAACCAACCAATTTTACTTTATTCTGATTCTCCTTAATTTTTCAGGGGAAAAAACTAGACAAAATTAAATGAAACAAAAAGAAACGGACAAAAAATACAAAAGAGAAACATAAGAAACGTAATAAGAAATGAAAAAGGAAAAACGAAGAGATATTTTTTTATATATTCATCAACGTTTCGTCTTTATTGTAAGACTTCTTCAGGATGATAATTTGAAGAAAAATGCCATGCAAGTACATTGACATTTTGTGTTGACATTATGGAGATATACTTCTCACAGCCTGGACCTTCCTCCAGTACGCACAGTAGCCACGGCTAGTACTTTCATTCATCTCTCCATAATGCCATCTGTTTATCCTTTTTAATTTCCAATATATATATATATATATATTTTCAGTGGAACAAACTAGACGAAATAAAATTAAACAAAACGAAACGGACAAAAAATACAAAAGAGAAACATTACTTTAAGTTCGAAGGTGGTAAAAGAGTTCATGAGATACACCAGTTGAAAACAATTATCCGTTCATACCCAACGCTGTCGAGGGATTCAATTAAAAGGCAAGTCTGTATGGAAAATAAAAAGTTCTATTGCACTTACATCGTTTTGATTGGAATTTCCACATGATTCCATTAATCAGCTCCACCAGAAAAAAAACGTTACAGGTGGTGAAGCGGATAAATTGTGTATACTTTACAAGTTCATTAACACATCAAGTGTTTCAACAAGGAATGCAAATACAAAAACACCTTTAAATATATACATATGAAGAGTGTTATGTTTTAAACGCAATGATTTAATGATATTTTGTAGTTGTACTCCTGTATTCCATGTTTGAACACTTGATGAGTTAATAAACTTAGTACGCTATACAAAGTGTTTTCAACTTCACCAGTTCAGTATCTACACACATACACACACACACACACACACACACACCCACAGATATATATATATATATATATATATATATATATATATATATGTGTGTGTGTGTGTGTGTCTTGAGTTTGAATACAAGACGCGGTGAATCCTTTTTCTTTACATAGAGAAAACTACACAATGACAAACAAAAATATCAAATTTAAACGTCACAAAATTGTTTTTTTAATTATAAACTAGGAACCTTAATATTGATATCAAAATATGTAAACCATGATTTTGCAACGTACTAGAATGTTGAAATTCAACATTTAGTGCAGTGATAGTTTTAGAATTTTGAAAATGACATTCATCGCGTTTTGTATTCGAACTCTTCACATATACATTAACGATGTAGGTTGAGTCCATTAAGCGTTATTCACGAGCATTTTAACTGAGCCTTGTACAAATTGGAAAGCGTCTAGTTTGTTATTAAAAAGTTGCATTTTTTATAATAAATGAAAAACCGTTCGAAATATATAAATAAAGATATGACAAATATTTATTTGATGAATGCACTTTTACTAAAAACTCATTCAATATAAACATTATATTTAAGACTACGTATGTTAAACTCAGTACAATGCTCATTTCAAATGCTGTTAGATAACACTTCTTTCTCTTAACACGTAGATTGTCTCCGGGTTGCATTCTTGTTTTGAACGGAATATATATATATATATATATATATATATATATATATATATATATATAGAGAGAGAGAGAGAGAGAGAGAGAGAGAGAGAGAGAGGAATACAAACTATAATAATGGAAAACTATAACGATTTTCCAATCTCACTTAAAAACTATTCAATTTTTAATTATTATACTCTGAGCTTTCTAACATGGAAACGACGGGTAAACACAGTCAATTTCTAATAAATGTAAAAGCAGTAACAAAATATAAACTCCCTCTTCTAATTTTATGTATATTTATGTAAGACTTTTCTCAGTCATAGCTCCCCTTAGATTCTTCTAATATTATACATATATGCATTTAGTTGTGTTTTGCTTGTGTACAATTTAAATTTAACTAAACTGTCGTGTGTCTGTTTCACTTCGTTAAGTAAGATGATTCTTGCACTCTCCATTTTTCCTTAATATGTCGACTATTTCTATCGGTGCTGTGATATTATTATTATTTTAGTATAAAGCTTCCTTATTATATAATTAATACATTTATATAATAATTAATATATTAATATTTACTTACGATTGGAATATTTTGTGAACGATGGCGTTTAAAGACTTTAATGTTACTGGGTTGCTTATTCGTTTTCGGCTCGTGATTTATAAGCTTACACGAATGTAAATTTACTTTCATAAGGGGTCGTACATTTATGTAAATATATAAATGAAGTATAGCAGGATAATTTGAACAACGGATTTGTTGTAATGTTAAAGTTGTAATTGATTTTGAAAAACTGATTTGAATTATTCTATATTATGGATAATGATACGCTTTGCATATATTATTCTTAATTCAGTGCATACGTTTATATCCCATTGACGAATGTGTAAGTATTGTACATATCATGACAAGTTGTCCTTGTTGAAAATGTCAAATTGTATCTGAAAAAAAGGCGAGGCAGACATGTTTTATTAACTTTAGAGATGGCTTACTATAACTACTTTGAATGACCTGTAACTTATAGCTTTTTGCACGCTATATGTGATGACATTATTTTTATAAGAGGTCAATTGTAACTTTCTCAGATGGGTTACATGCTACGTGTCTAAGATCAAAGTGTAGTATCTGTTCCGATGGATACTGCACGCCTGTCCTGTGCAGTTCTAGGAGGTCCACCCTCCCAGGCTTCGTCTCCCCTCTTTGGGGAGGAGTAAGTTTATTGCTTACTGTCTGAGGCGCCCCTACCGGGGAATGTCGACGGGGCTGCCCAGGCAATTTTTAAATGGCCAGAGTGCTCACCTCTCGAGCGCTGGCTTTTAACCCCACTTGTTCGACCCGATCTTGGGTCACATCTTAGTTGTGGGAGTAAGATAAAACTGGCCTTGTGCCTAACTCCGCGAGGAGTAAATAAACATCATATAATCCCGTGTTGACACTGATTCGTCAAATAATAATGAGACCAATTTTACTGTAGAAAAGCATGTGTTTTCTTAACTTAAGACAAACAGCAGAAGTCGGAGGATAAAATAAAAGTATGAGACATAAGAAAGCAAAACATTTACTGGCTTATAATTATTCGATGGATTAATTCATTGAATAATAAATAAGCAACACATATGCTAAAATCAATAATCATGTTGTCATTATTCAGTTATATATTCCAGTATACACTAAATATTTGTTTTTGAATGTGGAGAATTTGAAACATCTACAACAGCGTGTTTCAACTTTCTTTTACCCTTTCGTAACTCGTACTCAAATTACAAGTAAGTCTTACGCCAAACAGAATTACATACCATATTTTTCTCATTTTATTTCATCGTAGCTCACATTATTAATACGATAGTATCCATTTTTGAATAACTGGTTTACATAACCTTATTAATACGCCTTCGTCAACCTGTTCGTTTATAATACTTAATCAGTGAGTTTTCATTCCCACATCAAACTTCTAAATTCCTCCGTAAAAAATAAACATAAATAACAAATATCATATATACGTATAATATAAATGGAAACAGAACGAAAACAAATAATAGAGGCATCAGTTTATAATTAATGTATCTTTTTCTGGGAATGGTAATAATACATAAGAAAAATCAAGGCAGTGAAGGTGGTCTAACACGTAATGTTCCCACATGCTGAGTGGGCACTGAGTAGTGAAGGCAGTTTCACACTACATAGATTCCTAATGATTGTTATAATATTAATAATATAATAGGTAAGATATAACGTTAGGTATACGATAGATATAGGTTAGATATAGGTCAGTGATCACGATATCTATATTACAATATTACAGTACCTATGAATACATTGTGCGAGTTTAGTAATGTTACGTATATTAAATTAGTGCATTATCTTATCTCGATTTATTTTCTGAATCATAAAAGGCCTTCGGCGATAATCTCTGATTTCCAGTAACCACGATTGCGAAATGCTTATTTGGAGAAAACATGCAAGTAGTTAATGTTATATTTAGATCTACACAGATTTTGAAGAGTTATTTAGTTGAATATGGAGCGCATATATATTTTATACGAAATAGGTATTTGTGACACATGTTGGTTTGCTTATTCTTAGAATGGCTTCTTTGTAAATGTTGTTATAATAGACCACTGCCAATTGTATGTGTACAATTGTGTATGTATATATATATATATATATATATATATATATATATATATATATATATATAGAGAGAGAGAGAGAGAGAGAGAGAGAGAGAGAGAGAAATGGTATCCATGAAGTCAGAACACATGTTTACAGTGGTACGCAGCTTAACCAATTTAAGAATTCTTCTAGACAGCGTGACTCTAGTCTAAATATATTTTTAAATGTTTATTAAAAGATTCTTCTGTTATCTTATAACTTAGGTTTTTGGCTGAGACGAAAGTATAGTATTTGTTCCGATGAATACTACACCCTATAGACCGGTACCGTCTTGGCCTTCGGACCTTGATTTCGCCGATCTGTGGGTTTGTCCTGTGCAGTTCTAGGCTGCCCATCCTTCCAGGCTTTCTCTTCTCACCCTTTGAGAAGGGGTTGGTTTATTGCTAATCGCCTGAGGCGCTTCTACCAGGGAATGCGGACGGGGCTGTCCAGGCATTTGTTGTAGGCCAGAGTGCTCTCCCTTCTCGAGGGCTGTGGCTTTTCAAATCCCACTTTCCCGATCTTGTGTCACATCTTACCCCTGTGGGAGAAAGATAAACACAATCTCATGAAGAGCCTCCTTTTGAGACGATAGATATCTATCGGCCTTTGACATCCACATTGAGGGTCAACCTGGTATCGCCCCGGTGGATGAGTACAAAAGGCAAAGCAAGATACATACCTTAAAGTGTTGGAAAAGTTAGAGTATGGAATAAATTAGCAAAATTGGACGGTTATCGCGACCACAAAGTACATATAATAGTTAATTGTAAAAAGAAAAGTATACAACACATGTTTGACTCTAATCTCTTAAAAGGTTAAACTCGCCAAACGGTTCAGGAAAGATATGATCAGCTGAAAGACCCACGAACCTTACGCAATTGTATGGTCCTTTGTGTAATTGTATGCACTTACCATGTATATATGCATATATGTAAATATATATATATATATGTATATATATGTATATATATATGTATATATATATGTATGTATATATATGTATGTATATACATATATATATATATACATATATATATATATATATATATATACATATATATATATATATATATATATATATATAGAGAGAGAGAGAGAGAGAGAGAGAGAGAGAGACTAATTGGAAAGTAACACTCTATACTTATGAGTTATACTTGTAAGTTATTACTAAAATATACTTCTTACAAGACATGAATTGGTGGCAAGAGTTATGAATTATTTCATTTTGTCCTCACATTTCGCGAGCGATGTTTTTGACAATGGGGAAACATGTTTTTTACTGGGTAAGCTGCTCTTTTCAAAACACTTCCAGTATTCATCATCATTCATCTGTAAATTCAATTTATTTTGTTGGCCCTAATTTTCGAGTGGGGCTTTAGCCGTGATTTGTGTTGACGCATTAGTAAATTAAATTTAAAAAAAACGAAAATAATACTTGTGAAATGAGTTGGTGCGGTGTTTAGACAACTTTAGAAGCAGGTGGCGATTGGTGGCACCGATATCTAATTTTCCGTCAAACCCCTCGCTATACACTTTCGTATCATATTTATTTCTTGTAAAAATAATATTTCAGTAATAAATTACGAGCACTTAATAACAGGGAGTTACTTCCCAATCCCTCTGTATATATGATGGTAAAATACATGATACATCATAAAATGAAATGCCGTAAAAGACAAGATGTCTGTAAAATATTTTCATGTAAATATATATATATATATATATACATACATATATATATATATATATATGTGTGTATATATGTAAGCTTATGTTGGTATTTATATTCATATAGATGTGTGCGTATGTGTGTATGTGTATATTAATCTTTCATATCATGTATATGTTTATATATGTGTGCGCATGTGTTAATAATTTTTTAAATAAATTTGTTAATACATTTTTAAAAATCTTTTAATTAATTTTTTATTAAAAATGTTTTCATATATATTCTCTTATGTATAGTTCCTCTATATATAGATTTCTTAAAATTTAATTTATTTTTATCTCATTTTATTTTTATTTTTATTTTCATTTTAATTGTATTTTTATTTTTATTTTTATTATTATTTTATTTTTTTTTATTTTATTTTATCATTATTATTAATAGTTTCTCCGTTCCATACTACAGCACCTTACTATAATTTATCAATGATTAGTTTAGATTTTTGAAGAATAAGTCGGCCGCTTCCTTCCACAATATACCAACATTTAAAGAGTTTTTTGCAACCCCTATATAATGACATTTAAGTATTTTAGAGATATTCCTTCTAATGTGGAGTACCCCATATCCCCATTTTTCCTTCTCTTGCCTTTTATGTTTTAATTTTATTTTTGCACAATTTTATGTTATCCTTTATTTTATCTAACAGTGTATTTATGTCATCTGTATTTTATTTTTCTTCATTTTTCTTTATTTTTCTTCATCATTATTTTCTTCTTCATTTTTCTTTATTCCCCCCCCTTTTTTATTAGTACCTTAATTTTTTATGATTAGCACCCTTAGGACTTTATAAATTTATAAATGGGGTGATTACAATTTATTTAATTATAAGTTTAATTTTTATGACTTATTATTTAATATTTTTAGTAATATATTATTACATTATCATATTATTTCAATATAAGTTTTAACTTAATTTTAATTTTGTTTTTAACGTGATCTCCATTTACTTTCGATAACATATATAGTGTCTCTATTAGTTAAATTTGAATCCTTTCCATGACGGGCTACGTAATTCCACGCACGTGACAATTCAAACCTGCTAGTGTCCCATCTGTCCAACTGTTAACGTTGTTCCTATTTAATTTCTTGCTCTTTCTATGTACAGCGTCGCTGTTGTTTTGATCTGAAACCTTTCCATAACTGACTACGTATTTTCCACACACGTGACAATTTTAAATCTGAAAGTGTTCCATCTTTCCAACGGACAATATTTTGAAATTCCTGGCGGTTCTAATATATATATTAGAACACTCATTAAGCTATACGACTCCGCTGATGAAGGTCCGATTTTCTCGGATCTGAAACCTTGGTCCGGATGTTGTTGTAATTTTTTGTTTAATATTAATAAATATCATGCTCTTATTACTTATCTAGTTAGTTTTACTTTTGCATTAATGATTAGGCACTCTGCTAGGAAACTCTCCCAGTTAAGAAATACGGTATACACACACATATATATATATATATATATATATATATATATATATATATATATATATATATATATATATATATATATATGTAAAAATAAAAATGGAATAAAGAATAAGCAATTCAACAACTAACAAAATAACTCAAAAACTCATCTTGTAAAGTTCCACCGAGATATTTCAGTCGTGGATACGACCATTTTCAATCAGTTAATAAACTTTATTTCAAAACGGAAAAGTTTTCAAATTCATACAGAGAATGCGATTGGAAGAAAATGTCACGTGCAGAGAACAACAAAACGGGGAGAAAAAGGAATGCGAGGAATGTTATAAAAAGAGAAAGAAGAAGAAGAAGAAGAAGAAGAAGAAGAAGAAGAAGAAGAAGAAGAAGAAGAAGAAGAAAGAGATACCAATCAACCGGAATGTTGGGAACGTCAGTTGAAGAAGACGAAACGAAGAAGAAGAGAAAACGAGAGAAAACGTGAGGAAGGGTAAATCGACATGTTTTTGTCGAAACCTATTAAAGAATAAAAATAAAAAGAGAGAGAGAAAAAATCAGTGCTTAGATATCGCCTGCTGATTGAATTCGGGCTGAGAGCGTCGGAAGTCTACAGGATTAGTAGTAATTGGAGTAGTTATCGTCGAGGGACGAAACAAGGGAAGAGGAGGAGGCAGGGGAGGGGAAGGGGGAAGAAGGGAGACAAGGGTTAAAAGTTAGCCAGAGTCGTATTCATTTAGATTCATCTCGTATAAAATCGATCTAGCCGTAGGAAAATAAATATTATAGAAGCCTTGCCTTTGGGCAATGGTGTTTTTATGACATAGGATCAGACAGGATTCTGTGAGACGTCGAAGTTTGGTGTCATGAATATTTTTGATAGGGATTGCCTTATGGGTATTGAAGTGGTGGCCGGAAGAAATCATATGAGTGCATAGTGCATTTGAGGTATCGCCGTTTTTTATGGCACGATTATGTTCATATATTCGTTTCTTCAACGGACGTTGTGTCTCGCCGAAGTATATTTTTCCACAGTCGGCGCAGGGAATAGTATAAATACCAGCTGTAGTGGGTGATGAAAGGACTTTACTTTTGTTTTTATGCATTTGTAAAATATTTTTGATGGTGAGTGAGGTAGCTTGGATAATTCTAAAACTATGTTGTGAGAGCGAAGAAAAGAGATGTGTGTTACGAGAGTTAGTGGGAAGGAAAACATTCCTTAATATGGATTGTGTTGTATTAGGAGATGTATTAGTATTTTTTATCTTTTTTAGATGTATTTGAGATGCTTTCTTTTTAGCGGAAAGAATGACGTGTTTGGGATATTTTAAAGTGGTTAGAGAGGATTCTATTTTATTATATTCCTGAGAGAGATGTTCAGGGCTGCAAATACGCAGAGCCCTGAGATAAAAACCGATTATCATGCTATTTTTTATATAGTTATTATGATGAGAATAATAATGTAAGTAATCATTTTTGTTGGTTGGTTTGCGATGGACTTGAAATGAAAGGCTGTTATTGTTTTTGAGGATGAGAATGTCAAGGAAAGCTAAAGAATTGTTTTGTTCACTTTCGAAAGTGAACTTAATGGAAGGTTCGACTGAAATATCTCGGTGGAACTTTACAAGATGAGTTTTTGAGTTATTTTGTTAGTTGTTGAATTGCTTATTCTTTATTCCATTTTTATTTTTACATATCGTCTGAAACATTGTTTCTTTTTTCCCATATATATATATATATACATATATATATATATATATATATATATATATATATATATATATATATATATTATATATAATTTATTTAGATACTGTATATTACATATTTCAGCAATGTACCGCGGTTTTATCCAAAAGGTCAGATTTATACATCTTTAGTACGGTACACTGCCATTTTGGATTAAACCGCGGTACATTGCTTAAATATGTAATATACAGTATCTAAATAAATTATATTAGCTCTCTTATATGATCGAGCACTTTATTTGATTTCTTTTCATATACAACCTGACACTCTCTCTCTCTCTCTCTCTCTCTCTCTCTCTCTCTCTCTATATATATATATATATATATATATATATATATATATATATATATATATATATATATATATATATGAAGAGTTCGAATGCAAAACTGGATAAATCCCATGTGTTTAAATTGAGATATTAAACAATTAAATGATAAATATACACACTCTACTAAAAGCTTATTTCATTTAAATGCAAATATACATTATGTCGAGATCATATTATGTAAAAAATGTTATAGGGGGTGGTCGGGTGTGTAAATACAACACGTTTTGTAGTGATAGCTTCAAATGGCGTCTATCGCGTTTTGCATTTGAGCTCTTCATATATATATATATATATATATATCTATATATATATATATATATATATATATAGAACAGAGGGTAGTGCAGTATTAGTGCAGTTCCAACGAGAGAAAAGTATATATGTAAAGGAGTAAGGCTACCAATATTTGTTAAATGTTTTTTTTCATTTATTTATTATTTTATTATTTTATCATTTTATAATTTTATATAACGCGTTTCAAGCGGTGGTCCGCTTTCATCAGATATGTAAATCCATTTGAAGAAATGTCTTTCGATTTGAGAGAGTGTTGTTTCACTTAATGCGTTGGTTTGCGGATTTGTGAGTACGTGTTTTGATAATTCTATATCTTTTATTGTTTATTTTTCCTGCTTCGCTTGGTCAAAGTCGTGTGTGTTTATTAAGAACGTTTTATTTGACCTTTGCTTTATCGGTCATCTTTATTTATAAGGGTCGGTAGATTTTCTTTTGGAATTAATTTCTTTTTATTGGATGTCGCCAAGAAGGTTTCTGTGCCTGTGTGCGTGTGTGCGCGTACGTGTGTAGTCAGTTCTAAATCTTGTACATACGTGAGCGACATATACACCCACACACACGCACACACACAAACACGCACACACACATATGTGCGCGCACACACACAGGCGTATGGTTAGATACATACAATTACTTTACCGAAACTATCTAAACAATTACTATAAAATAGACGACCAAGTACTTAAAATATAATTAATAATAACTTACACCCTGTTGACCCGAATAACAAACTGACTATTTACTATAGCGAATTGAAAACCGCAAACCGTATCATTACTAACAATTGTCCATGTTAAGGTTTTATATACGATGAACCTAGTGTATCAATTAAAATGCATTTGGGGAGAAAGTGTTTCTGACAGTGAAGAAATGAACATATACGTAGGCTTACCTACAACAACCTTGCCGAGAAAGTTAACTCTGCAATAATAGTTCAAACATATTGAAATGCTCATAATACTAACATTAGTAACTTATAAATACTGTAAGCAACACGTGTCTTCCGCCAAAGCTACCAACGAATATCTAGGCACAACGTTTTTTACTTTCTGACTACTCCTGAAGTAGAATCCAGATGGATCCGAAATAATACGATATATACGTAGGTCAGTTCCTCCTCGAAATCAGAAAACACATACAGAAATTAGAAATGATCAAAATGAAATAGGCATACATTGTCCGTCATATTTAATTATATATATATATATGTATATACATATATATATACATTGACAAATAATAAAGATAACATCATATCTTTAAAATACATCCCACATTGAATAGTCAATGCTCGATATACGAGATAGATAAGTATAAGAAAATAATAATGAGAATAATGAGAATAACCATTTATTAAATAATCAATTAATTAAAACAAGGAGTATGAAACAAAATCATCCCAAGAATATAAATGCCAATATTGGGAAGTTTCAATAATTAAATGTTATTTACAAACGTGGTGTATCGAAACATGATGTTGTTCTTTAAATTTCCGAAGAAGAGAAAACAATATGTGCAATCATTGGTTGAGATGTGTTTTGCCTGAAAGTTGGAAGTTAATGGGAATTTGTTTCATGGGGTCCGCAGAAATATGTAATTCTTCTCACAGACAATAGATTGTTAGCTGGCATACGTGTCTACATTGTGTAATTATTGTCATAATATTTTATGCGTAATAATTATATTAGTGTTTTGTGTTTATATTTAATTGTGATTTATTTATTTAATTATTGTCAGAACTCATGCGTATATATAATTGATGGTAAGTCCAAAAGAGGGGAAGAAACTTGTATATGAGGATCTCGGAGTCATGTAGAGTTGCCTCCACTGACAAGTGGCTGTGAAATTATTATTAATTCTTCAGGTGAGCTAGTTCCCCCCGCTGTTCTTATCTCTTTTCTCCATTTTTTAAAATATATTATTTTTTTATTTATTGTTTAAATATATTTTTAATGTGTGTATTTATTATGTTTCATGCACATATACATACACACATATGTATATATATATATATATATATATATATACATTTTCATTTATTTATTTACTTTTTTTACATAGGTAGGTCCCAGTACTGCGTTCCGGCATCTTGGACGGACGCCAGGTTCAAGCGAGACAATACATATATCATCAATGCGTGTCTGTTTATATTCAGTCATACATGCACACATTAATATGTTTTCTGATACTGACTGTAATGCATTAGTGATCTATGTGTGCATCATTGTCTGTTGTGTGTGGTTATGCCAAAAAGTGCAATTGAGTTCCACTCAGTTTTTTATTTTAAATTTGAATTTATAATCAATAGTAATTCCTTAATGTTTAATATTGCCTGGGACCCTTTCTGTGACTAGTATTTGTACTCGCATATATTCACTACGGTTGTGATTTATTGATACATGTTTTTGAATAAAGACATATTGGTGGGTATGTTCTTTTATGTGTATATGTAGTGGCTTAACTGGTCTACCAATGTAGAACTCATTGCATATCGTCTACTGTAGTTAGTATACTGTATATGTCCGATTGCGGAAGTTTGTGTTGTTAATGGGGCGAGTTCAGAGGTTGGTGTTAGGTAGTTTTCGATATTTTAATATTTGTTCTCTTAGTGTTTGTCCGGAATATGTAAGTTGGATGTCCATGTCTACTCTGGAGACGGCTTTGCGGATGGCCGATGTAATTGTATCATTAAAATTCGGACAATGAAGAAAGTATGTATTAGAGAGAGTGTTCTGTGGTGTTTGGTAGATGTCCTAGGGTGGTGGAGGTTGACGTTTGTGTGGTATCCTTTACACATGAGTGCTTATTGGAAGTGCCTAACACAAATTATTAAGTCTATTTCTGTAGTGCATTTGCTACGGATGCGGTTAATGTCATTTATAGCATATCCTATTTTGGGTCTAGTAGGGGCGGCTGATCTGTAGTTTGTGAAAATATTCTTGTCGACGTGTTTTCTATAGAAGTTGGTTAGTATGTGTCCTGTCTCAGAAATTCCGACGATGAAGTTTGATAGTGAGAGGGAGTTGGATGCGTTGGTGTGTTCAAACACATTGAAACTGAATGTTGCAAATATTATTTTCTTCTCTTGCTGAGGATAAGCCATTCTTCAGAAATTCGAAGAACACTACGCAATTTAAATCTGGTTTTTTTTCATCCTAATTCGACACAAAACGTTGGTAAATAATAACAATTATCAAAAATTATTGAAAACTTTTCAATGTTGTAATTTGTTCTGTGTACCTCCTGTCGTTGCCAACGGTGTTTACTACCAAACTGCATTGTCATAGTCGTCAAACACAACTTCTGACATACTACACATACTACACATAAAAGCCCAAGCAAACTACACTATTCTTCTCACACACATAGTAATATATATATATATATATATATATATATATATATATATATATATATATATATAATTAAATAAAAGACAAGCTAAGAAAATATATTGTTACCTAGTTAATAAATGTATTATCATATTTTCTTAATATTGAACGCAGAGGGTGATTCTATATGTACCCTTTTGACATATATTTTTTCAAAGAAAGAATATTCTTCTATTTATATTCTTCTTTTTATTTTTATGTTTAGGCGCGAACAAAAAAAATTTCGGCGGGAAATTTTTTTTTCCTTTTTATACAAAATGGTATTCGGAGACAATTGTTTTTTTTTCTTTTGTCTAACCACCCAAGAACGCGGTAGCCTAGCAAAAATAGACGACCGTTACGTAGTCTATTTTCGTTAGTCCACTTATAATATAACGAGCAGGTTCTCTGTCTGTCTGTCTTTCTGTCTGTCCGTCCGTCCTGGAGAATGTTTGTAAACGAGAGGGGGAGCGGGGGCATTACTATTTAACTAATTTCAAAGTTAGAAACATAAACATGTACATTAGGCCACATATTAACGACTAAACAATAAACAATAAATAATTTTCGGCGTCCAGGTCGCGATTCGAACTCGCAAACTTGACGCTAACAGCCAGACGCCCTAACGACTTCGCCACTTCAAAAAGTTTAAAATAGCCTCTAAATTTAACTACTTGAAGTAATCGGAGTTTTTTCAGATCTCTCATTTAGCAATGAATGATCGTATAATAATTGGTTCTTCTTTATACTTTGGGGTCTGCGTCCGCGCACGATTTGAATGATCGTATAACTGTTCTTCGAAAATACATTGGGCTCTGCGTTCGCTCTCAATTTTTTCAAGGGGGAGGGTCCAGAGCACGGGGGAATTCGCCTCCCCCCATTTTTTTTGGCGCGAAAAACAAAAGAAATTTTGGCGGGAAAATTTTTTTTCCCTTTTTAAACAAAATGGTATTCGGAAACAACTTTTTTTTTTGTCTCACCACCTAAAAACGCGGCAACCTAGCAAAAATAGACGACCGTTAGGGAATCTATTTTCGCTAGTCCACTTATAATATAACAAGCACATTCTATGTCTGTCTTTCTTTCTGTCTTTCTGTCTGTCCGTCCTAGATATTTTTTTAATTATATCGATGATGAACAAATGATTCAAAACTTAAAAAACACCAGTATAAATAATAATAACATTCAACATTACAACTCAAACAATATTGACATATATTATTGTAATCAAATGCAACGAAACTTAAGATTAGAAGAAAAAGCCATGAAAAATATGATACATATATACATATCCACAATTGACAGTAACAATAAGATTAGGCTCATTATTTACTATAAGAAATTTAAAAAACTAAAATCTTGTAGTAAAAGATAATTCCTCCCCAACACAAAAAAAACACAAGAAAGAACCAATGCTATTTATAAGGTTAATTGTATTTCGGGAGAGTGTAACTCTCATAATCATAATAGCTACATTGGCTTTACAATCACTACCTTATCCCGCCGCCTCGCTATGCATCTTGTCAGCTTTAGCTCAATTTACCAACATCTACATAAACATAACTGCCCTCACACTGATTTTAAAATAAATTTGAGTTAATAACACTAAAAGTATATATTCCGAAACAATTTTTTTAAAAATACTCGAAGCTATCGACATAAACACACAACCACTTAAAAGTAACAACATCACATATAAAACCAGTAGTAACATTTGAAAATGCTTAACGTAATGCGATTTTGTTCTGTGATGCCATCCAGCGTTGCTGAATTTAAAATCGCCAATGACTTCCTGGAACAATGCGGAAAACGCTATCTGCGCATTTCCCCACCTTCTTTTTCAAAATGCTCTTCTTTCTCCAGATGTGAAACATGTGAAAACTATAGAACATTTATTATTTCTGTTCAATTTTAATACAAAAAAGTATCAGAAAATAAATAAAGAGAAAATTGCTAAAAGTTTCCTTAAGGCCTTATCGTCTAACCCTCTAAGAGGAACCGTCAGAATGATAAATTAAAAACTAAGAAAATCGAATGAGATATGAAAGGAAAAAATTGTTTCAGTTGGAGAAAACGATTGAGAGAGGAAAAAAAAGAAAACAAAGTAAATCTCTGAACGTTATGGTTGCTTTGAATCATAAAAGATCTCCAACTGATGCTTCAACATATTTTGTCTACACAGGCTATGTCGAGAATTGTTAATAACTAACGCCTCAATAATAATGAGATGGTAGTTCGACCTGGCACTGAGTAAAACAGAAAACCACGCATCGGGATACTTGGCAGAACAACTATTTTTACTAACCAGGTACTTTATCGATGGCTGATTCCTATGCCTGAAAGTTTCCGGATGATCTCGAAACCTTGTGTAAGCGAATATCACGTGGTATGTGTTTGGATATTCTAATTTCTAATCTTTGGGATGTATTGCCAACGTTGTCAGCTCCACGGTGACAAATGAATTTATAAACAACAGAATTCTTATGAATGGCTGGCAAAACATCTTTACGAAAAGTTCGAGTCGTGTAAACTACTTTCAGCATGGTTACTGGAAAACAACGTTGAGTAGAAGAAGATATATATATATATATATATATATATATATATATATATATATATATATATATATGTATAAATAATTTATTTGAAACCTATGTTACATATTTTAGAATCGTGTCGCGGTTTAATCCAGACGGGTTGACTTTTACATGTTAAATGTCTATACCCAAATGACTCGTCAGCGTCCTGAATGGGGTAAAAGGGGAGGGTCCTAAGAAATAGTAAATATTCCACGATTTACAAACGATCATCCAAATGCACCCCTTTTAATAAAAATACAAAATTACAAATAAATAATTAAATAAAACACTTAGTACAATAAAATTAAAAACAAAACTATGAACTAAAACTCAATTAATTACCAACCAATATATTTTTGCAGAGAGACATTTTAGAAATTCACCGGTGTTTTATCGATATAACGCAATTTCTCATTGTGTTTTGACTTTACGAGTCCCTTTGTATAGACATTTAAAATGTAAAAAGTCAATCCTACTGGATAAAACCGGTGTACGATTCTGAGATATGTAACATATGTTTTAAAATAAATGAGTTGTATTATATTTCACTGTTCTGTGATTGAACACTATATTTATGTATTTTCAACAAAGCTTGACAATATATATATATATATATATATATATATATATATATATATATATGCATATATATATACATATATATATACATATATTTATATATATATATATATATATTTCAAGTATTATGAAATGGTTATTTTATATGAATTTCTGATACAAGAAATATATGCTCAATACTCGAGATAATATGATAATACAATGAATGTAAAGTTTCATACTTTAAAATGTATTATAATCAATTATTATAACAGAGAATAATTTTACGCAGATATACATGATTTTTTTCATGAAATATGCAACGTGTAAAGGGTGTTATATACAATATCCTAGATTTAAAAGACGATTTTATGAACTATTCTCTGTTGTACTATCTTTTGAAAATCGCCCCAGATAAAGCACGAATCCGTTTGATGTAATGAGCTAAAGAAAAACTACTTAACAGTCATAACTTAGACAACTATAAGTGTAAGATGGATGGATTCCGTTCTAGAAAACAGCAATTATTCTCCATTTTGTCAGAAACAATTCTCATGGACTGTAAAGACTAAAAGACAAACTAAGCGAAACGAGAGTTACGATGCTGCCGAAAGTAAACCAACGTTTCACTTTCTAGCTTTCTAGTGTTAACAATTAATTGGTCATGGATCTCCATATAAAAAGAGCCGACAAAATAGCTGCATATAATATTAAAATACACTTAGCGCAAAAAAGAAACGTCCATATATTACATTGCCACAAGACTTCGTCAGGCTAATAGCCATATTAATCCCTTTGGAGTGTAAAAATAAATGACTGTGTGACTCAACGGCCATACGTGTTTCTACAATCATGCAAATATTCAAACTCTGTCTCTGGCTCTTTCTTTCTTAATATATATATATATATATATATATATATATATATATATATATATGTGCGTGTGTGTGTGTGTGTGTGTGTGTGTGTATGTGTAGATACAATACAGGATAATTCATAAAATAAAATTCCATGGAGATTAGATGTCTCAAAAAGGCAAGATAAATAATAAAAACAGGTAGAAATCCTAAAAAATCAAAGATTGCATTCGGATAAAGAAACGTACAAGAAAAAGTGTAGATTAAAAAAAAAAAACTTTTTCTTTGATCTTTACTTTTTCTAAAGACGTTAGTTGATCCGAACGAAACCGGTAAATCTCTCAGTTTTCTGGTGATTTCTTCCCGTGATTTCTTCTGTTGTCCTTTTTTGTTCATATATATATATATATATATATATATATATATATATATATATATATATATATATATATATATATATATATATATATATATATATATATTTATATATATATATATATATATATGCATATATATATATATAAATATATATATATATATATATATATATATATTTATATATATATATATATATATATATATATATATATATGTATATATAATAATCGAGGTAAAACATCCACAGGGTAGTACTCCAAAGAATTTCAACCGGGTTCATAAAATGTGCTCAATATAGAATAGAGCTTTTATATCTGATAATTTTTATTTAAACAGACAGACATGTACAAAATCTACGAGACTGACATGTCGATGTTATCGATAAACAGCTATTATAAACTGACATCTCATCAGGTAGAGTTAGAATCCTATCTGAACCGTTAGATCATCTTTGGAAAGAATGAAATGGAGAAAAAAGAAAAAAAATGTAAGATTTTAATTTGGAATGTCACGTGCTTGAGCCCGTTAAGAATCATAATAAATATATATATATATATATATATATATATATATATATATATATATATATATATAAAAATATGCATCTATATATATGCATACATATATAATTAGATCAATAATTATTCTATTCGAATATATAGTTTATTTAATATAGTACTTTTCTTTCAGTTTAACATTCTATGGTGGTGATCTTTTCATTATCAAATATTCTATCCTTCACTTAATGCGTACTGTGTGGACCTGTGTTGAGTTGACACTTTTAGAATTATATATCAATATATAAAGTTACCCACACACACTCACACACACACACACACACACACATATATATATATATATATATATATATATATATATATATATATATATATATATATATATGTATATATATATATATATATATATATATTAAAATTAAAGAAAGAGGCAAAATTCATTAAAAAAAACATGTGTTAGATGCAGATATTTTTTATTGAAATCAAAATACAAAATCAAAACAATATTTTTATTCTTCTTCATCTTGACCTTTTATCTAATAATTTCGCTTGATATAACAAGCCTCGCCAGAGCTTTAAACAAATAACATGTAGTAACTTTTTTTTTCCGTAACAATCATTCCTGGTCTTGAAGAAGGGACGTCCAGTATTAAAATGTATTTTTTAAATTGAAATAAATCGCGCATGGTCGCATCGTAAGTATAAATGTGGGGAAGTCTATTTTTGTTATTATTACAAGTTTTAGGATTATATATCAATATATAAAGTTACACATATATATATATATATATATATATATATATATATATATATATATATATATATACATATATATATATATATATATATATATATATATATATATAACTTCTTTGTAATATAGCAGAAAAATCCCAGCAGAGTGCTCGATTAATTAAGAATTAAAGTTAAACATTAAAAATTAAGATCGTAATATTTGTTTATTTTGGTACAGAAAAATTAGTACATAATTCGTTCCGTCGGTTTCAAGCACGGAAGGTCTTAGCCATCAGGCTCTCATCAGCTTCTCGTGTCATATACTGAAAGGAGCCGGATGGTTAAGTCCTTCCGTGCTTTAAATCACGGTACGAATGTTGTACTAATTTTTCTGTACAAAATTAAACAAATATATATATTTTTTACCCCCCTTTTTTATTCCCTTTTTATTCCCTTTAATCTTGAATTCTCTTTCTTCTCCCGTGTTTTAAATCTCAACGGTCTTATTACACTAAATTCAAATTTAAACAAACACACACAACACACTGAGCAAATAACGCGTCCCAACAAGAGTGTCATGTGACCTCACATTTCCAAAACAGATGACAACAGAAGCTGAAGAGAGCCGGATGGGTAAGACCTTCCGTGCTTGAAACCGACGGTACGAATGTTGTACTAATTTTTCTGTGCCAGAATAAATAAATATATATATATATATATATATATATATATATATATGTATATATATATATATATATTATTTGTCGCTCGCAAATGTATGTTGGTCGTTGTAATGAGTAGTAATAACACAGCTAAGATCGTGGTTTCAGTGCAATGTTCCTTTCGATAGTATAACTCTTTACGAAAGCTGCCTTTAAATAGGATTAATATTTTGCTTATTTACCGAAGTGTTGTCAACTGCCGCGTGAGCTGAAACTTTAGAATTTGGGTTTGAAATATATCTCGTATTCTGGCGTTCGAGTCAGGCGATGGTGATAATTCTTTCCTACACTGACGATTCCCATAACGATAAAACTTATAGGTATATTTATAAAACAAATGTATATATATATATATATATATATATATATATATATATATATATATATATATATATACTATAATTTACTTATATATATATTTATATATATATATATATATTAATTGATCACGCCCAAATGTGTTAATAAAGTGAAGATAAAACCAATGTTTTCAAGAGTACTAAATACCATATAGAGCATTTATAAAATTTACTATAATATTTTATATATATATATATATATTAGTGTGTCTGTAAAAGTGTTTGTATTTCCATGTAGAGAATTCACTTGTAAACTAATGAACAGATCATTATGAATTATTAAATATATGTTCTAGGCCACACGTAGAGTAATGTCGGTAAATTATGTGTTAACTTTCCATATATATGGGTTGCCCCAAAAAATCGCCTTCAAAAATATTAACACCAAAAAATGATACCAACACTTAAAGAGCCATTTTGCTATAAAATATTAAGCATCAATAATACGTATGGGAGGCGTAAGCTCATTAACAAATGAGTTTTTCATCATGAAGTAAATGATAGATATCCTAAGCAAACAGTCAATAACGTGGCAACATTATCTTTTTTTTTAACTTTTTAACTCCAAGGAAACCCGCAGCCGACTCCCATGAAATTGTTAATAAGCAAGTTACGATTTCCTACAAAATATATTACCTTTATAAACTTACGTTATAAAAAACTTTAGCTTTTGTCAGATGCGGGGCAAATAGAGTAAGCAGGTATCGCTTATATATCTCTAAGTATGAAAATGTGTCTCTCAAAATGCTATACATATTGCTAATAACGGCTTTCATACGAGAATTTTCTAGTATATATATATATATAAATTATATGTGTATATATGTATATATATACATATATACATATATATATATATATATATATATATATATATATATATATATATATATATATATATATATATGTGTGTGTGTGTGTGTGTTTGTATATATGACAAATTACAAATTTAAATGAAAATAAATTCGACTGGATCAACTCAAGTTGAAAAGGAAAGACTTAAACTTTCACGAGTTCAAATATTTGTCACTTTTTCAACTTCACACATCATTGGGCACGACAGATTGATATATTCTTGAGGTTCAACTTACACATTGTTCAATCTCACCTATATATCAGGTATATATATATATATATATATATATATATATATATATATATATATATATATATATATATATATATGTATATATATATATATAAATATATATACACGTATATATACATATGCATCGTTCCCTTTATTCAAATAAAATAGAACGCTCTCGCCGATAAAGTGTTAACATTATCACAGTTTATTCGCTGTTCAAAATTGGCCGTGTGTTTAAGGCGTCTGATTTGAATTGCAAAATACTCGTAATCCGGGGTTTCGAATCTTATGACCGGTAGTGAATAATCATATCTCAATGCTTATGAGTCCCGATTATTAAGGACGAAACGTATAGTACATAGATAATAAACAATAACAAATATGTATCATTATATATATATATATATATATATATATATATATATATATATATATATGCGTATAGCATGAAATTATATAGGATTTCATATTTATACCAGCATTTCACACAAGTAATCTTATATATATATATATATATATATATATATATATATATATATTTATATATATATATATATATATATATATGTAAATAAAGAAAAATTGGAAAGTTGCTATTAACTTCAAGAT
>OY744521.1:18245582-18300582 GCA_963556195.1 Sepiola atlantica | reverse complement strand
GGACAATCCCATAGACCGGCGTAAATCAAGCCCCGAAGGCCAAGACAATACCAGTCTATAGGGTGCAGTATCCATCGGAACAGATACTACACTTTGATCTCGACCAAAAGGCCGAGTGTCATAACGTGTACCCATGTTGTAAATATTGGTCAACGGTATGATAAGACTTCCATGATGGCTGAAAATAAATTAATAATAAAAAATAAACAAAGTCGAATCTCATTTGTTGATGATTGTTACTAAGAATAGAACGTGTGGATGTGATAAACATGCAAAAGTTTACTTACTTGGTGACACTTCTTTTTTCATGTCTTTTCGTGCGATTGTTTTGCATTTCATGTATACTTTCCAAAACTGAACGTGAAATCCGGGCTTCCGTAGAAAAAAAGGTACACAAATGGTACACGTATAAGAAGAACGCGGTCCAATTGCTGAGTTTTCTTCCACTTATGGTAAAAGCCATCCTGCACCTAAGAAAATAGTTCCCGTATTTTCTGTGTTGCGAAAGTCAAATAGGAGAAAAAACACACAACTTTGTTTATGCAGCGTTCGTTATTGCAGAGATCTTAGCAGAAAATCGATACACGTCGTATTTATTTCTTTTTCATAGGGATTAGTTCTTACCGATAAACAAGTTGCGCTTTATTTTTATTTTCTTTCCTCCTTGATTCCTAGATTGATTACCTCTCTTATGAACTTAATCGAAATAAAAGTTATTTTCTATTATTGCAAAATGCTGAAAGAAGAATTATTTCCCTGTACAAGTTTACGTTTTTACTGATCTACGTGAAGTAAAATACTTTGAAGAGGTGAAATATTACTTAAGTTTATAATCCACTTTTCACATTTCCGGTTGAGATGTATCTTTGAACAAAACAGCCAAATGATAAATCCTCTCTAGTTACGCTATTTAACACGAAAGAATAAATGTTATAAGAAATATGGTTATACTAATTTATTAATTATACTGATAACTACGTTTACATGAATATATTTAATATGTATACATTTTTGTTTTAAAAGAGTAACATTATTTTATTATTAATAAGTTACATTTAATTTACTTACATTATATGAAATCAGACATTCATGTTCTACTTAGTAGTGAATTTAAAAAGTATAGTTTTAATTTTATACTTTGTCAATATTAGTTTTTTTTAGATAATTCTCATACGCAAACTTATTATAAATCTATTAATAGGGCGTCTAGATGCGATAGTTTTCAAATAATGCGGATTTTCTCTCTTAAAGTTGGTTTATTTATATATGCGTCAAGCGTTTACGGGCGTTCAGATAAGTTTGAAATTAAATATGTTTCATTTCCACCGGGTACTTTTTTGTTTTCCAAGTTTTGTTTTTAATAGATCGACGGAGCTTTAGATTGGTGTAAAGCAGAACTTATATTAAATAAACCAGGCAAGTTGTGTGAATAAAACTGTTTATCATCGTTAAGACGGAAGGTTTAAAATTTAAAAAAAAGCGCTAAAGTGGCAAAAAATATGAATCAATATTTCACAGAAACCCGCTTACAAGTTCCGAGTTTCAAAACAACTATATTTCTCGCAGTTCTAGAACGAAAAAGATGAAAATATTTAAAACTTATTTTTTATTTTTTTTGTGTCTGAAATTCTTTTTTGTTATATGTTTTCCTCGATCTAATTGCACGTTTTCGAAACGAGCGCTTGTTCGCTTCGTCTGTGTGGAATATCGTTAGCAGTGGGTTTTTTTTTCGTTAAAAGAATTCGGAAGCTTGTTAGGCATCACTGCGACCACGATGCTCGACTAAGTTTCCACTCTTACTGCGACCGTTTCTTTTCGATCTACGGCGACTGTGCTACTGCTGCTTCAGCTTCCACAGCTGTTCTTATTCAATGTGCGTGTGTGCGTGTCCGATCCTTTATCAACAATAGAAACATAAAAGGGAAAGTAACATCGCTCCATAAATCTTTAGGAAAACAATAACATACCTTTAACAATATATTGGATACGTTTTTGTTAACTATTACATTACATAAATATTCATTCATTAATTATCATAACATATCACCTTTTCTTGCAAATTAGTGAAATATCTAGTACGATATATATATATATATATATATATATATATATATATATATATATATATATATATATATATATATTAACGATGTACTGATTCGAAAAATTGTATTTCACAGTACGAATAAGTATCCATGTTGATATACTAAAGTTGCACTTGTGTTTGCAATACCGTCATCACAAATATACACGTGTATGTTAATACCAAATGAAATATGATAACAGGTTTTCTATTGGTAACGGTAGTGTCAGCAACGTTTGTTTAGTAATCATTCAGAAATATTATGTTCTATAGTATCCCAACGCTTGTGATCCGTAAAAGGTTGTCTGTCGTCTGTGTTGACTAATTGCTGTGTTTGCCAGTAAAGATGAATGGGTGTCCGTCCGTCGCCGGTAAAGGCAGCACCATATTGACGCACGGTACAGCGTCATCTTTGTTATAGTATAAAAGAGCAGCGCTTAAAATCGATACTGCGCATGCTCTGTCGTACAGCGAGTAGATTACTTGAGCATTTGTGGTTGGCCGTAAAAGTTTTAGTAATAGTTTTTTTCTTCGAAGAACACGTGTTTTTTTCGGTTTGCCACAAGATATGTATTGTTACTGTAAAAGTTCTCCCAGCTTTGGTGCAAGGGTCTAAGCTTCCCAAACTTTTATATATGGCCCTTACTAGATGTGTGCCGCGTGTAAACAAAGTAGCATGTCATTTCTTTGTAATCACAAAACATCAGACACTTATAAACGTTTAATAAATTGTTAAGGAATTATTTACTATGTTACATATTTTAATCTAAGGAATATGCATTTTACATTTGAACATCTTAACAGAAATTAAATAAAGTGGAACAGTTGACGGTATTTAAATTTAGGGCATATTCATGTTCATGGCTTGTAAAATGTTTTTATAAAAGTGTGTCACTGTTAAAACTTACTCTATATTTTCCCGGCAATATGTTACAGTAAATAAAACAAAAATAGAATTTAAAGTGATATCTAGAATTGTGTAAATGTAAAACGTCCTGGCTAGCATCAGTCGGTAGAACTGACTAAACATGTATCTATTTATCTAGTAAATATTGATTCTCCAGTTTGTCATACATTATCCTATTTATGTATTTAATACACACATCTTAATATATATAATTACTATCTGACATGTACAAGTTTTTAATGAAGACTTCATATGCTTGCACCGCAATGTTCCAATCTTGTGGTTGTTTTACAAGTACTTTAGTAGAATGTGTTCCGATGAACTTGTTTCTCTGCCCCATCCATTTGACGTAAATACACTCACCAAATCCGACGATCATGTAGATCCAATCTATTCACTGTAGAAGTCCACAGATGCCGGATAACTTTCTACTCTAATAGCTTATTTCCTCCAGCTACCTGCCTTTGGAACTCCCTACCTGCTCCGTGTTTCACCAACTGTACCGACATGCATACATTTAAAACACATGTTAACAAGCATTTCGTAGCACAGCTTCAAATATAGCATGCCCCTCTAAACTGTCACCCTAATTATCAGTCGTCTCTTACGTCTACAGTGGCAACGTGTCTTGTTTGAAGTTAACTTTTTTTATATAAATAATTACACGCGCTCATATAATTATCTAAGGTAATTAAACATTTAACGCCATTTTTTTTTAAAACTAGTGTTGATAAATGTTCGAATGATTACAATTATTCCTTACAATAATATGCTCCGTCGCATATTTTTGATACTATATATAATTTAATTGTTGAGTTTTCTAATGAACACCTTTCTTGTATACGGGCGCTATCCCTCAGAAGAACAGGTAATGCCAAGAAGAATGGTTTCATGAGAATTACACAGAAACAACAATAACCTCAACGAAAATGTAATGCCTTGGGGTGGGTTTAATTGTAATAGTAACAGAAGTAAATTAGAAGGTTAATAATAGTAATAGTATTGTTTCGGTTTCAGACAAACATATACCATATCTCCATCAGTACTAAATTCATGAGCCTTACATAATGAAATGTACAAAACGTTTGTATTTAAACATAATTCATATACTCTCTTCAAGTTATAATAGTAAATATAAATATGTTGAGACCGGTCTTTCGTTTTTAAATTAGTGAACATTGAGGTCCTATTGTTACATTATGACGGGCCCTGTATTTTAAACGGGTAGATCAACTAGTATTAATTGTGCCTGGGGTGAACTTGTCGGATTCAGTGCAGGTTGAGCTGATCTCTATTTTGGATGAGTAAGTCAGTTCCCACGAATGATTTGTTTTGTAAATCATAATAGGTTGACAGGACCTGGCTTCCTTCAAAAGATTTGGGGTCTGTAGGGGTCAGATTTGATATAGGGATTTTCGTTCATGACAAGACAAAGGACTGTGACGTGACTTGTTGTTGTCGGGGCGACAATCGAGATAAGTTGGCCAGTGGAATTTTTAAATTAATGTTGAAATAATGAATGTTGAAAGGTTTGAAAACGCTTCTAAAGTTTCGATCTCGATAAGCGTGGACGTAAGAGACCTTTAATTCACACGCGTTATGTTACACTATTTCTATATTTAAAATAACTTGAAGGAGAAAAATGGATATTATCGATTTAAGATTTATTAATAGATTTTATTAACTTCTACAGTAAATCGTAAATACATATATTTTATAAGAAATTGTGTTCTTGTTAGAAAGCATTGTTTTTTATGGTAATATGAATTATTAAAAATAAGAACGCCATACAATGCATTTTAAATTTTAATTCTTTTCCAATTATTTTTTTTTCAATTATATTTTCGAAGATATACTTAATCATCAGAAAAAAAAGATATATATAAAAATACCTTCTTTTTTTCATTTTTTGTCTCATCATTTATTTTTGTGTGTTTTCAATTCATCTGTTGTTGAAGCGAATGTAGGATGAGGGTCTCTTAAGCCAAGACTTGGCACGTGGCGGTGCAAATTGAATAAGAAATTGTGTTCTTGTTTAGGAAGTATTGTTTTTTATGGTAATCTGAATTATTAAAAATAAGAACGCCATACAATGCATTGTAAATTTATTAATTTTTTTTCCAATTTTTTTTTTCAATTAAATTTTCGAAGATATACTTAATCATCAGACTTTTAAAAAAAGAGAAATATAAAAATACCTTGATTTTTTTCCTTTTTTTTTTCATCATTTTTCTGGTGTGTTTTCGATTCGTCTGTTGTTGAAGCGAATGTGGGATGAGGGTCTCTTAAGTCAATAACGTGGCACGTGGTGGTGCAAATTGATTAAGAAATGGTGTTCTTGTTTAGAAAGCATTGTATTTATGGTAATATGAATTATTTTTAAAAAAATGTTATGTCGTGGAGGGGGCACAATCGGTCAAAGAGACTTAATTGCGAACACATACCTACACATGTACGTAAATTACAACCGAGGAACATGAACAAGTGTTCTCCAACGTTCATTTCATGTCATACTTAACTGACGAAATAGGTTAAATCTACTAAAACATTAATTAAAATATATTTATACGTGCTTCTAAACGTCTAACCAATCCTCGGACCTAGACCAATCAACAACCAAAAAAAGAAACAAAGTTTTGTATTATGTTTTTTTCCCGTATTTGCATTGCCCGATTCTCTCTCTCTCTCTCTCTCTCTCTCTCTATATATATATATATATATATATATATATATATATATATATATATTAAAAATAACCGACAATTTTTGTCTGGCTATTTTAGTGTTGATCCCTTCAATTTTCCGGATTAAAATCTTAATCTCGGAAGGAAATTGGCTGATGAAACTGCCATAGTGTACATATTGGTCCAGAGTACTTTCTGACCCGTCTGGGTCCATCGTCAGTGGAATAATGACAAACAGGTAAATACCTGGAGTGAGATTTATAATTAATTATGGCAGGAAAATTTAACTATGTTTATTAGGTATTATAAGCATTTAAGTATATTAGTGCTAGTGTTAGTAGTGGGTACCCGCCATATATTTTACATCGCTAATAAAAAAACTGCCATTTCTATTTTGCGGGAAAAGGTAGTACACGTACTTTCTAATCAGTTAACGAGTTTACGATTCTTAGTTTCTGCAACTTAATAATGCAATGCTCTGCATGTTAATCACTTAGGAAAGTGAGCCAATCGAAATAATAGTAAGCAAAATAACAACGAACGCTGCTATCACCCATAAAAATAATTACATAAAAATACATTAAATATTTAGGTTATAAAAATCGTACATATTTCTATACAGAGCGTCTTGGCACAGTGGTAGAACGCTGGACTATAGACATCAGTATCGAAGGTTCGATCTCTGTGTAAGTTAGCCATGCTGATGACGGCTGTGAGCCAGAAACACGTGTCCATGGATTACTTTTATGCACATATAAAATTATATATATATATATATATATATATATATATATATATATATATTAAAACATTTTTTTTCATTTTATTCATGTGTAACAATTGATGATTTCTACAAATATATTTATATTGCAGTTCTGTGTTAAGCCCAGGCAATCATAAGAAATTGACTAACTTACACAACAGGAAAATGTGTGAACAAAGGGCTGGAGTCAACGATTATTTTCTAAACATTTTGAATAGTTTTAAAGGTTGAACAATTTCCATGAGACTTCTTTACTTTTTCAAGTTTTAGTCGTTTTAGTATTTCGGTCAAATTGTTCACATAAGTACCGTGGGTTTATTGTACCATGTTTCTTTATTTGTTTCGCGATGTATCCAATCAACATAAGGCACGGTTAGTATTGGTGTGTGTTCAACTATGTCTTGTCTGTATTCTTTAAACGACTACACATTTACGACTTCGAAATTACTATCTGTAGTGATAAGATGTTGCCTACGAACGTGATCCCGTGCAAAGCGTGGGAAAAATTTAAAGTATGATAGTTTAACAGTTAAGAATTTGCTAATGTTAAATACTACTTCAGACACTATGGATTTCAGTGTTTGGAATGACATTATCACCGTGGCTACCATTCTTACAACGTTTCGGCCGTTCTGCTCTCCGGCTTTCATCAGTTGTCCTATATCGAACTCAGGAACCGTCTGTTTGGACTCTCGAACGAAATCCCTTCATTGTCTCAGAAATAGAGGCAATTACTACGTTAGACACTGTAAATTATTTTGACTAGTTTCTTAATTTATGTTAGTAATTGTGGAATGTCTACGTTTATGTAAACGGCTTCAATAAGTGTTAATCTTTTTGGTATTTGTAGAATAGTGTATTATATTTGTATTATCAACTAAAATATTATATATCATTTTCAATGCTATTATAAGAAGGTATTTGCGATAATAATAGTAAAACTTATGATTACGTCGGTTTTACTGCCACAACAATTTGCCGTAGGCTCACTTTACATATTTCCGACACAAGCTAAATTAGTCAACATCTTAAAGAACACGACTTCTCTTCTTCACAATCAATACGCATTGTTGTGTATGATACAAAAAATACGACATCAAGATAAAAACACTAAAAAGTCTTGAAGATATTTACATTAAAACTAGACATATAAAATTAATAATATTAATTACGAAACTAGTCATAATATTCTAACAGTGTATAACAGTAACAAATTATTAATCTCATTACCACAGACGCTCATTTTAAATCGTTAATGTATAACTGTCACCAAACTTAGGAGTAAATACATAGTTGTAAACACACTGATACTAACCACGCCGGTTTATGATGTCTAAATACGAACGGGGCCGGCTTTTGGCAAAAAAACACACTCCAACGAGTGGTAGTATTTATTTTATTCTGAGGATGAGGGATACCCTCAAAAATTAAAAAAAAAAATAATAATGAAAACGACACACTCCAACCTAACACCACGGTCAACGATACACTGGTAAATAAAAAAAAATAAAAATTTGAAAATTATTGACTTTTCAATATTGTCACTTTGTTTTGTTTTTACGATTCCACGTGTCGTATGTGTCCATTTAACAACGCATTGTTATCGCCTCCAAAATATTATTCTAATATATATATATATATATATATATATATATATATATATATAAGAAAGGGAGAGAAAAAAAGAATGTCAAAAAGAGAAAAAAATACAGTGTTAGAGAGAGTTAGAGAGGGAGAAAGATAGCGAACGGAATGACTATGTTGGGATTTGGTTCTTTTATCTATTATAACCGGCTTTGCAAATGTCAATGATTGGGCTCACTTTTCTCTTTACGAATATTCCTTTGTCGAAATTAAGCATATTTTACTTTGGTCTTAGAAAGCGATTGCCTCTTTCGAGAGAAGCGCATTTACTGTCTCTTCATGCACAATGTTGTGACCACTGACACTATTTCAAGGAAGTAGAACAGTTAGGAAAGAGTAGATAAGAAATGTAAAAAGAAAAGGCATTCTAGATCACTAGTGCATCATAAAATAATGTATGCGATGCTAGAATAATAAGAATTACAGAGTCAGATTTTTTTTAATTAACAAGACACTAAAGAAAGCGTTTGACGCAAAATAATAACTATGAAAAATAAATGAAATCACGTCGAGAGAGAAATAGACAACATAGTTTAAAGAATTAATTAAATAAAAACGTAGACAAAATGATAACAATAACGTAGAAACACGTAGTGGAAACGAAAATAACATTAAAATAATGTAGTAGAAAGAAAGAGAAAAGTAGTAAAAACACGTAGAGTGAGAAGATGAACTTCAATATAAGACTATGGGTATCGAGCGGTTGAAATTATTTATTATCATATATTTTTTCACACACATAGTTCACCGAAAACAAGGCACGCCGCCACTGTAGACGTAAGGGGCTGCTGAGAAAAAAGGGAGAAGGTTTGGGGGGGTCAACCTAAATTGTGTGCTGCGCAGCGAGATATCTGTTTACATTAGTCGTAAATTTCTACATGGCAGTACCGTTGGGGAAACAGGGGGCAAGGAGGGAGTTCCAGAGATCAGCAGTACGAGGAAATAAGTTATTGGAGTAGAAAGCTCTTCGGCATCTAGGGACCTCCACAGTTAATAAATGGTATTTAGTTGATTATCGAGTTGGTCTAGTGAATTTACGTCGGGGCGCACAAGAGTAGCCAGTTCCTCGGAGCATTAATTATGAATTTTGGCTCTGGTGTCAGAGATCTTCTATAACCAGACCTTTTTAGACTGTTGCTATTGAATCGTAAAATTACACAAGATTCGATGAGGTATTGACTCATTACTAACTAGCCTTTATTATAGTCATACACCCTTTTCTTTACGGAGCGTTGAGTCTCACCAAAGTAGATGTTCTCACAGTCATGACATGTTATTGTTTCAGATATCTGCGTTCTCTATTTTAGTGTCTGTTTTGTATGTCGTTTATTGTGAGTTAGATAGATCGGATGATTCTAAAAGTGTAGAAAATCTATTAGTTTGTGGGTTTGAGAATAACGTTTCTTAGTGTCGGATGTGTAGTGTTGGCATATTTTGTTGTGCGTGTTCACGTTCATATGAATAGCTTTTTGTTCATCCGAGAATATGGACTGTTTTGGTTGTTAAGGTTTTTAAAACCCGACTGATTTTTTTTTATTCATTGATGATATACTCCGGACTGCAAAAACGTAGAGCTGTGACATATACACCTATTATCATTCTATTTCTGTGAAGTGATTACTAATAAGAATGGTTGTAATCGTATTTGTTTGTGGAGTTTAGGTAGCCTTTATATGATACGATGTTGTTGTTTTGTAAAGTTAAATTTCTAGTGGGTTTTTCTTCATTGGGGATTTGTGCTAGAGTTTGTACTTTATGTTTTTTAGGTAAACCCACTTTTACCATCGTCAATATATTTAAGGGAAATCGCGTCTTTTTTAATAAGGGTGGGAAAGATCATATCCGAAGGAACTCAAAGAAAAAAGCATACTAGTATGGGGTTGAGAACTGTTCCCATACGTATGACAGATGTGTGCCTGCAGTAATTGTTATTGTATTTTAAGAAGGTAAGAAAGGTAATGTTCTTGATAATGCCTATCATACTATTTATTAGGAACACGCTAGTAAAATGTATTTCGTTTAACAGTTTAGTCAGGATTTTTATACGCCAGTAAGGCGGTTATGTTAGTGTAGGAAAAGAACATGAATTACATTTATTGTAAAGTTTCATAAATGTGTGTGTTGTATTTATTTAGGTGTCCTGAATTGTTTATACGTGCAAGGCCAATGGTGTCGAGTGAAGTGGGGGTATTTTTGCTAATGCGGTGTAGTGTCAAGGACTTCAATGCTAGATATAATATGGCATGTTGGAATGTTATATTGATGAGTTTGCAGAGGCAGTAGACTGATGGAATAGTGAGGTGTTTTTTTATAAGTTAAGTCTATTGCTTTTATTTTCTTGTTATGTTTCTAAAAACAATATTTTCGTTGAAAGTGTTTATATTCGTTTGTGCATATATAGCGCATTCGTTTAAATACTAATTAGTCTGTTGTGGTAGTCCTGTTCATTTCGAATGACGATGTGTCCAGTTTCGTCCGCAGGAACACTGATGATGTGTTGTATTGGCGCGAGATATTTAGTCATATAAACATTTTTAAGTTTACGTTCTTGAGGTGGGGATGAAGCGGCAAAGGTCAGACATTGGATGAAGCATTTTGTTAAGTAAGGGTCTTGTTCCAATAGTTATACAGAATGCTTTGGTTTATGTGGTTTCATAGATCCCAGCAGTGATTTTTTTAGGCCGAAGCTGATAGCTTCCAAACCTGTCGTAGATAAATAGATGTGGTTGTGTGTGTGTGTTTTTGTCATATAAGGTAGGCTGAGATTACTCTATTTTCCTTTAGTAACAAGGTTCTGAAACTTTAGATTAAGTATCGTGGAGTGTTTGTCTTTTGTTAAATTGTTTCGTTGTTTGTACGGTGTTTTGTGAAGTGTTGTTCTAAAAAAGTTCGTGTTTTTTTAGTAGCGTGTCGTCTTTTAGTCAGAGAGCGATATCGTTTACTTGAGTAATAGGGATTTTGATGACGGGTAGTTCTCTATGCTCTATGTAGTCAAAACATATATTGTGCGGGGGTTTTAAGTGTCTGAGAGACATTTCGGTATTACTTTTCCTTGGATAAATATTTGTATAAAATGGCTTTTTGCGTGTGTGATTGGGCTTTGAGGTTTGTGTATCGTTGCAGTTACTGGTCAGAAGATTCTAACATTTTCACGATTCTGTTAATATTAACAATTTTGTTCTAAATTTTTGATTCCGATACAATTACCGATTTCGGTTCTAATAAGAAAAGAGGCACAGTATGAAGAAACATTTTCCGATGTCTATTGCTTTTCTTATCGAAACCGTTTTTTCTAAAAAGAAACAACGTTATTTACTTCAGTTTTAATATTGTTGTACTAAAATTATGTTAACAAAATGATATAACAATTTGCGTACGTCATTTTTTTATACCAAAAAATTTCGCTGGAATAAAATCTATGGGAAACTTGTTCACATTTTTGTATCTAAGAGATAATCAATAAAAAAAACAATACACCTGGGAAAACTTGTAGAAAAAATCAATTACTTTCTGTCTGATAGGATTTCAAGGATGTATTGCGATCTTTTAATGTTCTTTCGGACAAATTTGCCACCGGAGGGTTATTCGACCATAAAAAAAGTTTACACACTCGATATTCTCGCCTGAACTTTTAGACTAATAATTGAATATCTGATACTGAATAAGTTTATTATTGGTAACGATTTCATGATAGTTTTCGGCTATCTCATACAAAAATAGTGTTCTTAGAATTAAAAAAAAAGTAATTAATAATTAATTAATTATTGTTTATTTTCAATTCAAAGACGCAATTTTTGTTTCCATAAATTAATTTAATTAATTATTTTAAAGGGGAAGAGAAGCGAGATTATGATGCTTACATTTAAAGTTCATTGGTTTCAAAATAAATTAAAATAACTTTTGATAATAACATTTTAAGAAAAAGGATATTTGATTTCTTGCGCTTTTGTTTTACGAACTTTACTATATTCTACATATTATTTAACGAATAATGATATCCCAATTGTCGAGTAAATAAATTAGAGAAAGAGATATACAAAATAAAATCCAGCCAACAGAATACAGATTTCATTTATCGGACAGCTGTTACGTTTAATTTATATTAAAAGGAGGATTGAACATGACCTGTTCTAAATTAATGACATATACTTTCTTTTGATTTCTGCTATTGGCGAAGTTTTCTTTTTATTCTGCCTAATTTGTCAAATATACGGTATATGTTATTTAACAAACAATTAATGAAAAGTGTAATATCTACTCAGATACTACATTTTATATTTTCTTTCATTTTTCAGTGAAGAAGAAATCCGGGAATCTTTAACAATAGCCCTACAACTCGCGAGTCGGGTTGAAAAAAAGTTGTAGAACGTTGTCAAAAAAATGATATGCAACAAATAAATGCGATTGTCCTAGTTATCTACTCCATTTGTTTGTATGTTTACGTAGGATAAATGGCTTTTTATTAGACATGAAAAAAAAAAAATTTTCGCCAACAAAATGTTTACTTAATAAAGATGGCGTCAATAGTTGTCACGTGCTGTGTTTTTTTTGCCGGGAGTCATAATCAAAGCGGCGTTTTTTTTGTTCTTTTGCTTTACAGAAATATGAAAAATTGGGGTTCGGTTTAGATTTAGGTTTAGGGTTAGGTGTAATATCTGCTCAGATGCTACATTTTATATTTTCTGGCATTTTTCAGTGAAGAAGACATCTTTTAGACCGAGGAATTATTTGTTCCCAATCAAGAGTGCCTGTTTATGATAGATGGATTCTTACATAAAAATTGACCTTGTGTTAAACTCTGCGATCGTGGGAAGACAAGTAAATAGAATCACAAGTAATTAACAACACAATCTACTAAATCCTTCATCGCTAAAATTAGATGCTATTCTTTTTGGCAATTACGTGTGGACACAGTGAAAAACTTTGCATGAAAGCGAGAAAAATCCAATGGAATTTTTCTTAATAAATAGTTAAAGATCAGTTTGGTATACGAATTCACCGTAAAATTATACTCGTTTCCGGGCCATCCAGAATTTTGCGAGGTGTTCATAAATTATTTAACCACTAATTTTAAGTCCGACTGGTAAATACATAAACTACGTGTACTATTTTTAAAAAGTCGCCCCTCCTAATTTTCAATGCACAGAATGTATCTCACATTGAAATCTATTTTGGCTAATTACCCTTAAACGTTAGAATGGCCCGGGTGAACATTTTACGTTGAAGGTGCATGTGAAACTTATCCCTAAGTCTAAATTATAAATAGGTTTATTTTTCTTCCCGCCAAGTTTTTCAGGCTGTTCATGCGTAATCGCTTAAAAAAAGTTGAATCTGAGGATATACTATAATAATGATACTACTTATAAGTTATTATATAGTAAAATAATCTACTTATCTTCTACAAAGACAGCAATTCCAACTTTCACATTACATTAAAATATCAGTAAAAATATGAACATATAAAGAAATAAAAATATCTTATTCATTTATTTTAATTCATGAAACACATTTAATTTTTTAAATAGTTTAATATATATATATATATATATATATATATATATATATATATATATATATATATATATACATATATAGTCTCGGAAGTTTCTCAACCATTAAAACTATATTAAAAAAAAACAAAAAAAAAAAACTTTTAGTCCCAAGTCTTTCAGTGGAAAATCACTCATGTAAGTCAATATATTTTTTACAGTTATTATATCAGTTTGTTTCTAACACTATTTTAAGGGATCATCAGTTGTTTACCATGAAAAACTGTTTCGGGAATTTAATATATATATATATATATATATATATATATATATATGTATATATATATAGGTATTTACATTGTATGTAGACACATTTTCTCTGTCTTTAACGTAATATGGAGTGCACTTGTTTTTTTTTGTAAGTAGAAGAGAAATATAATAAGATGGGTGCAAAACGGGGTCAACAATATAAATAAAAAAAAATAATTGTATTATTAATATTCGATTTTGTTGCATTTTATTTCCTCTTATATAATTAGAAAGTTTGTTAAACAACCAGTGAAAATATAGAAACTCAAAATCAAAGCCAGACTGACGCTATAGAACCCTGAAGATATTTACAGTCATTTATACCCATTACAAGTCCACATTAAGCATTTCAAAACGTTCAAAGCCTTTTTGTCTACTTTTGTAAGGGTTGCCATCGTTGAGTAACCGTGCAAAAAGACAAACACACAATAATAAAAACAGCATTAAAATGAATTAAAAAATTAAGAAAAACATGTTGTTTAATATGTTAATTTTAATTAAATTATCAAGGATTATGTCAATATTTTTCATGACTAAAAATGTGTAATTTTATTTCAAAACACTTTTAGGAAAATTATAAATGACTGCATTAGTTAAAAAGTTACCGTGCGAATTAATGCAAAGTTTAATTTTTGTGTATTTTTAAGTAAATTAAATTCCCATCGTATTTTGATCGTATTTACATAGTATTATGATTGGTAGATTTTAGTTTTATTGGCAGGTAAAAAAAACAGTAAATATTTATTATTTCATTATTAGTAAAGGCAATAGAACATCCGTTTCAACAAATTTAAAAGATCGTTTTTTGAATCGGAAATTGTGCTAATTTTTTTCGATTCTGATAACGATTATGGTAGTCTAACAATTTTCAATTTTTTATAGTCACAATTCCGTTTCTAAGTAATCGTTTCAACACTCGTCAACATTTCATATATAATGTTTGCTTCCATTCCAAAAGTATATGGGAGTAAATATAGAATAGAGATTACAGACATAATCGAGAAGTAGTTCCTAAAATAGTAAATACACAAACCACGTGTTTTTGATTAATTTTATTTTTTGTACACTAAATATTCTCAGAAAAATGTATGTATTTATTTATTCATTTTTATTATTTTATTTTTCTATTTCTCTGTGAGCGTGTTTTTATTTGTTGCTATTTTTCTGGCCTTTTATCTGATCTATTCACACATTCATGTCTCTTCCTCACTGCTCGTCCCTTGGTCTTTCCTTACTTTAGATCTATACCTTCTATTCCTGTATGTAACGAACAAAATGCACCATCTATTACCTCCTTTCTCCTTTTATTACCGCTTGCACCCTCAATTGTTTTCAAGTTTTACTGTAGAAAATGACGGGTTCTGTTTAAAAAAATTAGATTTAAAAATGTATATTGTTAGGCGAATCAACATAAATATATTGATCCATGATGTATTGTTGTCTTTCCGTGTACCAGTGAGTCCCCTTGCTAATCCTTCATGTAACCTAATTCTCCTTTATTGTCTCCTATATATATATATATATATATATATATATATATATATATGTATATATACATATATGTGAGTGTGTGTGTATGTGTGTGGGTGTGTGGGTGTGTGCTATCCACATACATACTGTTTCGCTGCATCACAATTCTTCACTGCGGCTATACAAGCCACTGCTTAAAGCCGGGATTGAAACTTAACTGTCGGCGCCACTACCTCTGCGCTATCATACGACACTGGCTGAATGTAAGTATATATATGTATGTGTATATATATATATATGTATATATATATATATATATATATATATATATATATATACAAATATATACATATATATGTATGTATATATATATATATATATATATATATATACAAATATATACATATATATATATACATATACTCCAACTTCACTAAAATATATCATGTGTCACATTAAAAAGCTTTACCATCAGCTAACATTCTCATGTTTCCTCCACTGAGGCCAATGTCATACTCAGTCAATCATACTTAATAACCCGTCTCGTTGCACTTGTCAAATTTTATTTACGTCAACTTTAAAATCGTATAGCTGCCAAACATAATTCAATATTTGAACAAAGTTTCAAAGTAAAAACAATAAGTTGACGTGATATTATTTGCATATGCAAAACCAATTTCTGTCATGCTATCAAAGGGCAAAAGAAGGAGACATGAAAAATATATCTGCGTTACTCTAGTCACTTTTTCCTTAATACATTTGTTAAATGAAAGCCATGTACAATTAATCAATAACCATTTATATTTTCAGTAAACTGAGTCAAATAACTTCATCAATGTATATTGCATTACTTTATGTGTACGCATTATGTAAATGCACGGTTTAAATATATATATTTATATTCGGTTAAGCACTTGTAAATCAGAACAATACATAGATGGGTGATCGCAAGTACGGAGAAGAACATTTTATTCACCCGTGTCGTAGGAAACGATTAAATAGAAGGTCAAACTATTGCTGAAAATATTGACTAATATAGATACGATCGTTACATTTTACGATAAAGGCATGTCATAATATTATATTTTTTTCATTTGTTTCAAGAATACAACAAAAATATAATACGTGAATTAAGTCTTTTATTTCACATTTAACTATGAAATAACTTTTTTATAAAGCAGTTTAATATTTTCAAAATAAACTAACAAGTATCCACTAATTCTTAAGTTCAATTGTAGTTTAAAACAAACAGTCACATATTATATTGTTTTCAGATTTCTTAAATTAAATAAAACAATTGATTTTCGCATGTCCATAAAAGGATTGATATTTCTCACATTAAAAATTTAATTTGAGCCTAGAACCAAATATTTAGATTTAAGTCATCTAAACATGTAGTGGTAGCCTTATTTTGTCCAGCTTGATGACATATAGTCGCGATCTAAACCTCACTTGTGTAATTTGCTCATGAATTCGAAAATTAACTGAGATAAAAATAGAATTAGCTTCAAGTTTCGTTTTATTTCTGTGTTTTCTCGCATATCATCGTGTGTAATTTATATAATGACAATACTAGATCTCATGGATTCTTCAGTGAAACATGTGTGTAGTTAATACATATCTATTTACCTCACATAAATTATTTAGATTCGAAAGAACACACATAATGATTGCTCACAGTATTAACGCAGGATGCAGGGTTATTTACTTCCTCTCACCATCAACAGACACAATGTTCGCTTTTAATATCAGCAGCAGTAGCAGTTCTCCTTTCTTCTCTTTACAAACAGCAGAGATGTTCCTTCTTAGTCTTAGCAGTGGCCTTAATTTGTATTTCTTATCTTGACCGACAACATCCAAAAAAAAGAGATAAACTGACCCCGTCCTAAACACACGCGAACGACATATCGTCCAAATACAAATTGATCTTCGAGCAAAAATCTACTCTCTTCATTTAGCTTTTTTGGACGGCCAACAACAGTTATTTTGCATAATCACGACCCTCAATACAAACTTGAACGTATCCAGGTATGAGCCCACGTTGGGTCACTGTTTCCTTGCAGCGAGCGCATGCTAATCGTGATGGATTATCCATCAGTCTCTACACATCGTCAGCACATTCATATACGCAATTCTACTCATAGTAAAGGTGTAAACATACTCTAGATTGCATGTTTTAGTGGTGCATGTTTTAGTGCTGCATGTTTTAGTGGTGCATGTGAAGTGTAGACGCTGCAGGTTATAGATGTTGAACCAAAGCGAAAAGAGGGAATTTGTAAATATATCTGTTGTTGTATTTACATAGTATATACATACTAAAAGAAAAGAAACACTATTGTTAAAAATAAAAAAAAACAACAAAATGACAAAGAGAAAACAGCTATGTATTTCATGAGCATAGTTTAACAGCTATAAGTGCCAACAAGTAAAAAAAAAAAAATTACCCTCTTGTTAAAAAAGAAACGAATGTAGGAAAGAAAATGACAAAAAGAAAAGTAAATAATATTAAGAAAGATGATGCATGATTCAACGGACATCACATTCTGGATCTATTATGTCTGAACTGTGACTTTGTATTTTGAACGACACAGTATTTTATTTCTCTTTGAAATGAAATACGTGCCTTATAAAAACAGGTAGTCATGCTCAGATAAAAATGTAATGTTCTTAGATCGGCTTCACGATGCATTCCTCTGTCTGCACTCTCTGGCAGTTATCACGTATGGGTATCTCCAACAATCAGCTTCTGGGTTATCTAGTTTGGTCACTGGGAAGACTAGTATCCAAGATTGCAGGTACAGACTAATAGATTCTAAGAGATACCATGATCCTTTGACATGCCAGGCGTTGATTTTAAGCCTGAATTGGTCCATTGGGGATCTTAGCTAAATGTATTGTGCTGATTGGACTTATTAAGTTTTACTCGGGCAACAATCTTATTTTTCAAGTCTACTGTTCAACCTAGCAATACGAATATGATCTGTAACCTCCGATAAATAAACCTGATATTTGTTCATAGACTCGACTTGTGGTTTTATTCTTTTTTGCCGTCAACGCACGCATGCATATTCACAAAGGTAATAAATGGTAATACCTTTCCTGACAACATCAGTGCGTAATACACAGTGTGACAACAAGACTTATTAAAATATAACATCTTACCATTTAATACGAGATCCATCACAACAAAACATCACGCCGCCATCAAATGTGACGTTATGTTCAAGCAAAATTAAAATAACGCCGAACAAAAATAGTGTATATTTGTTCCATTAATCTTTAAATAACGTATTTGTGAAATGTGGTATGGTCTTAATAATGTTCTTAAAACAATAAATAAGTAATTACCGTTCTTAATAGATGAAGTACAAAGTCATAAAAAGTAACGCACACCAGGTGTTTTGTATGACGAAGAAAAAAGATGTGGAAGAGATAATGTGATGGGAGTATTACCAATGACGATAGCATCATCATCGGGGGTCATAAAATGCAATAGAATATCATTTACTAGTTAAATTACTTAGCCTCACCTTTTTAGATACAGATTAAGTGTTGCTGTACAACTGTAGAAAGTAACGAGGTAATATTCTACTGAACTTAAAATTGGTTGTGTGTACCTGTTTGACATTAGTAAAAATAGTCAAGTTTGATATGGATGAATTAAAATATTAAGAGTCGTAAGAAGACCTAATATAAAAAATTAAGAAAATATTACTCTGAAGACGTTCTTCTATAGACTGCAGAACACAGTTTACCATCCGGATGTAACCCACGGGCTGCCAGTTCATAGGACCCAAATCATCAGCATAAGGCATTTGTTCCATACAAAATGTACAAAATTCCTTTGACAACGCCTCTAAAACACGAATGAAAAGTAACATACTCAGTACAGAACTCTGATCTATTCCCACTTTAACATTAAAGCTGTCACTAAATATGTTTTTAATTCTAATAAAACTTTGAGCATGTTTGTACATTGATTGACAACTTTCACCAACCACATGTTCGCCCTTACTTTACGCAAAGCACACTTGCCAACATCTCTTTCCACTCTGTCAAAAGCTTTTTCCAAATCCATAAACGCAAAATACAGGTTCTCCTTCGTACCAAGATACTTTTCTTGCATTTATCTCAGGATAAATATATCACCAGCGATACTTTGATCGTTTAATTATCGCAAACGGTTGGTCCGAAAATGTTTCATTATTCTAAAACTCCGTGCAGATATAACTATAAATATTATACTATATCATGTTACGTAACATTTACAGGATACACATTGAGGTTACATTTGCGAAAATATTAAGACTCTCTGCGAGATTAGCTCGTTCTACTGTTGTCTCATTAATATTAGCGATAGACAGGTTTTCAAGAGAAAGTTGGTTTGTCTGCGACGTTTTTATCACTATATATATATATATATATATATATATATATATATGAATAAAAAATAAATAAAATACTGGGAGCTTTCTACATGAAAACACAACAACCTTACATTAAATAACATCACTTATTAAACCAGTGGTAATATTTTAAAATGCTTAACGTAATGCGAGTTTGTTCTATGATGGCATCCAGCGTTGCTGAATTTAAATCGTCAACGACTTTCTGGAACAATGGGGAAACGTTCTCTCTTGGCGTTTCTCTACTGTCTAAAACAATCTCTTCTTTCTCCAGTTTTTTTGTTTATTTGTTTTTGTCACCTGAAGATGATTCGACGAAGAATTGAAAACGTTCGTCCCACCTGAGAAACCTATGGAGCATTTATTATTTTTAAAATTTTAAAATACCATCAGAAAAATTGAAATAACAAAAAAGGGTTAATTAAACAGACGAATTCTGTTATTTTTAACAATGTTTGCATATACACACACACACAAACACACACACATATATATATATATATATATATATATATATATATATATATATATATGTGGGTGTGTATATTTCCTCAAAATACTTGTGTGTGTCATTTTATCACAGGCGTTGACGAAGACCGTTTTAAGATTATCAAAATTAATGAATTTGAAAATATTTCCAAATGTATAAGAAACGGTTGTATGTTTAGTAATAGTTGGTTTTGAATTCTTCAAACATTGTTCACATTTTATAGATCTCAACTAACTTATATATATATATATATATATATATATATATATATGTATGTATATATATTATCAATGATAATTTAATATTTATTTATAAATATTGTACTAAGCCGTCTTTTAGAAATTAAAGTTGATCACTCTCTGGGATGTTAAACATAGACTGTCAAAAAGATCTAATGCAAAGTTCCGAATACGTTCGTCGAACACTCTCGACTAGTCTTCTATCTGTGCCCTGCTTCTAGATACATATAGATAGTTATTTCTCCTATTAACGTGACAGTTTCCGTTGGCCAAGTGGGTATGACGACTGCTTTCAGATACGCGGCTGATTCTGTGAACCGGCTTCGCGCCTCCCGACCGTCTGAAATTGTTACTTTCCTGCACTGATGAGAGCTATAGTATTGAAACCGAACGACACAATTTGCAGATGTAAATGGACACCCATATAACTGAATTGTTCATTCAAAGTATTTATTAATTAAATTATTACAACAAAGTAATAATATTAACTTACGAATACTGTGTTTAAATCTACTTCACGTTTTTATTGTGCAAGGGCCCGTTTAGTTTCGTTTAGTTTAGTTTAGTTTAGTTCAAGGATATTATCTTGAGAACCTTAGTTCTTGTAACTTCTAAGTTCGTAGATAGCTTTTGGTTCGTTAGTTGATAGTTTTCGATTGTTTAAGTCTAATATGATCTAGATGTCGTCGATAGGGTTCGATTCTGAATTTTAAACCCATGTTACTGCATGCAATTAGATGGGTTTCAACAGGGTGCCCAATAATTGTATCTACCATTAAACCGGACTATTTTATTATTCCACCACTTTCGAGTATTTGAAGGGGATAATCCTGTATTATGGAAACACACATAGAGCACTGGCTACACACGGGTATTAAACAAAATTACATCGCCTAGAATAACATAATAAACACACTTTCCAATTTGTTGCTGTCGAACTCCTAGTATCAGAGTCTCCAGTCCAACACTGTGTGACGATAACCAAGATAACAGGTTACAAAGGTTATGTATTGCAAATATATATATATATATATATATATATATATATATATATATATATATATATATACACACACATATCAAGTTATTATTTCATGTAACCAACGTCCCTCTAGGATGGATCAGATGTAGCATATTGTGTGGTTGTGCTACAATGTTATATGTTCCACACGAAACCGGTAATCGTTATAGATAGGAATGAATGTGTTTTATTAATATTCATGCTATACAAACTGAATAATGAATAATAAATAATAATAAATAATGTGTTTTTGTTTTGGTTTTTATTTCATATAAACATAACAAAAAGAACAACGCTACCAATGGTAGTTTTTGAGAAAAAGTAAATGTAATGAAATTTTTAGTTCATTTTAATACGAGATAAAATATCATAAAAATAGTATTTAATAGTCTACACTGTTTTGCGTAAGAATTTTTTAAAAGTCTTTAATTCGTAATTTACATATGTATCTTGTACATATTCTATTTATTTTTGCAATTATTAGAAAATTATGTTTAATAATCCTTTTTTAGTTATTGAAGAAAGGTAGCTTTGTCGTTGTGGCATTAAAAGTTAACATCCATTTTTGACACCATTCCACTAAAGACTGTAGGTCATCTTCTAAGGATCCAGCCATTGTCTCAGAAATGTGCGCGTCGGTTTTGCCCACATCAGGAACAGTAGAGGTCTAACAATAGATCCCTGGGGTACACCATCATTTATGGCATGTTGCTTAAAAGAACGGCCAACGAGTACATCGTTTTGTTAGGAAAGGTTTAATTATATTAAATATTTGTCCAGAAATACTATATGAGTGCAATTTTAGGAGAAGCCCTTCATGGAAGACCTTGTCAAATGTCTTGACTATATCGAACGCTACCGCCCTAGCTTCACCTGCCGTGTCCAGTGTATGGTATATGCGTTCATAGATGACCGTTAGGGTATCTGCAGTAGATCGTGCTTGTCTGAATCCGTATCGATGATCAGTAACAAGTTTAGCATTAACAATGCTTCTGACTATCGCTAGATTGATTAATGATTCAACGATTTTGGCAAAGATCGGGAGTAGACAAATTGTGCGGTAGTTTAGAGGATCAATTCTATCTCCAAAATTCTTGAAGATTGGTACCACAGAGGCAATTTTCCCACTATCAGGGAAACAAGATGAAGTAACGCATTTGTTGTATAGTTTAGAGAGGACAGGAGCCAGTTCAGCAGAGCATTTCTTTATTACTGTTACTGGTATGAGATCAGCCCCACTAGCTTTGGCGGTGTAAAAGGTTTTTATGATGACTTTGACCTGAAGCGCGATGATGACCAGGTTCTCAAGTGTCGCTTCAGTTTGCAATGAGAATTTAGGGAGGGGTTGTTTTGCGAGTACAGAGTGGAGTGTAAGGCGAAACGCTGTGCAACTAGTTCAGCCTTATCAGTTGCCGTGCAAACAAGATCGTTGTAGTCTGATAGCAGGGGAATTTTCGATTGTCCATTGTTCATCACACTATTGTAAATTTTCCAGAAATTACGAGTATCTAGTTTATGTGAATTAATGCGTTTTTTAGGTATCTTTATATACCTTCTCTTTGCTTCATCTATCACTACTTTGCAATCATTACAAATGTTTGTCTGTTCGCATTTTACTTATGACGGTTGAATTTCGGAATGCCTTCTGCCTTTCAGCAAGAGAAGCTGAACATTCTGAGGTGAACCATTGAGGAGAGTAGGGTTTGCTGAAGAATTTTCGCATGGGGGCATAAGCATCAATGCCTGAATAGACCCGTCTGGTTAGCACATTTGCACACTGATTATTAGGGAGTGAGAAGGTTACACCCCATGGGGTGTCGCTGATTTGATCTCTGAGGAATTCAAAATCAGCCTGCCCATAGTTTCTCGTCGTTTTAGGCAACAGCTCTTCATCTTTTGGACGAGGTTTTTAAGGTGATAAGTATCATTACAACAACGAGATCAGCGTTTCTGAGCGAGCTATGGGCATTCGCCACACAAGCATCAGGTAGTGAGGTCAAGAACAGGTCGAGAAGTGAGGCTTGCCGGTCCGCGTGATCCGGAAGGCGGGTCGGAAAAGTAATAGCCTGTGAGAGGTCGTGAGTTGAGGAGAAATTAAAGGTAGATTTTGTAGCTGCATCAGTAACGCTGGAGAATCTCAACCAGTCTTAGCGGGGTGCATTAAAATCCCCAAATACATGTATTTGGGCATTCGAGTCGAGTGAGAGGGCTCTATCTAAGCTTTCAAAGACAGAGTCATATAGCGAACAATCCTGAGTCGAAGGGGAACGATATAAGAATTATAAGTAACTAACTGTGTAATGTAAGGTCAATCTAAAGCACATGTAGGATTGGTCATCTGATTCGAACCTATGTTCTCCAGTAAAGAGGTGGATGTTCCGAACATAAACTCGACCACCGACAAAGAATGGGGACCTCAAATTCAACTAAGGCTCAGAGGCAAAATCTTATAAAAAACAGCTTAGTTCTTAATTTCTTATTTCTGAACTGCCTCTATCTTAAATAAGTGCATACATTTACGTTGTTACGTCTAGTTAAAGATTTTTTTTGCAGGTGTTTTCGTTTCTTTTTCTCTTTTGTCTACGACTCTTTATGTGTCTTTCTTCCTTGTTTGTTCTTGGGACGCCTCTAAAGACGCCTGGTACTAGACCTTGTTTCCTGACTAGAGCAATGAGCGCCGTCTCTCTTTCTCTCCATCCGGGCAACTTTGGGAAAGTTGTTTGTCACTGGGTCGCTCTTGTTCCGACAGGTTGAGGCTACAGGTTAGACAGCTTATCTGACTACTGTTTCCGACTGGTAGTCAGGAGCCCAAACTCTTACGGTGCGCTAAGAACGACTGCTCCGTCAACAGTTGCATGATATCGTATGTAACTTTGCGTACCATGTCGTGCATGGAAAGGGCCCCTACAGTTATCCCCGGTGGGCTTTCCCGAGGCCACACCCCCCATGGACCAAGTCATGAAAAGTGGACTGGTTGTGTGAGCTTATTGGCACCAAACAAGCACCCACATTGCCCTCCTTACTCTAACTCACACATATATATATATATATATATATATATATATATATGTATATATATATATATGTATATACATATATATATATATATATATATGTATATATGTGTATATATATATAGTTACATATATATATATATATATATATATATATATATATATGATAATTTTATTTACACAGACATGTACAAAATCTGCGACACTGGCATGTCGATGTTATCGATCAACAGTTACTATTAACTGAGATCTCATCAGGAAGAGTTAGAATCCGATCTTAACCTCAGATCATATTTGGAGAGAATGAAGTTGAGGGATAGAGAAAGAGAAGAAGAAGGAAAGAAATTTAACATTTCAAAAATTAAAGCCGTTAAAAAATTAAAAATTAAAAATTAAAAAATCTAAGAAACAAAATTATTATCATTCATTTATTATTTTAATTATTTTAATTATTTTAATTATTTTACTTCAATTATTAGGGGTATCTATTATTATTATTATTATTATTATTATTATTATTATTATTATTATTATTATTATTATTATTATTATTACTACTACTACTATTCCTGTTATATTTAACGAATATATTTATTTATTCATAGTAAGCAAATTAACTCCAGACAAATTATAAAGACAATTTAAACCCAGAATCGCGACACATTTGATCACCGCCCCACCACCACAACAATCAGACCAGTTTGCCCGCACGCATACACACATATACACAATATTACAGTTCACTTGGAAAAATACATTTATAAACTCGACTGTTTTTTTGACACTTGATTCGTGCATGTCTACCACCCCTCCTTCCCTCTCGATCTGAATCAACAGACGCCCACTCTTTCTCCTTCTTTCCCTCTATGTGCCTACCTTCCCACCACCTCCCCCTCATCATTATTTGTTCCTCTTTCCACCTTATATTTTTATTTATTTATTTATTTATTTATTAGCCCTGTTTGTTTCAGATTCTAGATTTTAGATTTTTTGTTTTCTGTTTTTGTTTCTTAGATTTTTTAATTTTTAATTTTTAATTTTTTAACGGCTTTAATTTTTGAAATGTTAAATTTATTTCCTTCTTCTTCTCTTTCTCTATCCCTCCACTTCATTCTCTCCAAATATGATCTTAGGTTAAGATCGGATTCTAACTCTTCCTGATGAGATCTCAGTTTATAGTAACTGTTGATCGATAACATCGACATGCCAGTGTCGCAGATTTTGTACATGTCTGTGTAAATAAAATTATCATATATAAAGCTCTATTTTGATATTGAGCACTTTTTATAAACCCGGTTAAAATTCTCTGGATTACTACCCTGTGGATATTTTTCACCTGGATTATTACCATTATTATATATATATATATATATATATATATATATATATATATATATATATATATATATATATATATATATATATATATATATATATATATATATATACTGAGAGAGGTGTCAAAGTCTCCCAAATAGATCGTACGCATATGTAATATATATCAATATAATATAATATTTCCTTTTGTTCTATTTTACTTCGGGTCTTTACTTGAACTAACACTTTATAGTTATAAGTGATACATAGATATTCGAATATTGCATTGAAGTTATCATTTACCTCTCAAACGATGAGTGAGTAAAGAAGTTAAAAATATTTATTTTCCTCTCCCGTAATTGACACATTAACTGTTATAGTATATATGTCTTGGTATCTCTTTGTCTTAACGGATTCGAGGACAATAACTCATCATGTCTGGTGGAGTAACCAACTGAGTGATGTTACTAGTGCTTACATTACTTGAAGAAGGTGCACCATTCCTCGTATAAGCCAGTGTATAGTCGTTTTGAGGTGTTCTTATTTGGGCTACGAATACGATGTTATTTTGAATATTTGGTCATGGTTCACTTGTAAAGGGAAACATTCTCATGTGACCTTATCCTGACTAACCTTTGTACAACGAGACCGAATACACTCGAGAATATTGTCCAGTAGACAATTCAACCTTTATATATATATATATATATATATATATATATATATATATATATATATATATATATATATATATATATATATATATATATATATCAAAGTTTTTAATAGGATGAACAGAGCCATAGCGAGCCGAGGACAATATCACAAGAATAAAAATAGAGGGAATTTATAGTAATATGTTTAATCGTCGGAGGACATTCGATTAAAAACTGTTAAAAAGAATAAAAAAGATCTACTAAAATTTACAAACTTAATCCCAAGGTACTTTTCAACCGACACATTTTCAAGGGAACGTCGGCGAATGTCGCTTAAGAACGGGGAAAAGAGTAACGCGGAGAAAGAAAAAAAAGAAGAAAAAAACATTAACAAAAACAAACAAGAGGATTGAATATCGCCGTTATAAACCGAAATGAATATATGGACGTAACAGGCAAATTATGTTTTTCTTTCTTTTTAGAAGTCTCTAAATAAGTCCAATTTGTGAGACAACTATTTTCGCCTGCAGAGCGATGGCTTTCGCATTTTTACACTCGCTGCCTCCAAAACCTGCATGTTTTCGCAGATCACATGTCGTAAAGAGAAGTATATCGACGGACGTATCCGGGTCTCTACAAAGAACATCCGGGCGTTCACAGAGCACATCCGGGCCCTCACATTGGACAGAACTTGTATGGTAATCAAAAGGACAGTGAGACGTACTCCGATGGATAGTTTCGCATTGTACACAAGGCCCGTCCAATATATATATATATATATATATATATATATATATATATATATATATATATATATATATATATATAGATAGAAGAAAAAAGAGTGATAAATATGCGACGATTGTCTAAATTTATTTCAAATTTCAATTGTTCAATGCAAGGTGTAAACAGTAATAAACTAGTGTTTATTTTTCTTTCCTTAAGCCAAGGCTTTTCAAAGATCGAAATCTTATCATCAGAGGAGAAATACAGATGGATAAGTTGGCTTTCGAAAAAAACAAAGTTCAAACATTTGAAAAATATGAGAGTTGTTATTAAAAAAACGTATTGAATGAAGAGAAAAGTTCCGTGAAAAGATAAGCAAAAATGTCCGGGTGGTAAATTTCCGTTGAAAAAAGTCCGGTGAAAATTGTAGAAAGTGAAGAAAAACTCTTTTGTGTGGGAGCAGATTGGAGGAAGTGCTCAAAGTGTAGGTGAGTCCAGATGCACTTAAAGAAGGTTGAAAAGAGGAAGACAGGCCATATATATATATATATATATATATATATATAGTGGCACGCAAACGACATTATTAGTTATTTCTAAAATTAACAAGAATCCAGGTGTTATATTTATGGTTACTTTTGATTTAGGATAAAATCCATCAGGTCATTGCAGACGGATTCGCGAGTGTTTTAATGCTTTCTACGATTCTGAAAACGAGATAAAACGACTATCAATAGCAGAGGACACATTTTAACGGTACGTACTCAAATTTATCTGCAGAAGATAACAATTGATAGATACATAATAATGATGATGATGGTGATGATGATAATAATAATAATAATCTATATATTAATACGATAGCGTGTGTGTTCGTGTGTCACGCTTCCGGCAAAAGCTCTGCGCATGCGTGCCGCACCTAAATTTTGAACAACATTCCACTAGCCTGCGTTTAATAATATTTACATGTGTTTACCTCTGGCGCAATGGTTAGCGAGGTAATATTTTTTACTTCGGCCCGACTGGTTTATAGTTCGATCTCAACCTACCTCTAAGATTTTTATTCTACATTTCGAGGGGAAGGGGAAGAAATAATACATTTTTTTATCACCTGGTTAAAAACTACTTTTTGTGTTGCTTAAAACTATTTTATGTTGGCGTTTTTAATGGCATTGTCTATTTAATTACGTTGACTGCTTAAAAAGTAGGGTATCGGCCAGTATTATTTTGTTGTTTTTTTTTTTGAACGGATGGCATATCAACCTTTTTAAGTAGATATGCGCAGTGTCCATCGTACACGAGTTACTATTTAAAACAATTATTTCACTCTTATCCAGAAGGGGGGGATGGCTCATAATAAAGCAAGCGTAACTTACTCACAAATAGAGGGTGCTTTGTTACATTAGGACCCGTATTGAAAACATCATTTCGTGTAATTTACACCGGTGACGCTAGTAATAATAATAATAATAATAATAATAATAATAATAATAATAATAATAATAATAATAATAATAATAATAATAATAAATAGACCGTATTAGTTAGATACAAACAGTAATAATAAAATGTAATGAATATTAAAATAATTAAATACATACTAATGAAAAGAATTGCATTGAAGACATCACATTTAAATTCCATCAACTTTAATTTCCTAAAGTTTACATATAACTTTAATTAGGTTATAGTTGCAATGACAAGTTAGAAACAATCATAAAAAAACATAACAAAATGCAATGTTGTAAAAGAAGAATAACATACACACTAAACAAACTTTAAATAATACAGATAATGATGAAAAATACTTGTAACACTATAGTGTATCAGATGTCCGCAATGATGTATCCATGTCATCAGCCGACGTACTTTCGAATTAGTTAAATTGTCTGATTATTTTAACAGATATATATCCAAAAACAATAATTTGAGTTTAGTTATGTGTCTCTTACGGATGTTAGATATTTTTTTTTAATTGATTATCTTCGATGACAAACCCTTATATTTTTCCCGCCTTAAAACAATCCGGCTTGTCAAAGCTATGATTAAAACGTGTGATGATGTTTAACCACCAAATGTGTGTATAAGTAAAACAATTATCATATATTCTTTAATTTTTATTGATTAATATATAAACATAGTAACATTCTCCAGGGTTCAGCCTGTCAATAAAAACCTTACATGATTTACTATGTAAACAATGAGATACACATCACTGAATGACCTTGTGGCAGGAGTTGCCACCTTTCTTCTCTTTTCAGTTGGTTCATCCCGTTCACTTGTATCGCTGACCACTTTCCCACAGCATAGTTGTCTTCCAGATGCCATGTTTTCAGCAGTTCACAAATCTTAACAAATCAGCTTTAACTTACAATCTGAAATGAAGAGATAAAACATACTTAGTGATAATAAATTATATACATGCATTAAGAGTAACATTTTTGAGATAAAATTATGTATTATATGATGGCATCCTTTCCAAGCATAACAAATATATATGTTTGTGCATTAAAATTAATTAAAATTAACACAGGTGTTCATATGTTTACTACCATATGCAAGAAAATTTTATTAGCTTTCATTTGGTACCACTTTCAATGCTATAGCATCAACCTCTGGAAAGCTACAATGAAAATAAGGACATAATATCCCAAATTTTGCAGCGTTTTTGAAAAACGTCAACAATAAAATTACATGGCTTTTGAGGCAGGCATAGCCAAGGTCCATATTCACAATTACTGGTATATGTAGCTAATTTACACCTTGGAGAATGAGAATAATATCAGTTTCCATATGTTTGAAGAAAAAGGTCAATTTTGAAGAGGTCTAATATATATATATATATATATATATATATATATATATATATATATATAGTGAGCGGTGAAAATATATTCATGGCAATTAAGCTACACAGACTCTCACGCATTTCATCCCCAGGCGAAATCCTCAGGCTAAAATATTTTTCATAGCTTACTACGTAGCTCTACTTACGTACCGAGCAATGTTGAAGTAAATACTGAAAATTGATGCATATAAAATGTTATGTGGATACATGAAATAGTGATATATATATATATATATATATATATATATATATATATATATATATATATATATATATATATATATATATATATATATATATATATATATATATATATATATATATATATATATATATATATATATATATATATATATATATATATATATTCATATATATACAGGGTGGGCCAAAATAAGGGTGCTATCTTTAAATTTGAATAACTTGAATTTGAATAACTTCCACAAAATAAAAGTTAAACTCACCAAACTTTATGTGTGTGTAGACTGACCCTTCCGAGATTTTTTGAAATAAACAAAACAAATTTTAGCCGAAAAACACTTCTTAAAACTTACAAAAACTAAAGTATTGTTTTTTACACTGTTTTGAGTTTTTTAAGCAAAAATAATGTTTTCTAAATGAGGGTGCGTTCTTTAGGGCTAATACGGCTCATGCTTGCTTCGGAAGGGGTCCTTTACTTATTCTAAAAAAAATTTTTTTTTAAATCAATAAATAAAAAAGTTATGAATTTTTAAAAATAGGACCCTTATTTTTGCCCACCCTATATATATATATATATATATATATATATATATATATATATATATATATATATATATGTACTTTACCGGGTTCAAAGGAACGTTATTCGTGAATAAACACAGACTAACATCACATATTTACAATACGATGGAAACTCGACTAAAATAGCACAATGAAAATTGAATGTGATTCTATGTTGTGTAGTAAAGTCCACGTCTTATTATGTCATTATTCAGAGCTGACATCTTATAATACCAGATATCATTCTACATTAACATATGCTATAGAAACCAATAATTACACATACCATATAAAATAAAATACACCTAATATAATATTTATTTTGTTCTACAATAATAAATCAATTATCAAGTGATTATGTGAAACATATATAATCATGAATTGTCACCTGACACATAATTAAGTTATATTCTTTTCTTAGAACAAATGAATCACCAACTCAATTTATATTTCTTCTCAATTAGTTAATAGCAACTAAATGGCTTTTGTATTGCTAAAAAACAAAAGAAACCTCCTTATTTTTAGAAATGAAAAAAGTAAAATTACTTTTGAGATATTACAATATCTTTGCATAGACTTCTAGTCATTACTCAATTTTGGGGTGATGGGTAACAGAAATATTCTACTTGCTTTCTCATCATTTTTTTACTGTCGGTAAATGTGATGTAATATCGGGAAGTTCACAGAGTGATTATTCCTAATATACAGATAAAGTAAAATACGAAAGTATACAACGATTTAGTCAAAGAAACTCGGTAATAAGGATCTTTTTTAAAAACTCAAATAGTGTTGTGAACAATGGTTAATCAAAAGTCTCTTCCGCTATCACACTACAATGACACCGCTTTGGACTCTGCAAACGCCTTTCTCCTTTATTCATAATTGTGGACCGAAGCACAAACTTGTCCAGGACATCATAAAAATCCTTGAAACCTCCACAGCATATGGGCCTGATCTTAGACCAGTAATATTGATAAATAAATTATCTGCTGAACTGGTCCCTGCACTCTAGAAACTCTACAGCAAATACATTGCCGAATCTTGTTTCCTTGATAGCGTTAAAGTTGCATCTGTCGTACCAGTCCTCAAGGAATCTTAAAATAAAAGTGACCCTCAGAATTATCACCCCAGCATTCTACCCCCGCTTTTCGCTATAATATTTAAATATGAAATCAATCTAGTGATAGTCCGTCACCTCGTTTATGCTAAACCTTTTTCTGACAATCAGTATGGATTTAGGCAAGCACGGTCTACCGCGGATATCCAAACGGTCATCTCTGAACGTATATACCATACACTGGACAAGGCAGGTAAAGCTAGGGCAGTTGTGCTTAATATATACAACACTTCTTACAATATGTTGCATAAAGGTTTTCTCATAAAACTCAATCCATATGGTATTACTGAGCGTATATTAAATATAATTTGATCCTTGCTATCAAAAGTACGATCGAGATTGTTGTCAGTGGCCGTTTATCCAAACAAAATGATATGAATGCAGAGACATTCAAGGACCTTTATCGTTCCTAATTTTAATAAACGACTTTCCTGATGACATTGTGTCTTAGAAAGTAACATCAAGTCTGTAGTTGAATAAGGTCATACATAGATGGTAACATTTAATGCTGCTAAGACAAAGCTCCTGTCCTTTGACAACTACCTCTAACCTTTTTGACCACCGATTATAACTGCAAAAAACGCCATACCTGTAAGTACAGCGTTCAAACTCATCCGCCTAACATTCACAGGTAACATGAATTGGAACCCATGAATACAATACATTGCCGAGATTTCTCCAAAGAAAGTGGGCTCCCTCAACACTGCTATAAACTTCCCACAACTGTCATCATCCTATATCTCTACAAAGTCCACATCCGCTAATACATGGATCATTGTTATCAAATCTGAGCTCGCGCACCATTCACTAGTCTTTGTCAGAGACAACGCCCACAACAAAGTATCCCATTTAATACGTCCCTCACTATCAACTAAGCCCTAGCCCCTTTCCTATCGCGTAATATGGCACCCGTGTGTTCGTTTTACCAGTACTTCAATGGAATCTGTTCCGATTAAATTGCTGCTCTGGTGCTTCCAACGTAAATACACTCGGTCAAGAGGGCAATCAGTTAATCCCGCGAATTCATTGTGAGAGTCTCGAGATACCGAATAGTTTTCTATTCCAATAGATTCTTTTTCTGTATCTGCCGGACTTTGGAACTCTGTACGTGCTCCCCGTTTCCTCATGTTTGTACACACATGGAGAAATGTAAAACTAATGTTAACAAGCATCTCGCTGCACAGCTCCACATTTATGATGACTCCCAAAATTTCACCATCATTTTCAGTAGCCTCTCACGTCTACAACTTGTGGTGCACGAAGTTACAAAAAATATTATAACTGTGTAGATTCGTATAGGAACACCTGATAAGTGCTAGAAGGCACAACACAATCTAACATGACGTATTCTAACATTTAAATATTTTAAAATATAAATCTATCTATCTATCTTTCTCTCTCTGTGTCTGTCTCTCTCTCTCTATCTCTCTCTCTCTATATATATATATATATATATATATATATGCAGGTATTTAAATAGAAAGTCTGTACTTTAACAAAAATTGGACGAAGAAAACATGTCATCTAGAACCCATTCAAAACACTATTTATCTTTTTATTGTAATGTGTTATATTTCGTAATAGTCAATTCTTCGGATGAGGCGAAACAATAATTATTTCGGTGGCAAGTTTAGTGTAAGTTATTGAAACAAAATTGTAAGTGTAACCCTTAATCTAACTCTAACCCTAACCTTCTCAAGGTCGAACTGCCAGATCCAGGGGCTGATAGAGCGTGTTGTATAGCTGCTTTCTGCAAAGAAGCCCGAATTACCATTTTATACTTATGTTTTCATTTTATAAATTAACATTTATTAATAGCATTATAAAATTTAATGATAACTAGTCCAAACGGATACCCTACAGTAATACTCTATCTGAGTACTACATTTTCAGCACACACACACACACACACACACACACACACACACATATATATATATATATATATATATATATATATATATATATATATATATATATATTGTTATTTCCAATACAAGTAGAGGTTGGAATGTATTTGGAACAGACAAAACTAAAATAGTGTGCGATGCCTTAGGCTTATAATGTAATTATTAGATGCACTGACTGTTAAAACAACAGTCGAATTTGGATCCAGGTATTACGCGCTGGTTTTTCCTACTACACTGAATCACTCGAAGTGACATCATAGCCCTATATTTCTGGTAGCTTGAGAATATTGGTAAAATTAATGACCAGCCATCATTACTCCGTAAGAAAAGGATAGAGAACATTTTGTGGCTAGTAATATCTATATACACATTAAGATTTCACTTACGCGTTGTTTCTATTACAGCTTATGTATGTAGATAGCGCTCTCTCTCTCTCTCTCTCTCTCTATATATATATATATATATATATATATATATATATATATAAATATTTAAGGGAAGTAGGGTCTGATCCACTCTGCCGGAAAGACATGAAATTAAATACTGTCTTGTTTTTAAATTCCCGAAACAGTTTTTCATGGTAAACAACTGATGATCCCTTAAATAATATTAGAATCAAACTAATATAATAACTGTGAAAACTAAATTGACTTACATGAGTTATTTTCCACTGAACGACTTGGGACTTAATGTTTTTTTGTGTTTTTTTTAGTTTCAATGGTTGAGAAACTTCCGAGACAATATATATATATATATATATATATATATATATATATATATATATATATATATATATATATATATATATATAGTCTCAGAAGTTTCTCAACCATTAAAACTATATAAAAAAAAACTAAAAAAAAAAAAACTTATAGTCTCAAGTCTTCCAGTGGAAAATCACTCATGTAAGTCAATTTATTATTTACAGTTATTATATTAGTTAGTTTCTAACACTATTTTAAGGGATCATCAGTTGTTTACCATGAAAAACTGTTTCGGGAATTTAAAAACAAGACAGTATTTAATTTCATGGCTTCCCAACAGAGTTGATCAGACCCCACTTCCCTTAAAAGACAAAAACATAAACGTTCCTTATATTAAATCTACGTTTTGTTCCATATAAATGTTTTGCTAACTTATATTAGTTATTTAAGACACAAAAAAAAAAAAAAAAAAATTCTTTACCTGCGCTGTTCGTCTGTCTAATAAAATGTATCCGTTACTCACAAAAATGTTGCTGCATTTTAAAGTGTTTGGACGAATCCATGACACTATTATTTAAGTGATTAATGTATTATTTTTAGTTTTATATTATAAATATAAAAAACATCAACACATCAAAAAATAAAAGATAAATATGTATATACATACATATATATATATATATATATATATATATATATACATACACACATACATATATATATACCTTTAGTTCCTCCTTTTCTCCCTCGTCCTACTTTGTTGTCCATCTCCCCGTTGTTGTCAACCGCAAATAAATATTAATCTTCCTTGTTCACTATAGTTTTTCTAATCTGCGTTCACAACTGTCGACTTTTTTCTTTTCTCATTGTTTCAAATCTGCGTCTATAAGTTAACCGTTAATTTGTTCTCTTTTTCTTCTTCTTCTTTGCCAACTCCCGGTGTTTAAAATCGGCGTTCATAACTCTCGGTTTTCTTCTTCTTCTTCTTCTTCTTCTTCTTCTTCTTTTTAAACATTTCTTTCTTTCTTTCTACTGTATTTTTATTGTTTTTCTTATTATAATTAGCAGATGTGTTATATATACGTTTATTCATATTATATTATTTCTATTTATATATACTATGATTTGTTCTATCAGTTTATATATATATATAAGTGAAGTGTGTCCGACATTGTACTTGGAAATATGCTGTATAGAAATCTTGTGATTTTTTAGTAAAATCTAAATCTCTGTCATAGATCTGAACACCTAAAAGAAAAGCTATTATTAATTCGCCAAATTCACTGAATGATCAAAAGGGACTAATATAAAAGAAATAACTCAATCTATACACACACGTTTTTCTAGACTTCAGTGCAGTCTGAGACACGCATACGCATAGTGTCACCGATTTTCATGAATAATCTTTGTCTACTCTAAACACGACGTCTTATGGTTTGATACAATCGCTGACACGACCAGCGTTTATTCGTTTATATCAAAAATATAGATTAATGTGGATACATAAGGTTGTTACTTATGAGAAATTCCTGTTTTTTATCAACTAAACACAAGTTTGCTTTGCTATATTCAAAACAACGTGTAAGTTACTTATATTTTTTATCTATGTTACTCTTAAATTATTGACCAATCTAAATAGATTATTGAACACAATTGCTAGGCGTAAGTGTATGTTATGTGGGCTACATTTTGTTTGATTTACTTTCGAGCTAACAGAGTAAAAAGAAAATGGAAGTAGCTTATCACGAAAATTAAAATGACTCCGATTTTTGTGTAATATTACCAGTACTTAGTAAAGATCAATTTGTAGATATTCCCCAAATTTATTTGGGGTATTTAAGATGATATATATATAACAAATTTAAAGCACGTTTTCAGATTCCTAAGGTGTTTAATACAATTTTCTCTCCACTATGTACTTTGTAAGCCAAACATAATCAGTTAGTATTTCTCAATCTAACAAAATTATAAGGGAAAAGCATCTTTTTCCCCACATCAGTAAACGTTTAGCGCAATATATAATACACGAAAGAAACATACCGCTAGACACAAGATTAATTAAATGTAAAAACCGAACATATACGTTCATATATATATATATATATATATATATATATATATATATGATGTTTTTATTTGCACAGACATGTAGACACTGGCATGTCGATGTTAACGATCAACAGTTGTTATAAACTGAGATCTCATCAGGGAGAGTTAGAATCCGGTCTTAACCTCAGATCATATTTGGAGAGTTTTCTCCAAATATGATCTGAGGTTAAGATCGGATTTTAACTCTACCTGATGAGATCTCAGTTCATAATAACTGTTGATCGATAACATCGACATGCCAGTGTTGCGGATTTTGTACATGTCTGTATAAATAAAAAATAATGACATATAAAGCTCTATTCGATATTGAGCACTTTTTATAAACCCGGTTGAAATTCTTCGTATTACTACCCTGTAGATGTTTGTACCTGGATTATTACCATTATATATATATATATATATATATATATATATATATATATATATATATATATATATATATATATATATATATATATATATATATATGGTGAGAAAGAGAAGGATCAGCTAGATGAATCGATAATCTATTTTTAGATTCTTACGTTCTTCACGCGAGTGTATTCCTTGAGGAAAATAAACTTCAAAATGGAAATCATTGTTAATGTGGCATTATGGATAATGCGCATAACTACAAGCTTTGGAGGTCTCCATTCAATTGCTTAAATACAATGCGTGTAGAAAAAGATACGCATAATTATTAATAAACACGCGAGGATTTGTTGTTCATTTGTGATGCATCAATATTATAATGTTATATCTTACATATACAAGTTGTTGACCAATGGCTCATAGTTACGTAATTTTGTATTAAAGTGTACATCAATAACTCTAACTTTCAGGATTAAGGATGTAAATGTGCTCATTTACCTTGTAGTCTTAAGTCTTCTTTGAGTTGGAAATTGATTTTTAAATATTAATGCTTATATTTTAGAAAAAAAACAAACATATGTCATACTTATATCAGAAAGACATAGAGATGAGGTAATGTTCTTATATGTAAAAAGGTACTGCGGAATAAGTACTCTATTTATCAAAGTCAAATAAATGAGTTCCCATTAATGTGGCCTAACCATTTACAAGTTAGTTTTAAAATTTAAATTGCTTGGATTATTTCGGCTACTATTATCTCATATGGTGTGTGTTCTTCTTTCAATGGCATATTTTCCAACCCATGAACTATCATGTCGAACACAAAACCTGGATGACATTGCTTTATATACATACCGTAGTTTATCTACGAAAATACATTGTTTTAATTCCGTCAGCAATGACTTGGTTAAAATGTTAAATTTATTTCGTTCGAAAATAGTATCGGTTGATGTCAGTATTAAGTATTCGACTGTGAAATGAATGTTATTAAGAACTGATTGTAAATGAATAGTTTTAACCAGTAAACTCGGACTCGTTGCTGACAAATTCAGAAGTTCGACAAGCAGTTTCCAAGGTTCAAGAAGATGCATATCTGAAGAAAGAAACTTTACTTATTCAACTTTACTTCATAGCATAATCATCGGAGAATATATGTATACTTTCTGGATACACAATTATTCCATTATATTCCAGATTTTAAAATCATGTCACTTTTTAGCAAAACGAAGTCGACATCGCTGCGGATCTTGTCAGTTCAGCGTTTTCGAGGACTGTCACAAGGTTCTCTACCGAGTAATTACCCTTTGAATGCTCGGTAAGCATTGCCTTCAGAACCTTTACTAACCACATAGCCAAACCAGTTCATTCTTCTTTTTTTTGGTAATCTTAGTGATATCAATTAGAAACAAAGATTTTTTTTTTTAAATCTTGGTAACCTTTGTAGACGAGTGTTCCCACCAACGTTTCTCAAAGAGTCATTTTCGAAAACAAAGAGCCTGCAATCATCGTTTTCCTTTAGCATCTATGTCCCAGAAGAAAATATAGCTCTTGGCACTATAAGCAGATTGCAGAATCTGAATGCATAAGACACAATCTTTATGTTCCAGAATTTGTATTTTTGTCTATCAAATGCAGCAGGGGCTAACACAATTATTTTGCTTACGTCGTATGATATATTTGGAAGCGAGGATCCGGGAAAGAAAAAATTATCAACATTTTCAACGTTGGCTGATTTAACAATCACAGTTGAGTTGATCAGTAATACTTTGCAGTCTGCTGCATGTATATTTCGTCCCACGCAAAACACTCAAGAGTTCAAAATAAAACATTGAAAATAAAACAGTATACTGAGAATGCTGTGGTATATCGTTTATATTACAACGTTCCTTCAATTTGACTATTGCATTCACATCCATTACGTGTTTATTTAAATTCGTGAAATGATTATTTCTGGAAGGAAATGGTTTAGAGCATGAATTAATAAGGTATACAGTGTTATAAGTTATACAGATTTTCATAGGATAACAATTACAGGTAAAACGTTCGGCAAATTAACGTCTGAAAAAACTTTTGATGTAGATTATTTACATCAGTTGTTTTAGTTATTTAATCAAGAAAACACATACTATATATTGTGAAATAATTTCTAAGATAAGGGTTTACTACTTATTTTGTTCAGATGTTCCAAATGTTTTACTGGCCTATTTAAAGACACACTTTTTGAACATTGGAATTAACTTTTAAAATTCAACAATAGTGTAGCGCTTCATTCTGCTATCATTTATTTGGGAAATGCCATATCATTTATATATGTGACAGGTAATAGCGGTAATAATCTATTAAACGAAGCAAATAATCATTTATGCATGTCTCCCTGGCCAAAACTACACTAGATGCATTAAAACACATTTAGGTATAAGATTAAGTGAATTATAATCTTGCTATTTAAGTTTTATGGTATTTGTAGAAAATATTGACGCACGTATATGAATTAGGTATGCACGTTGAGATAAGAAAGTCACTTTTTTTTCTAAATACTCACAGAGACACTAAGAATATTTAAGAGTGATCGAATAATCATGGACTCAAACGGGACGAGAGCAATACATAGATTACTAAAAGAGGGAATCGGGTAGTTTGTGTCGTTAATTATGAATGCGGCTAGTTAGAAAAAATAAAACATAATTTCTTCCGAACATAATCAACGCAATCACGTAAACATATTCACGGGGTTTTCTACATCCATCTATATACTTTAGTGTTAATAATAATACTCCTCTTCCGTAACGAAATTGTCATTCTCAGCTAAATATGTTTTTCAATAAAAAACGACTAATGACTCTTCTTTATTTATTTGACAGTATAAGGAGTTAATGAACAATGGACATCTTTTTGTCTTTTTTTTGTAAACATAATTATCAGCAAAATATTTTTAAAACTGAACTGTTTGGTTCAATATGACTATATGAATTGTTTTTAGAAAAAATATATTTTACACATGGTAAGGTCGGAATTGTTTACCTTATAGACATCATATTAATCACCAATCAACACATTTCTTGAATACACCATCTTTTTGTAATTTCTGTAAAAGGTAATAACGTACGTAGGAACATTGCCTGACTAAGCGTATTATTATATCGATTAACGTGACCTATGGGAATTTCACACTCGTATCTTTAATATGTTGTGTATCACTGTCGTGCTTTAAAATATTTCCATACTATCAGACACCACGATAATATTGTACCACGTGTGTTCAACGTGAAACATACTTATCTTATTACTCTGGCTAATGTAGTTTCAGAATACATTTTGTTATTAAAGTCTCTCTCTAAAATACTTGTATGACATAATTTCATTACATTCACGCCAGGTGTGAACACATATTCCACCATGTTATGGCACCATCTTTGGACAGAACATATGATATATTTTGATGTTTGTACAAATGCAAAACAAGTGTATGTTATGTTTTACGTTCAACTCAACACCGGCATCATATGAAAGTAAAGAGAAATTGCATTGCATTGCATCATCGACGATCGGACGACCCGATTATTTGAAAACAGGGTTGAAAATGATTACATACGTACGAGCATGCAGTTGCCTAAGCGTATTATTATCTAAATGTGTTCTTGTTAGTTTATTGTATAAATTTAAATAATTAGTAACTTAAAAACTAATGTAACTTAATTAAATTCTTCCGGAAAATAGTTTGCAATGTCAAATTCAGTTTTGTACCATCTGTCTATTATAAGCACAAAATGAAAACATGAATGTCAAACCTCAGGCTTTATACCTAAAATCCTATAACGATGTATCAGTTTCTAAACTGTATTATACACATTGTTTGCTTTTACAAAACCTTTGCAAAATATGTATATCATTACGAGGTATTTTTTAACGTCAAGTGGTAATTCATAGAGCTTTCACGATTCTGCTCCCCAAAAAACACTTACAATTAATGTACACACTACTTTAATCAAATTAGATTGATTTTTGTATTGCACAATAAATTGGCTCTATCACTGCACAATAAATGCAATGTAATTTCATATGCAACCTGATCGAATTAATAATTTAGTTTATGTTAATATCTTCACGCAATACAAGGAAAAAATACATAAACTTATATATAAACGTATCATACATATTATCTGCATATTTAGACGAGAAAATTTATCGTGAGTTAGAAACCGGTGCGATATTTCATTGATTACCGATTTATCGACCTTTTAACAAGTTTAGTAACAATATGGAATAAATGTCTGACTTTCTGCTGAGTCCATATATGCTGATATATCTTTCACTTTCTTTTGATAAAGATGGTATCTACTGTTCTCAACCATGGATTATTCATGTGATACTGAACATTTTTTAAAGAACCTTTTTCTCCGAAAGTCAATACTTTAACTCGATCGTTGTTTTAAAGGGAAATGCATAATCGCAAATTATTATTTTTTTAAGAATGCATATACTCTTTGTACTTGAGAAAAGTCAACATACCGTATAGTTTTTCTTGGAATCATTTTATTGTTAGTTCATTTATCATCATTATTGTTATTGTAGCTATTATTAGTAGTCTTAGAGGGAGGTAGTAGTAGTATTAGTAGTAGTAGTATTTATTAACTTATTTACTTTTAGTGCTGAAACCGGTCGTTCCAATGATTTCTAGCTGACAAAAACCGGTGTCTTTCACTGAAGTTATTACAAGTTACTCCATATATCTCTGTGTTTCAATTCGATGTCAAGCAATTAGTCTCCTGCATGTAACTCCACCAGTTTATACCTTGGTATGAGGATCGATTATTCCCCTTGAGTCTAAGTGACAATAAGTTTACACATTTAATTCTGTAAAGATAGAGGTATAAATACTGCGATTGTAACATCATCTAATATACTTCGAGATCACTTTCCTTCGTAACAGCCGATGTAGATAAAATTGCGATATTGTGTGAGTGTTGTCCAACTAGTAAATCTTTACCCAAGAAAATTTAGTGATATTTGATCAATTTAAATTCTCCGAAAATGTTAGTAATATTTCAGTATGTTTCCTACCATTATATACTTTTCTCATATATTTACTCAAACAGTCGTATTTTCCTTTGCACCCTCTTATTATATTCATTCCTGTTGCATTTGGCCACACTGTAATTTTATTCAAACTTACCTGTTTTAATGGGTCGATTTTCATATTTATGGCAACTGTGTTGTTTAATAAATGTTCAAACACAATCAACCAGTTACTAATTACTCGAAATACAGGAATGTCGCCTATAAAGACAGTATATGTGGCGACAAATATATGGGTACAATTCTTTCTCTGATTCTATTTCTGTTTAGCATTTCTTTCATGTTTTCCGAAATGTTAGAAATGTGTTACTGTTCTATCTCCAATTTTGTTTTCCAGCACACTCCATAAATGAACAGTTGTTGACTTTTTAAAGCTACATCATACACCCCATTTAAGAACACATGTTTATTTCATTTTCCACGTTTGTACTTTTTGCCTATTATAATGGTTGCCGTTTAGCTTGAATGAGGACGACTGTGAATGTTTAAGTAACCGAAATAATATTATGAATTTTATTTTGCAAACATGGTTTTCGTTTCTGTTTCTATCATTTTCCAATTCATTCAACTTGTAGAATGTTGCATAGCATCAACTGGTCGATTCTCGGGAACCAGTCATGTCTACATTTTATTCGTGCCAGTTGTATGCCTTCAGTGAATGCAGGATTCACAGTTTCATCCGCCCACATGTTCTACTTCTTTCAGCTGTGTCTATCTTGACTTTTAAACAGGTTCTTCTAGTTTCGTTCTTTTAGTGTTTCTCTCATTAGTGATTGCATTTCATTTTCTGTCAAACATTGCTTTACATTACATGTTTACGTTTGTTATATTTGGAAGTGTTATCAGCCTCACTATATGTTATCGTGTATTTGGTTCTATTTCTGTTAGTCTATTATTATTTCATTATTGTTATATACCCCCTTGAAATTTTCACACGACTTATTATCAGTGATTGTATACTACAAATAAGAGACGATGTTTCCAAGTCTGATCAGTTTGCTGACATTCTCTGCCTCTTTCAGTTTGATTTAAGCAACGGCCATTTACGATTGATTTCTCGCTGAAAATGACAGTTCATTTCTTTGTCATTTGAGTTGAAATAAGCCTTCCTAATATCAAAGTATAATTCGCACACTTCTAATGGAGGTCTGAATTTTCCTCTCCCTGCTAAGGTTTTCTGCCATGTTAGTATTTTCAATTACATTTCACTCGTGTAATAGTAATGTAATATCAATGATGATTAGTGTTTTGTTATTATTATTATTATTATTATTATTATTATTATTATTATTATTATTATTATTATTATTATTATTATTATTATTATTTTTATCATCATTATTATTATTATTATTATTATTATTATTATTATTATTATTATTATTATTTGTACTCACTAGGAGTTCTCACACAGATCATCGTCAGTGATTGTAAACCGACAACAACCAGTGGTATTTCATGGGGTCTGAGTGACAACAAGCCCCCCACCCAGATTGTTAGTATTCTTAACCTCTTTTCGATAACGATGCGGTATCGCAACAGCCTCTTACCATTGATTTCTCGCTGGTAAGGACAATTGCTCTTCTCTGGAATTTGGGTGGAAATAAGCCTCCCAAAGGTCCCAGCATTCTCTGCACTTTTCCAGTGGAGGTCTGGTTTGTGCTGTCCCACCTCGGTCTTCTCACCCTCCTCGACCCTCTACAAATATTTTGTCTGGTGTCAGCCATGGCCGGCACTATTTAAAAATATATATATTTTTTTAATTAATTGAAAAAAAAAATTAATTTTTAATTATTTTAAATTTAATTTTTTTTTCCTTTTTTTTCCTTTCAATCTTTTCTTTTTTTCTTTGTCTCTTTCCTTATTAAAAAAAAATAAATTTTTAATTCGTTTTAATATTTTTTTATTCTTTAGGGGGTGCGGGTTGGGGATAGAGGCAGGAACTTATAGTGTTTATTGTAATTTCTGTTTCTTTGGTTCATTTTTGTGTAGTAATAGTTGAAACCGGTGTAATTTATTGGGGGGGGGGACATGAAGTGATGTTTCTTGCAGTTTATGTTCCTGGGTTCGTGTTGTGGTGTTCTTCGTGCGGTTTTGGTTTCTCCCTGTTGTAAATACATTGTGACTGGTTAACCTTTGTAGTTTATGCGTGTTGGTTTCCGCATTCGAGGATGTTCCTTAAGATTGCAGCTGTTTTGATCATTGCCGTCCTTTGTATGGTTTCGATGGTCCCTTTGACTTCAATTGTTCCCAGTCTTTTCTCCAGATTTTTGGGGATTGCTCCTAGTGCTCCTACTATTATTGGTATCACACTAACGTTCTTCATGCTCCATATTCCTTTCAGTTCTCTGGCTAGTTCTGTGTATTTACTTCGTTTTCTGTGTCTTTGATTTTCACTTTGTGGACTGCTGGAACGGAGAAGTCTACGATTGTACAAGATTTTTCCTTTTTGTCTGTTATAATAACATCAGGGCTCCTTGCTTGTATGAGTTTATCTGTTTGTATATTATTATTATTATTATTATTATTATTATTATTATTATTATTATTATTATTATTATTATTATTATTATCATTATTATTATTATTATTATTATCATTATTATCATTATTATTATTATTATGAGGATCAGAAACAGAATATATAGATTCTTATTAACTATTAAGTGTCATTATTCGTAGCTATCATGAATTATTCACAAAATCATGCAATGAGCAATATCCTTTCACATGTCAACCCCAATTCAAATTCTTGTTCTCTGAAATTGTGCCTACGAAATTCGTTCTTTACTTTCTTGTTTTACCTTTATTTGCTTTGAGATTCTTCATATCAATACGTTATATCTTATTTCAGTCACGCCCCTATATGAACCCAACGTGCATTGCTCACACCCGCTTTTGTGTTAGGACTACTTATTCTTACCTAGGTTATTAAGCAGATCTGACGACATTTTTAAATTACGATACTCATACATCCGTATACTTTACATTATCGCATGTGCTATTTCTTTGTTCCGTCTCATCAAAAGACAATGCATTTCATTATTTTCCTATTTTTCATATTTCGCTTCCGAGTTTGGCTTTCACTCTTCTCTGATTAGTTGAACTTGGCTATGTTTATGATGGCGATTTTAAGACTCGGCCTATTTTATGCTGTGTATTTCCTTAGTCTTATAATTTACTTGTCAACACAATAATTAATTCTGAATAGTCGTGTCCTCTTTTGTTCTGTGTCATAGTCGCTCTAAATAGGCACTTGCCTCTTCTGCTTTATACATACTTATTAATTTACAGAACCCGTGCTCATTGTTTTTAACATTCAGAATCTTAGTGACATGACGTAAGTCAGTTGTCTATTTTCAATAATGCGGTGTTAGTACCGATTGTTAAACTAGATGGAGTGTTTAATTAGCGTGACTCTTAGCCCAAGATTTAATCCATATTACAAGCAGGCTAAACGTTGCTTGACACCACTGATGCTATTCGATCCGATGTTGCAATATAATTCGGTGATAAAAACTTTGCTTTCTGTCTATTAATCTCCTTCTCGTGCTCCTTCTCTTTCTCCCTCTCTCTCTCACACTCTCTCACTCTCTGTATATATATATATATATATATATATATATATATATATATATATATATATATATATATATGTAGAGAGAGAGAGAGAGAGAGATAGAGAGATATATATAGATTGAGAGAGAGACAGAGATAGAGATAGAGAGAGAAATAAACCGATTTGAGTTACCGTTTATAAATGCCCAGAGTAAACTCGAGTGATAAAATTGCAATTTGGTGTAGAGCAGTACGATAACAAGATTTTATCGAATGCGTGAAAAGCGCAGAATTTAATTTCTTAAGAACACGACACAATTTGTAGCATTGGACTTGAGGACAACTATGTTCTAGTCAGAAGTGACGCATTCCTATTTTATTGTATTCTATAGTTGGGAAATTCTACAAAAAAAAGTTCATTTCATGGACGTTCCGTTGGATCGTAAGTATACAGAAAGAGAAAGAAAAGCTGTTTGCAGTTGTGATATCTAGACGGGAATTGGTTGTGAATGATTTAAAGCGGGGAGTCGAGCACCAACATTGAAATAATAGAAAGAATAGAGAAAGACTAGAAACTTCTCATCATTTAGAAAGAGACTTCAGGGAAAGAAGATATACTTTCCCACAGGGTTGCTTCCTTCCAAAGTTAAGGTCAGGAAAAGTTATATATGGTAGCAGTACTCTTTATTTGGTATTATTTAACTGACATACAGATATATATATATATATATATATATATATATATATATATATATATATATATATGTGTGTGTGTGTGTGTGTGTGTGTATGTGGGTGTGCGTGCGTGCGTGCGTGCGTGCGTGCGTGCGTGCGTGCGTGCGTGCGTGCGTGCGTGCGTGCGTGCGTGCGTGCATTCTAATGACTGAAGTAAAAAAAAAATCATAGCTATCCATTTAATCTGATCTTCCAATTTGTTCATCTGACGTCAAACACAACAACAACACTTTTCTTTCAATATCCGGGAATACCTGTAATTGCTCTTCGTCCCACCAACAAATAAAAACGATTTTTTAAATATGTTAACATTAGTTTTTTTTAAATTTTGTTGATGTATTTTTTTTTTATTAAATGCTTTTACCATTTTCTACGCACGTTTTGTAGCAGGAATTAAGTATAATATGTAGTATTCTTCCCCACACTGTTGCTCCTTAGGGAATTGCTCATTCATCATAAACAGGATGAAGAGAATAGAAAAAGTCATAAATATATATATATATATATATATATATATATATATTATAAAATTGAAAATAAAAGCCTTTATCAATGCAAGATTTTTTAAAACTTTAATCTTATTAATTTCGGAATAATATTCTATCATCAGAGTTGACGAGTATTGGGTCATTCTTTTTTCATAAAGAAAACAAAAACTGAAAAAAAAACTTTTTTACTTTTGCTTCTTTCATAAAATGTCCTTGTTATGGGGGTATCCACGGCGATGTAGTTGGCGGTTATGATTCTAAATGTTGGTTGTAGAACGGGGAAAGCATTGGCGTGCTCGAAGTTTAAGAAAATGGGTCGTTCATTTCAAAGCATTATTGGGCCAGTATTATAAAATTGAAAATAGTCGCCTCATATATATATATATATATATATGTATATATACCTATATATATAATTTTGTTTATCTACATGCGTATACTTTCCATTATTTCTGGGAATTATCATTGTAACGATAATTTGCATACCAGTCGATGATTCGAATCCGAGAACAAGAGTCATGTTTTTACTCAAATTCCAACGTCGTATTCACATAGCCTCTATCAAAAACCCTCTAAACCAGCGAGGGATGCACACTATTTAAAGGCTATTTGTTTCTCATTTTCTCTTCATATCTGTTGCTAGATAGATAGATAGATAGATAGATAGATAGATAGATAGATAGATAGATATATAGATAGATAGACACATACACACATATATATATTTATATATGTATATATATATATATATATAGATATATAGATAGATAGATAGATAGATAGATAGATAGATAGATAACCTAGTTTTAGATTGTTCGGCCTTCCTATAGAATCTATTCCTGTAGGAAAAAAACTTCAAAGTGAAAATGAATGTTAATGTTCTCGAAAAACATTATGGGCGTGATGCATACCACCGTGCTTTGAAAACCTCGGTTCAATTGACTTTCCTGCAATGAGTGTAGCATAGTCTTAGCTTAATTTCTAAAAAGCACGCAATATATCCTTGTTCAAAACAGTTGAGTGCGTGAGACAACGCAATCCTCGCAACTGTTTGTGTCAAGGTCTCCATATTAGCTATTACTTACACTGGTTATCGATCATTGACGGTAATAATCGAGAGATCGGTCTCTCGTTTACTAAAAAATATATACGTTTTTTTTTAAATATCGTAACGAAAAAATTTCACTTGATAATAATTAATGCGCGTTCTATTATAAAGCCGGATGCCTTATGAAATAATTTTAATTAAGCTTTCGAATGACTTTATAACTGAAAATAGTTTTATATAAATCACTTGTTTTCCCAACACAGCGTTGTCCGGGAGTTAAATTAATATAGTTTTAAAATACATGAGTAATTAATTAATTAAAATTATGAATGTGTTTGCTAAAAAATGTAAAATCACCCGAGCGCATGTATAAAGATAATTAAATTATTTTTGTAATTAATTTTTTGGTTGCGATTATGATTCGTATTTATATGACGCCATACATTGAACTGTTTCACTCGGTTTCTTACGAACCGTAATACATTGACATTTTGCTCTTCCTCTGACTGGAAATTCACAGAAAAATTACGTACTTCAGAAATATGCACTTTGTAACTTGAAAATAAGCATGAGTCTCCCTAAAAACATAATGTTTGGGACCCTATTGTAGACAAATGTATGGTTAATTGTTTGCTCCTTTAAAAATGTATTTAAGTATATTAAGTCAGATCGAAACAATAAATGCAAAAGAGTCCACTTTGTCCGTCGATATAATTTACTAGTGATAGCTACAATGTGAAACGTATTTGTGGATGATCAATCACCGATGGAATGGATAGTATGAAAATAGAAATTGGCTCATTCACTCAATAAAGACAAAAAATATCCTTCACATTGATCCCAGTTCTTAATGCTGGAAATGAATACGAGAAATATCACTTTAGTTAACAATATACATTTCCCACGTGCGTAGAAAGCATTAGAAAGTGTTCATTGTCCTCCCGTAAAAAATGAACTTTTGACATTCTTCTGAACAGTTTCCTTCATAATTTTTAATTTTTTTCAATCAAAACAATGTTATTGTCTTTTCAGTTTATATATATATATATATATATATATATATATATATATATATATATATATATATATAAATGAAGGAGAATGGAAAGGAATTAGAGAAAGCAAAAGCCAAATCAAAATTCAATTCAAAAGTTCAAAGCAAGGTATATTCCGCAAAAAGGCAATTTATTCAAGTTAAATTTTCCTTAAGCCAGGCTTTTCAAAGATCAAAATCTTATCATCAGAGGAAGTCGCTGGGATAGATAAGTTGGCAATGGCCAAGATTTAAAATTTGAAAAAATAAAATAAAAGTTGTAGGGAAAGAAACGCAGGGCAAAACTGTGCCAAGGTGCAAGCAAATGTCCGATTGCCAAAAAGTCCGGTGTCGAAGAGTCCAGCGGAGAGAATAAGATGTAGATAGGTAGGTCGTTGGAGGCACGAGAAGTAGTGAGAGAGGTTTCAAAGTTAAATTCTTTATATATCTTTATATATATATCATTATGAATACTTATATAATTATATTTTCTAGTGTGCCTAGTTCCAACTGGCGCAGTGCGCGGTGTTGTTACTCTACCTGTTATTAAAATTACCATATTTACCAAACTCCGATCGCTTTAAAGCATGTACGCAGACACTATTTCTGACATTTCGCTGATGAAATATGTTACTCAGTTTCTCTTTCGAGAAATGTATTTACACATTGTTTTATTGGGAAACACATTATAGATTATGGATTTAAGCAAAGTAATTTCTTGATGTTTTCTATTTGCAGATAAGAAATCAAACATATGTTATGCTGCTTATGCTATTATGATATATGGATTTCTTTAAATTCATAAACAGGTATAAAATTAAAAGGAAACATAGACATACGTGAGATACAAAATAGGGTATCGATATCGTAAAAATTACTGTCTTCGTACTGTAAACTCTACATATTCTTATGTGCGTACTTCAAAATAAAACTCTACATTTCAATAGTACAGTTATAGTTAGACTGGTTGTTGTTGTGATCGTTGTGGTTTTGGCGTTGGCGTTGTTGTTTTATTTTTTATTTTACTTGTTCTCACACTTCTTAAATCACGTGGTCTTCTCTGGCGTCCAAGTTACAAAATGTCTCCTGAAATGTCAAGTATTCTCCGCTTCTTTGATACTCGTTGCGTTCTGAAAAAAATGTGTATTGTTTTCTTGCTAATAACGACGGGATTTATTCTTTAAAATTTCAATACAATTAAGCCTCCTAAGAATACTAGTAATGCCGATCCCCTTCTAGAAGACCCCTGACATGGGTTTCCCACTTCTGCTTTACAACAGTTTTTTTCCCCAGCGTCGGTCAGCATCCATCCCAAATGCAATGCCTAGTGCATCGTCATTAATTTCTTAGTACTTTTTGCCCAATTGAGAAAGAGTTCAGAGTATCTTAATAGGAGTACTGAACATATATTTATGTTTCTGTAATATAATTTGGTTATAATGAGAATTCTTGTTTTTCTCAAGTAGTTAGTGTTTTGATTTCACTCGTTTCCGGAGATTTATCGCCTATAATAATCTAAAGGTTTAAATGGAATATAATATATATATATATAGTTCCGTTCTATTTCATTTTGATTGTAAGTCACTTGCTGTTTTTGCAGCTGCTGCGAGCAGTGATTTCCACCAGACACCATCATATGACTTCGCTGAACAATACATTCTTTTAGTATCGAGGTGATTTTCGTTCCATTCCAGTCGAGATATCGATGGGTCTATATCTCCTCGTTCGTTACATCTTCTCCAACCGATCAATAAAAAACAGACTTCGTCCAAATCATACGATGCACACACACGTGTATATATATATATATATATATATATATATATATAGTCGTCCACATACAGACTGTTTCGCTGTTCATTAGTGCCTGAAGCCGGGATCGAAACGCAACTGTCGAGCTGACAGTCGGCGATGCTAACCCCTACGCTATCATGCTACACTAGCTGAATGTAAGGAATATCTCAATATAACGAAATGTAAATTCGAAGCTCGAATCAGTTTTACCTAATGAGCATTGCCTTAAAGCTAATGACCGTTGACGATACTCTTACACAATAAGCTCTACCCGGAGGGAGCTTTTTATAGTCATCCAAATATAGACTGTTTCGCTGTTTCACAGCTCATAATATATATATATATATATATATAAAGATTTGTTTGTGCATGTGTTTTTTCGTAGCAATATGATAACTACAAATAAAATAAATTATATTGCATAGATGTTTTACGTCGATAAAATATGTGGCTGATGCGAGAAATGCCCAATCAGGCATCCGTTAGACGGACAAAACCAACACCTAAATAAAGTACACCTACATTTTTAGATATATCGATACTATTTATTATTTTGAATTTGATTTTGTAAACTAACTCCGTCTGTGTTTTTATATAATTGTGAGTTCGTGCATTGTTTAACACTAATGGTTATACTTGTCTGTCAAGATACATTTGTAATGTTGCTATTTTGATACAAAAGGGGCACATAGGAGTAAGTTGCTTAATTTTCATATCCATACGAATTAACTTTACTAATGTACATCTAGCGTTGATATAAATGTTCCTGAAACAATCAGGCCGATAGAAAGTATTATTTCACGCGAACTGAAAGTCTGTGATACATATTAGTAAACTGAAGTTTATATAAATACTAGCGGGGCTACCCGGCGTTGCTCGGGGTCATACAAACATTTAATTGAAGAGAAATCGCGTGGGTAACATCTTTATATTCAAACTTCTTTATCTTTATCTTTCTACCTTTCTCTTCCCTGGTCGCCCCATTTCACCGCTACTTTCTAATGTTACTTTTTGTGAAAGCTGCTTCTACCACACCATTTCTCCTACGTTGCCCAGGACAATAGTATGACATATTTCTATAAAAAGTACCACCTCTATCTGTGCTTTCTATATAGGTACTTATCTCCGCTCCGGTATAAATACTATATACGTATGTATTGCCACCGTTGTGCGCAGACTATATACGTACCTATCGTCGCCCCAGTGCACGTACTATATAAGTACCTATTGCCGCCCCGGTATGCATGCTATATACGTACCTATTGCCGCCCCGGTATGCATGCTATATACGTACCTATCGCTGCCCCGGTGTGAATGCTATATACGTACCTATCGCTGCCCCGGTGCAATGCTACATATGTACCTATCGCAGCCCCGGTGCAAATGCGAAATACGTACCTATCACCGGCCCACTGTGAATACTATACCGCAGAAGGCTTGTGGTCCTATACCACAGACGCTCCCCACCCCTGGTTGCTATACCGCAGAAGCCTCGTGATTCTATACCGCAGAAGCACCCGCCCTGGGTGCCATACCGCAGAAGCAACCCCCTGGGTGCCATACCACAGAAGCAGACCCCTGGTGTCATACCGCAGAAGCCTCAAGGTCCTATACTGCAAAAACACCCCCATGTGCCATACCAAAGAAGCACCCCCCCCGTTGCTATACCGAAGAAGCACCCCCCGGTTGCTATACTGCAATGGTTATACTTGTCACAAAAGGGGCACATAGGAGTAAGTTTCTTAATTTTCATATCTATACGAACTAACTTTACTAATGTACATCAAGCGTTGATATAAATGTTCCTGAAACAATCAGGCCGATAGAAAGTATTATATCACGCGAACTGAAAGTCTGTGATACATATTAGTAAACTGAAGTTTATATAAATATAATTATATTAAAATGTTATTGTATCTCTCTCTCTCTATATATATATATATATATATATATATAAATATATCTATATATAGAGATGTAGACATTTATATATATATATATATATATATATATATATATATATATATATATATATATATATATATATATATATGGGAAGAGAAAGATGAAGGTAATCCGACGTGATGGGAAAATGAAAATGAAGTCTTATTAATAAAGACGAAACGTTGATGTACACATAAAAAACATCCATTTTTTGGCTTTCCTTTTTCATGTTCCCATATATATATATATATATATATATATATATATATATATATATATATATACATATATATATATAATATATATATACATATATACATATATACATATATATATATATATATATATATATATATATATATATATATATATATATACACATACACATACACATACGGCACAATCACGTTGACACACCGTTAGATCACCGAAGTTAAGCGGCGTCGAGCCTGGTCAGTACTAAATGGGTGACCATTTGTAAATACCAGGTGCTGTATGTGCTCTCTGCTTATCTCGGCATTGTTTCCAGTCGTCTTGTATTACTACTTGCCATTGGAATCAAGTAATGCCGACTCAGGAGAGCGGTTGTTAAAGATTGCGCAACCCTTGCAATTGCAAATTCACGTGGTGGGGCACTCATACGTCGATATCGACTGGAGAGTCCATTGTCCATCATATATATATATACTATTTATGTATATATATATAAAAATATATATACATATATATATGAATGTAGATATTTAGATATCTCTCTATATATAATATTCATATATATATATATATATATATATATATATATATATATATAGAGAGAGAGAGAGAGAGAGAGAGAGAGAGAGAAAGAGAGAGAGATATAAAGGGGGAGAGTTATTACAAAGCACACTATATATTAATTTACTCGATAACTTCTACTTCACTTAAAATACAGTTAATTCAGCAAACAAAGAATAGTATACTACATAAACTGTTTTTTGGTCGATATGTTTATGATATCTTTAAAATAAATTAAAAGATAGTCTCTTACATATGTAATTAAGCACTCTTGTCATTGTTTTACACTAAACACTAAATGACACTATATAGAGAGTTTATCTATATATGTATATATTCGCGTGCATGTGTGTTCGCGGATATGGAAGACTAAATGATCTGAGCATGACCTAATCTGGTATCTAATAATCGGAATTCGCCGCAACAGATGTATTTCAAGTCTTCATAATAACGGTAAATGAATAATACAATATTTATGTCATATTGACGTTTTCTTAAGTGCTGTTAAGTATTACTTATAAGCAGGTCATGTATTGTTTTATACTATATATATATATATATATATATATATATATATATAGTCTAAAGAAGCTTTGAGTTATTTTAAACAAAAAGACAAAAAAAGAAGGGAAATGCAGTTTAAATTCCCACAGAAACTAACTAAATCCAAAATACTGCGGACTTAACATTCCTTGGAAATTTCATAAAAAAATAAAATATATAATAGTATGTAAATAAAATAAAAAGGAGGATTAAGTATCTAACAGTGAAACAAAAACAGGAGACCTTAACGTAAGCATTTAATATTAACACGGGGATCTTCAGCTGTTTATCATGTAACTGTTTCGGAGATTTAAAAACAGGACAGTCATATGCATGGCTCTCCAATGGTACAGATCAAACAACCATTTCCCCAATCAAGTGTCGAAATAATTCAGCTTAAAATGTTACTTATGTATAAATAAATAAATAAATAAATAAATGAATAATATATGCGATATAGTAGTTAGAAATAAAATTATATAGGAATTAAAGTTGCATTGAAAAAAAAAAAAATCTTTAGTAACTTAGGTACCAGAAACGCAAATATATATATATATATATATATATATATATATATATATATATATATATATATATATATATATATGGAATTTAAATATACCATTAAAATTATTTAACTATATATTTGAATGTCATTAAAATATTGTTTATTGACTATTCTACTGCAGCAGCTTCATCGTGTCGAAATATATTTTACTCACACAAATTATACGTTGATATGTTCCTTGTATTTTTGTATGAAGTTAGGTTTAATAAAAGAAAATCTATTTTCATTGTTGCAATAGGCTGTAATTTGCAATTCACTTATGAGGGTTCTCTCTAGAAATCCTACCCTCTCTAACTGTACGTTTTTGTCGCATCTATTTTAATTATACGGTCTATATCACTTCCTCTTCCCTCTATCTTTTCATAAGTACTCAAAGAAAATACAACTAACTGCTGAACAGAATATTGTAATAGACAATTA
>OY744521.1:18183082-18240582 GCA_963556195.1 Sepiola atlantica | reverse complement strand
TCAGTTGTCTTGCTTCAGCTTGCCACTAAAACCAAGCATTTCAAAAGTAGAGCCTGCTCTGCGTGTCGTACAAACGCAGATCGTAGCCATCTAATGTGTACACATATCCCTACAAGAACCACTGCGATGAAGACCTATTAAATTACACTTGGTCTTGTGAACAATATGCGAGAGCACAATCGAAAATTGCAATATTTTAAGTGATGGCTGTTTTCTGTAAACAAGTTTCAATCATTATTTATACTAGCAAATATATGCTCTATCCGATCGCATATTTTTGCTAGGCTGCCGCGTCAGAACTGAACGCTCACGCGTAAACCGATGGAGCACATTCATATTTCTTGGGTGGTTAGACATTGATTTTCTTTGTTTATGACCAAGAACATTTTTAGTTGAAGATATAGTAAAAAAAATTCGATCCTACCCCGATTTTTGTTTTACCCTCCCCCATAAATAGAAACATTTTTAGTTTAAAAAGAAGGAAAAACATTTTTTACCCCATTCATTTTTTTAAATTTTACCCTCCCCATACATAGAAATACTTTTAGTTAAGAAAAGAAAAAAAAAGAAGAAAACAATCATGAGTGTAATAAAAAAATCAGAGTGAAACTATCACGTTTTGTTTACATTTTAAATATCGCGCCGTTTTGCGTACAGAATTAACGGAGGGAGGGAAGCAATTCAATGGATTAACGCTGGCTGTTTAATCAGTTTCGTAATAGTTATATAAACTACGTAAGTTATTTATCGTATATATATATATATGCATATAAATAATAAAATAAATAATTATAATTTATAAGTAAGATTATTAGCGAGCAAAATAGCGTAAATACATGTGGAAATCTAAAGAAAACAATCATGAGTGTATATTTGCGAGTACTAATTTATTAGAAGTTCAAAAGCAATTTATTATGTAAATTGAGAAATTCGCATAGCGTTTTAAGCGGTTTTTTTAGTAGTATATAATGAAGCTGGCTGACTTAGTAAATAGTCATACTACTTTGATGGAGTTTCGGTTTTAGACAGACAGACATACAGACAGACAGATACATGCACTCCATTATTAATAGATATATATATATATATATATATACATATATACGTCTATATACATATATATACATGTTAACAGATATACATATATATATATATATATATATATATATATATATATCTGGGGTATAGTACACGATAAATCATGAAAATGACATGCCGTGGTAGACAAAATGTTTGAAAAAAGACAAACAGAAAACAAGTTAGAATGTAGGAGAGAAACAAAACACAAGAGATTTGACCGGTTTCGTTCGTATAATCGAACATCTTCAGAAGACGTTAGATAATACGCACGAAACCGGTCAAATCTCTTGTGTGTTGTTTTTCTCCAGCATTCTAACCTATTTCCATTTTTTTAAAAAACACACATATATATATATATATATGGATATATATTAATATATCTATATTTATATATAAACACACATATATATATATACATATACATATATATATATAAATATATCAATATATATATATATATATATATATATATTTATATTTGTAAATATAAATATATGTATATATATATATATTTATATAAATATATATAGATATATATATAAATACATATAAATATATATAATGACATGCCGTGGTAGACAAAATGTTTGAAAAAAGACAAACAGAAAACAAGTTAGATTGTAGGAGAATAACAAAACACAAGAGATTTGACCGGTTTCGTTCGTATAATCGAACATCTTCAGAAGACGTTAGATAATACGAACGAAACCGGTCAAATCTCTTGTGTGTTGTTTTTCTCCAGCATTTTAACCTATTTCCATTTTTTTTTTAAAAACACACATATATATATATATGGATATATATAAATATATCTATATTTATATATAAACACACATATATATATACATATACATATATATATATATATAAATATATCAATATATCAATATATATATATATATATATATTTATATTTGTAAATATAAATATATGTATATATATATATATTTATATAAATATATATAGATATATATATATAAATACATATAAATATATATTATATATACATATTTTTGTATATACATATGTATATTTATATATATAGTAATATATATATATATATACATGTATTAATATACACATATAAATATATATATATATACATGTATAAATATATATATATATAAATTATATATATATACATGTATTAATATACATATATAAATATATATATACATGTATAAATATATATATATATATATAAATTATATACATATATATATATATATATATAGATATACATATATTATGTTCTATTGATGATTTATTCCTTGATTTAAGTTTGATTTTTTCAATTGTTCTTTTTTCACACACACATACACACACGTTTATATATATATATATATATATATATATATATATATATATATATATATATATATACAGTGTTTGTTGTTGTTGATCACTATTCACTGTACGTTGTAAAGACCCGCCGATTTTACATTTGCAAAGTTAATTTCGTCCAAATTTCTGAGTTAATTGACGGTGGCCGACAGGTAAGACCGTTTACTGCGAATCATTGACGATTTGTAATCGGAGTTCGCGCACACAGACTGTCCGGAATAAACTCTAGTAGCGACTGTGTAAGCATGAAACATCGATGTCTGTAGGTAATAAATAATTTATATTTCGTTATAAATATCATATATTTTATATGAGGAAGTCTTGCAATAAACGTTGATGAATATATAAAAGCTATCTCTTAGTTTTTCATTTTTTATTTCTCATATATAAATATATATATATATATATATATACATACATATATATATATATACATATACATATATATATATATATATATATATATACATACATACATATATATATATATATATATATATATATATATATATATATATATATATATATATATGAACTTAAGCCAAAAAAAGATATAAGAGGCAACTAATATCTGTTAATTAGTGAAACATCCGGATAAAGACTGAACCTCTAAATACTGGATAGAGCATTAATAGCATAATATAAAATGAAAGAATGAAATAAGGTGTGAATCAAATTTTATTAGAATTCAAAATTCAGGCAAAGTTTCTCAACGTTTTTAACTCATGAGTTTTCAAAGATAATTATTATTCTCAGAGGACCATCATTGCAGTGACGGTACTGCAGGGGATAAAATTACACTTTGAACATCTATTTAACTATATACAATAATACATAAAAGTACATAACACATCAAATATATCAAGCCAAACATACTTATTTGTTAAAGTTATAAAATCCATCCAAGTCATACAATTTAAAACATATTCAGGAAAGATATCCAAGAGGTTGATTGAAGATTGATCCAGGTATGTAGTGACAGCTTAAAAGCAAAAAAAATTGAAAGAAATCAAAAACCAAAAAAGCTATCCAGTCGGGAAACGCGTCTGCAATCGATGCAGTAAATTACAGTGAAAAATGCATCCAATGTTTGTGTTAATTAATACAATGATAAATGAACCAAATCAAATAAAAAGTTCAATAAACTCACTGTTTATGATTATTAATACAATGATAAATGAACCAAATCAAATAAAAAGTGCAATAAACTCACTTTGTGTTGAAATCATAATGTTCAAAATTCAGTGTTCAAATGATTTGATCGGAGTAGCACAAACCAACATTCGCTAGTTAAATAGAACATCCGCTAAATCCGATTTGAATAAAATTAAATCAAACTGAGTCAATAAATTCGGCCATTTCTTCTTCCGGGTTCGATAAAGATTATTCCAATGAATAAAGTGAAATTTTAAAGTAATCACTCTTCCTCTAGCCAAGTAAACAGAACCTCTTCTTGCCGATCAGAACGCAATACAAAAGTCGCAGACAGTCTTCTAATTCAAACGACGTATCCTAGCGGATGTTATATGTCGAAGATAACAAAGAAAAAACGTCCTCACACACAGACAGATATATTAAAACAATTGTACCATACGGAATGTTACTTGTCTGGGTCAAATCATAAGTTTAAGTCTAACAGGAAGGGGTGTGTAAATTTAGGTCAAAACCTCTAATTGCCCTCCCATTCTACGTAGCTACCCAATTGTCTAACCTAAGCATAACACCATAAATTTGACAGATCTTGCCCTATCAAATAATTTAGAAGATTATGAAATATATATATATATATATATATATATATATATATATATATATATATATATATATATATATATATATATATATATATACGATATGCGATATACGATATACGATATACTCACTGATTCCTGTTAGAGCACTGAAGTCAAGCAACGTTGAGCTTTGCAAATACAAGTGTGGTTGCTATTGGGAATAACAGGCGCTGTATGTGTTCAGATAACAATGTGTAAACTCGCAGTGTTGAGCGCGGCGAATATGGCAAACACCCCTGAATGGAAATCACTAATTAGGTTGTCGCAAACAAGGAGTGATCGAAACCCTGATGGTTATGGTTATGATGTACCGAAAGTATTTTAGTAGTAGTACTATTGGCAGCAGCAGTAGTACTAGGTGTGAATAACAGTTGTAGTAGCGGTAATGATACTATTAGTTATATATTTACCATTATACATACCTGGTCTGTGCTGCGGTCATCATCTCGTGCAAATATGTCGAGTAGTTTAAGTCCCTAGCAATAATACTGTTTTCTTCATCGATGCTTGGTAGAATTTCGTGCAGTATTCTGTTAGCCTGGACTTTATTTAAATCTAACGCACATGCATACCGACGTAGTCAATACTTATACATATAATATAAACTCTTTTAACAAAATACAGGGTGGGCAAAAATAAGGGTCCTATTTTTAAAAATTCATAACTTTTTTATTTATTGATTTTTTTTTTATTTTTTTAGAATAAGTAAAGGACCCCTTCCGAAGCAAGCATGGGCCGTATTAGCCCTAAGGAACGTACCCTCATTTAGAAAACATTATTTTTGCTTAAAAAACTCAAAACAGTGTAAAAAACAATACTTTAGTTTTTTGTAAGTTTTAAGAAGTGTTTTTCAGCTAAAATTTGTTTTGTTTATTTCAAAAAATCTCGGAAGGGTCAGTCTACACACACATAAAGTTTGGTGAGTTTAACTTTTATTTTGTGGAAGTTATTCAAATTCAAGTTATTCAAATTTAAAGATAGGACACTTATTTTGGCCCACCCTATATGATCCAAAACCACTTGATGCTAATCTGTAGAAAAACTTGATCTAATCGTTAGATACATGTTTGCGTATCTTTATGCGTGTATGTTCTTTGCCTCCACGTGATTCACACTTTATTATTCTGTTACTATTAATTGAATATTGGTTTCAATGAAATCCTTTTAAGTAACAATAGTAACTTTCTAAATTCCTATTAAAAACAACACTTTCATCATGAAATTCGATAAAGCAGAATGCATCAGCGTTTATTCGTTAACAAGTCAGTTAAATTTAGATATTTTCTTAATATTTGAAAAAAAAAGATGAATTACTTCGTGACCATATGAACGAACTCTGGAAATATTTCAAATGTTGAATTGAAATTAATTTAAACTGTATTTCAAATTCTTAGCAAATCCTTATGAATCGAATGCTTGGAAGCTATTTACATCTAATAATGTTACAAATATAAATAAAAAACAACATCATCCTAACAAAAGTAGTTATTTCTGTATAACAATTTAGTTAAATGTTTAATCTAATGAGCAATCTGTACTGTAAGAATTACACTATTTTTCAAAATAGTATTTAATACAATATAGTTGAAAAGAAAGGTATAGTTAAATAAAAGAAACGAAATGAAAATTAAAGGAAAATGCTTTCTTTGTAATGCCAGATAAAGGCATTTAGTGCTTACTGAATAGTATGCATTGCCACATAATACACACATTAATAGAAACATAATATATACAGATGTACATAATACATAGATCCCCTATTCTAAAGTATAGAATATTTAAACGAATATTATTTGATATCGTGTGCTTCAGCATGAACTCAACACATACAATAGAAAAGCATAATAAAATAAAATAATGATTTATTTTTATAAATTTTGAATTGAAGCAATGTTATATTACATTTTTCACTTGTAATCTCTTAGAGGGAATGTTTTTAATTTTAATTTACTTCTTCACACTAAGGATATTTAACAGTCAGGTTAAAGTGTCAAGATAAAGTTCGGATCAGATAAGAGACTTCGATTTGGCACTAGTAGCGAGTTACTACGATTAACAGAAAGGGAGTTATCGCCATAGAGTGTGATTTTTTCTGTTTCCCTTACCTTGACCTACATACTAGTAACAGTTAAAGTTATATAAGTTCAAAGTTAAACCATGACAACTATTATGACGAAGTGTGATCTAGATCGGCCCAGCGTAGTGCGCAATAGTCTGTACATAACACAAACTGGACCAAAACCCAAACTCCTCAGCGGGGAAAAATCTAATTGCGAAATTTTATTGTTAGAGCCTTATTGTAGTAAAAGTTGTAGAAACTGCAAATTATGTTTTGAGGAAAAAATATCGGCTCATACAATAAAAACACTGATTTAATTATTAAAGAAAACGCAATGAATGTTAACAAAATGCATAAGATTACTTAGTTCTTTTTCCCTACTTATACAGGGTGACCCCCAAAAAACGGGCCCCAAATCTAATTAGGCCCCGTTTCTTTGTGTTTCGTCCGACTGAAATGAATTTTGGGGCATAACTAGTTTATTATATTCACAACATCATATCAAAACACTAGCGTATTTGGCCTTTTTTGTCTCCGTTCTACAGCATGTGTTCTAGATGGACTTCTTTAAGCTCCGTGCATTTTTTGGGGCGCAGAACGAAGTTGTCCATGACGTTCTTACAGACTGAATTGGGAATGGCTCTCATCTCCTCCCTGATGGCTTCCTTGAGTTCTGTGATAGTTCTGGGTTTCCTTGCGTACATTCTGTCCTTAAGATAGCCTCAAAAGAAAATAATATGGGGGGCTTAGGACTGGGCTATATGGTGGTCACTCAAAATTAGTCTTGAGACTGATCACTCGGCCTCCGAAGTTCTTTTTCGGCTAACTCAGGACAGGTGTAAGGTGTGAGAACTTGTTCCGTCTTGCTGGAAGCAGAACTTTGTTTATGAGCGACGGATAGAGTGTCTGGAGCTCACTCTTGAAGGTTTTGAGGACCTCCACATACCGCTCCTTTGTGACTGTCACTGCTGTGCCAGATTCTTCGATGAAGATTGGTCCGATGATGCCTCTGACCGAGATTGCAGCCCACACCGTGCAATTAGGACAGTGCAGGGGCTTGGTGGCTACTTCATTGGGTCTGGAGAACCCCCAGAAGATATTTGTCTTGGAGTTAGCCTTGCCGTCAAGATAGAAGTGGACTTCATCCGAGGTCCAAAGAGGTTAAGGAAACCTGGTGTCTTTTCGATCTTATCGAGCATCTGGACTGCCATAGCGCTCCTCTGCTTCTTGTCTGAGGCAGTAAGGGTCTGCAGAGTCTGTATTCTGCATGGGTAAGCCCTGATATTTTTCAGCAGCACTCTCCTGCAAGTCTCACGCGAGATACTGAGGGACTGACTTCCCTTACGCACAGAGCGTTTCGGACTCTCCTGGAGAGACTCTCTCACACTTTCGATCAGCTCGGCTGTCCGCTTCTTGGGACGTGCCGAGTGGATAGGACGGTTCTCACTGGCAGCGTTGAAGTTCTCCACGGTCCCATACTTCTCGAAGTGGTCCATCCAGTTCTGAATTCTGCTTTTGGGTGGGGCCTTTTCACATTCGAACTGATGCATGAAACTGTCCTTGGTTTTCTTTAACGAGCCTGTCTTGTAGTAAAATTTAACGCAGTGTATTCTTTGTCCCAGCTTCCACTGAGGTATTGGTGTACTCACGGTCGTTGATTCTGCCATATCCTGCAAAATAAGGGCAATCGGTGAATAAATAAAGGAGATATCACATAAAGTGTACACGGAGCCCGTTTTTTTTTAGTCACCCTGTATATATATATATATATATATATATATATATATATATATATATATATATATAAAATATCCAAAAATATTTAACTTAATAAAACACAAATTTAAAGAATTAACATATCAAATTCCTTATAATATACAGGGTGATTCATAAGTCACTTAGCTATTTATTTTTAAATTCTAAAGATGAAAAATACGATAATATAAAACAGAAAGTTTATTCAACAAATTCATTGATGGGAGTTTAAAATTACAGTAACTTTTAAAAATGTCCACCTTCGTTCTGCATGCATAGCTCAATTCTTTTTTGCAAGGAATTTACGACTATTTGTAGCATATTTGATTGAACATGAAATAAATATATATATAAACAAATATATAAACGAACAAATTTAAAATAAAAAATAGTAGTAATTAGAGAGTAAAATAGCAATCATGAAAAGCTCATAGTATGTTTGTGCTTTATATGGTAATACATTTTAAATAGCTAAGTGAAGTGACTTATGAATCCCCCTGTATAATTTCAAAGCACAAGTATGTAATAGTATTCATCCGTAATATTTGACATTTAAAATAAACAAAATCGAGCAATAATAGAGATTTTGTTTCTGTATGTATGTATGTAGCATAAATTATACCATTACTTTTAGTCATACTAAAGTAATATACTATCTTGTAATGCTTAATTGAAATTAATATACTATTTCAGACTGGTATACACACTTCCAATGCTCAATTCAGGGTGGTTAGTGTAGTATTAGTATGTTGCAGGGAAGTCATCATCGCTGACATTATTGCTCCATCTTTGGTCGGGTGGGATAATGTATTATATATGTGTTGTTATGATATCGTCATCGCAGACATTGAATCTTCCTTTAATAGGGGTAGTGCTGTATCTATTCTTGTTGTCATAACTACATCCTTTTTGGCATGATCCCCCTCGTTTTGGGACGGGATAGTGTAGTATATGTTTGCTCGACATGATACCATCTTTCGATATATTAACTCCTCTTTGTTGGAGGCGGTGTAGTATATGTGGTTCCGTAATGATGCGCTACCCCAGTCATTACCTTCTCTCTTTTTTTTTAGGATAGTGCAGTATATGTTATGTGGGCATGATACGATTCACACATGTATACTAGGAGACGTGTGATTTACTGGTAAACATATGCGAATCTTGATCAATTGTTTTGCTAGTAATATCTACAATAAAGATAACAAAAAATTATCTACATCACACACTGATTTTAGTTCACAGTGAATCTAGTTTAACTATGTAATTTATAAATGTTTTCTAAGACTAGTAGTAGTATTAGTAGCGGTAGTAATAGTAGTAGTATACTCTAACTGATAAGCCCGCTTAATGCTTCATGTGGTACACTAAACCGTTTCGGAGACTTAATATCTATTGTTTTACTATTGGCTTTGGTAATTGAAGTTGTAATGTTAGTCTGTATTATCAACTCAGCATCTCAGATTCATACCACTGATTCATACTACGGTTTTTCGGGTGTACGCCTAGTTCTCTCACAACTATCGATTATAGAGTATTTGTCATGCTCTATAAGCACTGCAATTATCATTCCATGTCCGTGTATATATTATCGTTACTCGTTATCCTTCTTATTATTAGTAGTATTATTAGTAGTAATACTACCAGTAGTAGTTGTTGTAGTAGTATAACTAGTAGTAGTAGTAGTATGATTACTATTGTTCAGCTTGTTCCATGCACCAGTAGGAGACAAGGGATTTGTTGTTGACGATATCCGACGATTTCTCTGAGAATATCAGAGAGAGAGAGAGAGAGAGAGAGAGAGAGAGAAGAGAGAGGGGAAAGAAAGAGGGAGAGAGAAAGAAAATGAGAGAGAGAAAGAAAGAGAGAGAGAGGAGAGACAGAGCAAGTCTAATAATTATTGCACCATTCCTTTTTTTGTTGTAGATTTAATTATCATTCCTAGGTAGTCTATCCTGTCAACTCTTCCATGGACACGATTCGTAATACCAACAGATGCGTATTTTATTTGCTGGGAGATCTTTTATTGCATCATTAGAAGTTAACGAGGTCGTTTCAGATCACTCTGGTTAGTATAACTGTTTCATCTCACCGCTATCTTCTGTTTGGTTTTAGTGTTATTGTTTATTCTATTTGAAATGACTCGAAAGTAGTTAAGCTTACTTGCTTACAGTCGTTGGTTTAAGTATCCTCTGATTATTCTTAGTGTATCAGCAATTTACATATACGAGGTCTGTCTATAAATTATCCGCCCTTTTTTCCCCGTGCGAAATAGAGACGATAGGGCGTCGCCACTCTACACAGTGAAGGAATACACCTTCATGCGCATGTGTGAATCTTATCACCGCGTTTCTGCGGGTTATTCGTTGAGTGGGAGATAACAAACACTAATGTAATAACACGTAAGAGTTTCCTTTATTAAAAGCGCTGACACAAACGAAATTGAATGAAGTTTATTCGATTTTTTTGATTTTTCAGAGCAAAGGTTATTGCGAATTCGATTACATAATGTAAATATTGTATAAATAATGGTATTGCGTTTACATCGTACTTTAGAAGAAATAGCAACCAAGAGAAACGGAAACGTGAAAAGAAAACAGTCAAAAACTAAGATTGCTTTCGCAAACGAAAATAATAGATACGGAAATGATTTTTATCTTAGAATGACGAGTGGAATTGCTTTCGGAGACAATTTGAGTATTATGTCCAGTATTTTAGCGAGAAAAAATACTATTTTTATACGCGCTACACATAGTTAAATTCTATAAATCGCGCCAACAGAGATTGTTCAACTATAGTGTTAAATGTTAATCCAAATTGTGAACATTTCTTCTTACGATTACTAAATCCCGATATGTTCGAAAATCTAATGTTTGTTTAAGGGCTTTTAACAAAGATAAAACTCGCAAATACTGACTAACTTAGAGCAGTCGCCTTATTTAACGCTCATTAAAGCCACTGACATATGTCCGAAGATTGTAAATTTAAAATAAGATGACACACGAATTAGGGAAAAAGAAAAATGTAGGAAACAACCTGAAGTAGGGAGCTGCTGGTGGTTAAGTGGATAACGACACGGACTGAATACATGAGTGGTCCAAGTTCGAATCTAGTCGGCTCTGTAGTATCACTTTCACTTAAGGACGTTAGCAACCTTCTCGTTGTGTTTCCCGTAAGTACCTGATGCCTTTCCATAAAAATACATCGGATACACTAATGCCAACACCAGAATCATCTGATTTAAACGAAAGAAGAAGAAAAACCTAAAGTACATCTCGTGATTAAAAATCCGGTTTTCGTGCAGTGGCTTTCATTTTTAAAGTGCATGGTTTTCCTTTATGAACTTGTTTTAGTGTGGGACTATATTATATTAAATAACCGACTGCACAATAAAACGAGATTATTTTTTCTAAGTCGAAAACAGACAGCATCATAATAAATATAGTTGTATCAAGACACGAAATTGATAAAGACCAGTGACCGGAATTTGTTCCTATAAAATTTAACAATTAAAAAGTAAAACCCTTATTTAAGACCGAACGTTATATTACATTGATGAATTAATAATTATAGAAAAAACCCAGCGAACTATGTCTAAGGAAATCGAATAAGATATATTGTAATCAAATGCATTCTACGACAGAACATGACTGAAATACCGAAAAATGAAAATTCCTGAAGTAGTTTTCGAAGAACTGTGAAAGAAGCACAAATAAAAAAAAATAAAGTTTCAAGTCACGGAAAATCAAAAACCTATTGTCATGTATTAAATAATTTGCCGTTCGCTTATTTGAAATCAATAAACAAAAAAATAAAACGACTTGAAATATTGCGTGTTGTCTCAAAACCCGAATATTCAGACTGTGCGTCTCCAACGGGATTAATAAAAAAAAGCAACATCCCATAATACCCGTTTACGCACATTTTCAACTGGCATAAATGGTGGTTTAGAAGCACACGCATCTCCATCAGCAATTCCCTAGGGCATTTTTGAAATCATATGGAAAACGCTTTCAGTAATTATATATATATATATATATATAAATATATATATATATATATATATATATATATATATATATATATATATATATATATATATATATATATATATATATATATGATTCATATCTCTGCATAAAAGTCGACGAGAAATGCTACAAAATTGTTAAGTAGCAAAACTCATATGGGTTTAAATACCGGCTTAAGCACTAACTGGTTTAGCCGCACTGAAGAGCTGTGATACAGCGAATCAGTGTATATGGATGCCTATATTAAGCTCCCTTCCTGGGTCGAGCTTATTTGTAAGGATATCGCCAACTGCTATTAGCTTTAAGGCATAGCTCATTGGGTAAAACTAATTCGAGCTCCCGGCACTTGACAATGTTTACTTGTGAACCTCTTAAATAAATATGTTATGTAATGAATACACATGTAAGAAAAACATGTTCACACCGTTAATAAAGTAGGCGAATTAAAAAAATAATGAATTTAAAAAGCCAAAATTTTAATATTTAAGATAAACATAAACCATATAAATAGTTATGGGTGAAATATTCTGAAGTAATACTTTAATAATAAGAGAAACGTGTGAATCCGAGTCGTCCAACAACGTTTTCAGAAACGGTTCAAAAGACCAAGACTCCAAATTTATATACGACAACAAATCTATATTTCAACATTACATTATTTCAGATGAAAATGAAACACTTTACAGCAGAAAAGTTATGTGTCTTTCCGAAAACAAAACCGATCGAAGATATATTTCTGAATAACTTGATTATACGATGTTTTATCTTGTGGTTTTTGTCTAACAGGCCGCCTGGAGACCAATATTTTCTCGTGAACTTCTGAAGCGGGTTCAGCTTTTATATAAACACTATAATTAACATCCGTGTTTCTGAAACTTTCAGACGCATAAGAACTCTATGTATCATATGTAGTTGAGTGTTTACCAATAATCAGCATTCACTTGCCTCTCCGTCTTAGACAAAGTCCAAAAAAGAGTCGTCAACTTAATAGCTCCCTCACTATCCACCAAGATCCAACCCCTGTCCAATCGCCGCAATTTTATACCCTTGTACTTGTTTTACAAATACTTCAATAGATTGTGTCTCGATGAACTAGCTGCTCTAGTGCCCCCTCGACGCAAATACACTAGAACAAACCGACAATCAGCTAGGTCCCATCCATTCACTGTAGAGGTCCCCAGATGCCAGAGAGCCTTCTACTCGAGCAGCTTCTTTCTTCGTGTTGCCGGCATCTGGAACTCACTCTTTGCTCCCTGTTTCCCCGACGTTACTGACATGCAGATGTTTAAAACTAATGTAAACTTCCATCTCGCTGCAAATTCTAAACTTAGGATGCCACCCTAAATCTACTCCCTAATTCTCAGTAGCCCCTTACATCTGCAGTGGCGTTCTGCTTTATTTAGAATGAAATATGTTTGGAAAACGTACTAGAATTATAAGAGAAACGTGTAAACCCGACTCTGCCGTTTTCATAAACAGTTCAAAGGATCAACACTCTAAATTTATATACGACAACAAATCTATATTTAAACATTACATTAATGCAAATGTAAGTACTTGGTAAAACACTTAATAGCAAAAAAGTGTATTTTTCTTCATCTACAAAAACGTTTATTTGCCTTTATCTACAATAGAAAAGTGTATTTGTCTTCATCTATCACAGAAAAGCGTATGTGTCTTCATCTACAACAGAAAAGCGTATTTGTCTTCATCTACAACAGAAAAGCGTATTTGTCTTCATCTACAACAGAAAAGCGTATTTGTCTTTATCTACAACAGAAAAGCGTATTTGTCTTCATCTACAACAGAAAAGCGTATGTGTCTTCATCTACAACAGAAAAGCGTATTTGTCTTCATCTACAACAGAAAAGCGTATTTGTCTTTATCTACAACAGAAAAGCGTATTTGTCTTCATCTACAACAGAAAAGCGTATGTGTCTTCATCTACAACAGAAAAGCGTATTTGTCTTCATCTACAAACGAAAAGCGTATGTGTCTTCATCTACAACAGGAAAGTGTATTTGTCTTCATCTACGACAGAAAAGTGGATGTGTCTTTATTTACAACAGAAACGTTAATTTGTCTTCATCTACAACGGACAAGTGTATATGTTTTTATCTACAACAGAAACGTGTATTTGTCTTTATTTACAACAGAAAAGCGTATGTGTCTTTATTTACAACAGACAAGTGGACCTGCCTTTATTTACAACAGAAAAGCGTATTTGTCTTTATCTACAACAGAAAAGTGTATTTGTCTTCATCTACAACAGAAAAGCGTATTTGTCTTCCTTTACAACAGAAAAGCGTATTTGTCTTCATCTACAACAGAAAAGCGTATTTGTCTTTATCTACAACAGAAAAGCATATTTGTCTTCATCTACAACAGAAAAGCGTATTTGTTTTCATCTACAACAGAAAAGCGTATTTGTCTTCATCTACAACAGAAAAGTGTATCTGTCTTAAACTACAACAGAAAAGCGTATGTGTCTTCATCTACAACAGAAAAGCGTATTTGTCTTCATCTACGACAGAAAAGTGGACGTGTCTTTATTTACAACAGAAACGTGTATTGGTCTTCATCTACAACGGACAAGTGTATATGTTTTTATCTACAACAGAAACGTGTATTTGTCTTTATTTACAACAGAAACGTTTATTTGTCTTCATCTACAACAGAAAAGGGTCTATGTTTTTATCTACAACAGAAAAGTGTATTTGTCTTCATCTACAACAGAAAAGCGTATTTGTCTTCATCTACAACAGAAAAGTGTATCTGTCTTCATCTACAACAGAAAAGTGTATTTGTCTTCATCTACAACAGAAAAGTGTATCTGTCTTCATCTACAACAGAAAAGCGTATGTGTCTTCATCTACAACAGAAAAGCGTATTTGTCTTCATCTACGACAGAAAAGTGGATGTGTCTTTATTTACAACAGAAACGTGTATTTGTCTTCATCTACAACGGACAAGTGTATATGTTTTTATCTACAACAGAAACGTGTATTTGTCTTTATTTACAACAGAAAAGCGTATGTGTCTTTATTTACAACAGAAAAGTGGATCTGTCTTTATTTACAACAGAAAAGCGTATTTGTATTTATCTACAACAGAAAAGCGTATTTGTCTTCATCTAAAACAGAAAAGCGTATTTGTCTTTATCTACAACAGAAAAGTGTATTTGTCTTCATCTACAACAGAAAAGCGTATTTGTCTTCATCTACAACAGAAAAGTGTATTTGTCTTCATCTACAACAGAAAAGCGTATTTGTCTTTATCTACAACAGAAAAGCGTATTTGTCTTCATCTACAACAGAAAAGCGTATTTGTCTTTATCTACAACAGAAAAGTGTATTTGTCTTCATCTACAACAGAAAAGCGTATTTGTCTTCATCTACAACAGAAAAGCGTATTTGTCTTCATCTACAACAGAAAAGTGTATCTGTCTTCATCTACAACAGAAAAGTGTATTTGTCTTCATCTACAACAGAAAAGTGTATTTGTCTTCATCTACAACAGAAAATCGTATGTGTCTTCATCTACAACAGAAACGCGTATTTGTCTTCATCTACGACAGAAAAGTGGATGTGTCTTTATTTACAACAGAAACGTGTATTTGTCTTCATCTACAACGGACAAGTGTATTTGTCTTCATCTACGACAGAACAGTGGATGTGTCTTTATTTACAACAGAAACGTGTATTTGTCTTCATCTACAACGGACAAGTGTATATGTTTTTATCTACAACAGAAACGTGTATTTGTCTTTATTTACAACAGAAAAGCGTATGTGTCTTTATTTACAACAGAAAAGTGGATCTGTCTTTATTTACAACAGAAAAGCGTATTTGTCTTTATCTACAACAGAAAAGCGTATTTGTCTCTATCTAAAACAGAAAAGTGTATCTGTCTTCATCTACTACAGAAAAGTGTATTTGTCTTCATCTACAACAGAAAAGTGTATCTGTCTTCATCTACAACAGAAACGCGTATGTGTCTTCATCTACAACAGAAAAGCGTATGTGTCTTTATTTACAACAGAAAAGTGGATCTGTCTTTATTTACAACAGAAAAGCGTATTTGTCTTTATCTACAACAGAAAAGCGTATTTGTCTCTATCTACAACAGAAAAGTGTATTTGTCTTCATCTACAACAGAAAAGCGTATTGGTCTTCATCTACAACAGAAAAGCGTATTTGTCTTCATCTACAACAGAAAAGCGTATTTGTCTTCATCTACAACAGAAAAGCGTATTTGTCTTCATCTACAACAGAAAAGTTTATCTGTCTTCATCTACAACAGAAAAGTGTATTTGTCTTCATCTACAACAGAATAGTGTATCTGTCTTCATCTACAACAGAAAAGCGTATGTGTCTTCATCTACAACAGAAAAGCGTATTTGTCTTCATCTACGACAGAAAAGTTAATGTGTCTTTATTTACAACAGAAACGTGTATTTGTCTTCATCCACAACGGACAAGTGTATATGTTTTTATCTACGACAGAAACGTGTATGTGTCTTCATTTACAACAGAAAAGTGTATGTGTCTTTATTTACAACAGAAAAGTGGATCCGTCTTTATTTACAACAGAAAAGCGTATTTGTCTTTATCTACAACAGAAAAGCGTATTTGTCTTTATCTACAACAGAAAAGCGTATTTGTCTTCATCTACAACAGAAAAGCGTATTTGTCTTTATCTACAACAGAAAAGCGTATTTGTCTTCATCTACAACAGAAAAGCGTATTTGTTTTCATCTACAACAGAAAACCGTATTTGTCTTCATCTACAACAGAAAAGTGTATTTGTCTTCATCTACAACAGAAAAGCGTATTTGTCTTCATCTACAACAGAAAAGTGTATCTGTCTTCATCTATCACAGAAAAGCGTATTTGTCTTCATCTACAACAGAAAAGTGGATGTGTCTTTATTTACAACAGAAACGTTTATTTGTCTTCATCTACAACAGAAAAGGGTCTATGTTTTTATCTACAACAGAAAAGTGTATTTGTCTTCATCTACAACAGAAAAGTTTATTTGTCTTGATTTACAACAGAACATTATATTAGTCTTTATTTACAACAGAAAAGTATTTTTGTCTACATCTACAACAGAAAAGCGTATGTGTCTTCATCTACAACAGAAAAGCGTATTTGTCTTCATCTACGACAGAAAAGTGGATGTGTCTTTATTTACAACAGAAACGTGTATTTGTCTTTATCTACAACGGACAAGTGTATATGTTTTTATCTACAACAGAAACGTGTATTTGTCTTTATTTACAATAGAAAAGCGTATGTGTCTTTATTTACAACAGAAAAGTGGATCCGTCTTTATTTACAACCGAAAAGCGTATTTGTATTTATCTACAACAGAAAAGCGTATTTGTCTTCATCTACAACAGAAAAGCGTACTTGTCTTTATCTACAACAGAAAAGTGTATTTGTCTTCATCTACAACAGAAAAGCGTATTTGTCTTTATCTACAACAGAAAAGTGTATTTGTCTTCATCTACAACAGAAAAGCGTATTTGTCTTTATCTACAACAGAAAAGCGTATTTGTATTCATCTACAACAGAAAAGCGTATTTGTCTTTATCAATAACAGAAAAGTGTATTTGTCTTCATCTGCAACAGAAAAGCGTATTTGTCTTCATCTACAACAGAAAAGCGTATTTGTCTTCATCTACAACAGAAAAGTGTATCTGTCTTCATCTACAACAGAAAAGTGTATTTGTCTTCATCTACAACAGAAAAGTGTATTTGTCTTCATCTACAACAGAAAATCGTATGTGTCTTCATCTACAACAGAAACGCGTATTTGTCTTCATCTACGACAGAAAAGTGGATGTGTCTTTATTTACAACAGAAACGTGTATTTGTCTTCATCTACAACGGACAAGTGTATTTGTCTTCATCTACGACAGAAAAGTGGATGTGTCTTTATTTACAACAGAAACGTGTATTTGTCTTCATCTACAACGGACAAGTGTATATGTTTTTATCTACAACAGAAACGTGTATTTGTCTTTATTTACAACAGAAAAGCGTATGTGTCTTTATTTACAACAGAAAAGCGTATTTGTCTTTATTTACAACAGAAAAGCGTATTTGTCTTTATCTACAACAGAAAAGCGTATTTGTCTCTATCTAAAAAAGAAAAGTGTATCTGTCTTCATCTACAACAGAAAAGTGTATTTGTCTTCATCTACAACAGAAAAGTGTATCTGTCTTCATCTACAACAGAAACGCGTATGTGTCTTCATCTACAACAGAAAAGCGTATTTGTCTTTATCTACGACAGAAAAGTGGATGTGTCTTTATTTACAACAGAAAAGGGTATTTGTCTTCATCTACAACAGAAAAGCGTATTTGTCTTTATCTACAACAGAAAAGCGTATTTGTCTTTATCTACAACAGAAAAGCGTATTTGTCTTCATCTACAACAGAAAAGCGTATTTGTTTTCATCTACAACAGAAAACCGTATTTTTCTTCATCTACAACAGAAAAGTGTATCTGTCTTCATCTATCACAGAAAAGCGTACTTGTCTTCATCTACAACAGAAAAGTGGATGTGTCTTTATTTACAACAGAAACGTGTATTTGTCTTCATCTACAACTAAAAAGGGTCTATGTTTTTTATCTGCAACAGAAAGTGTAGTTGTCTTTATCTAAAACAGAAAAGTGTATTTGTCTTGATTTACAACAGAAAATTGTATTAGTCTTTATTTACAACAGAAAAGTATTTTTGTCTTCATCTACAACAGAAACGCGTATGTGTCTTCATCTACAACAGAAAAGCGTATTTGTCTTCATCTACGACAGAAAAGTGGATGTGTCTTTATTTACAACAGAAACGTGTATTTGTCTTCATCTACAACGGACAAGTGTATATGTTTTTATCTACGACAGAAACGTGTATGTGTCTTCATTTAAAACAGAAAAGCGTATGTGTCTTTATTTACAACAGAAAAGTGGATCCGTCTTTATTTACAACAGAAAAGCGTATTTGTCTTTATCTACAACAGAAAAGCGTATTTGTCTTCATCTACAACAGAAAAGTGTATTTGTCTTCATCTACAACAGAAAAGCGTATTTGTCTTTATCTACAACAGAAAAGCGTATTTGTCTTTATCTACAACAGAAAAGCGTATTGGTCTTCATCTACAACAGAAAAGCGTATTTGTCTTAATCTACAACAGAAAAGCGTATTTGTCTTCATCTACAACAGAAAAGCGTATTTGTCTTTATCTACAACAGAAAAGCGTATTTGTCTTCATCTACAACAGAAAAGCGTATTTGTATTTATCTACAACAGAAAAGCGTATTTGTCTTTATCTACAACAGAAAAGCGTATTTGTCTTCATCTACAACAGAAAAGCGTATTTGTCTTTATCTACAACAGAAAAGCGTATTTGTCTTTATCTACAACAGAAAAGCGTATTTGTCTTCATCTACAACAGAAAAGCGTATTTGTCTTTATCTACAACAGAAAAGCGTATTTGTCTTCATCTACAACAGAAAAGCGTATTTGTTTTCATCTACAACAGAAAACCGTATTTGTCTTCATCTACAACAGAAAAGCGTATTTGTTTTCATCTACAACAGAAAAGCGTATTTGTCTTCATCTACAACAGAAAAGTGTATCTGTCTTCATCTACAACAGAAAAGTGGATGTGTCTTCATCTACAACTAACAAGGGTCTATGTTTTTATCTGCAACAGAAAGTGTAGTTGTCTTCATCTAAAACAGAAAAGTGTATTTGTCTTGATTTACAACAGAAAATTGTATTAGTCTTTATTTACAACAGAAAAGTATTTTTGTCTTCATCTACAACAGAAAAGCGTATGTGTCTTCATCTACAACAGAAAAGCGTATTTGTCTTCATCTACGACAGAAAAGTGGATGTGTCTTTATTTACAACAGAAACGTGTATTTGTCTTCATCTACAACGGCCAAGTGTATATGTTTTTATCTACAACAGAAACGTGTATTTGTCTTTATTTACAACAGAAAAGCGTATGTGTCTTTATTTACAACAGAAAAGTGGATCTGTCTTTATTTACAACAGAAAAGCGTATTTGTATTTATCTACAACAGAAAAGCGTATTTGTCTTTATCTACAACAGAAAAGTGTATTTGTCTTCATCTACAACAGAAAAGTGTGTTTGTCTTCATCTACAACAGAAAAGGGTCTATGTTTTTATCTGCAACAGAAAGTGTAGTTGTCTTTATCTAAAACAGAAAAGTGTATTTGTCTTGATTTACAACAGAAAATTGTATTAGTCTTTATTTACAACAGAAAAGTATTTTTGTCTACATCTACAACATAAAAGTGTATTTGTTTTTATATACAACATAAAAGTGAATTTGTTTTTATATACAACAGAAAAGTTAAATTATTTTTATCTACAACAGAAACGTTAAATTGTTTTTTTTTATCTACAAACGACAAGTGCATATTTTTTTATCTACAACAGAACAGTTTATTTGTTTTGTATCTACAACAGAAAAGTGTATGTGTCCTTATTATGTGTATTTCACCCTTAAATGCTTTATTTTTATATTGGTTTGAAAATGTTTACTAAGCGAACAACTTTACATAGGGATAATATAAAAAAAATGTATGAATTATTTTTGGAAAACAAAAATGTATTCCACAAAAATAAACGATGTTACAAGTGTGCAACAAATAAAATAACATTTTACATTTATAAAAACACATCCCAATATATGCATCTACATAATTATAATATACTAAAGAATCATGAAATTTTTTTTTACTTACCATTATGATGAACAACTTTAAAATTTAGACTTTTGAATTAAGCGGATAACACAACAATGACACTCGCCCGTTACATCGAATATACTGATTACCTATTTAGTGGGTGTGCTGATGAAACATCATAGTAATACCTCGTGGTGGGTTCGTTGCATATGTGAAACAAGTTGCAGGTTGACACTTCGTAAATAGGCATTTTGCTGGAATGAAAATCATTTAAGGGTTTACCAGTGAGCAATCGTTTGGGCTGTGACATTAATGGTCTGATATACACGTGGAATTAGTAATATTATACTACGCCAATGTGGAATAAAACACTAATTTTTTATGGAGACAGTAACTAGAGAACATAATATATGAATACAACAAATAGATCATTCCAATGTTATGATTTCACCCATGTCATAAGGATCTATGTGTCACATGTAGTTGCGGTTTTACCAATAATTTTGGATGATAAAAATTGTATATAATTAGTCTAAAACTTTGTAGAAGTATACTGTTATCCACTAAAAATAATTGCTATTCCAACGTGGAATAATTTTTGATGTGCTACAATTATTTTGGAGTATGTTTGAGAGTACCAAAATCTATGAGTTCTTAACGGTAATCTTAAAGGAAGCAAGAACATGGATTATAGATGTAGTAGTAGTAGTAATAGTAGTAGTAGTAGTAGTAGTATTAGTTGTAGTAGAAATGTGTCTTCGGCAATGACATATCATATATATTAAGATTATTCATGCCAAAGCGTGTCCAATTTTGTTGAGTGGTTTTCAGCTTATTGCCAGTTATCGATTTAGAGGTAGTATTACTAAGATCCTCACGTTACAACGACAATCTCAGAATCCTAATTCGACTTAATGTCACTTTTATTGATATATTATACAGTGCTTTCTGGGACTATAACTGACTAAAATACAAGTAGACAGAGACTTGCTAAATTATAATATATATTACACGGGCTATTCCAGTAAAGATGCCTCGGATACAATTGTTGCAAAGAATACGTTATTTATATATACGCGTCTTTTTTACAAATATCCAATCTTAGTCATTGCTTTGACCTTTAAGGGCCGATAATTAATAAGAACACACGGTGGAATATTTACAAGAGTTTTTTTTTTACATGTACAGAATAGTATGTGACAGAAAGACTGCTCCGATATTTCTGATATTTACTCCATTCCCACCACAGGAAGATGTAGCACAAATACATTGTTACTACAGAATGGGCACCCGAGCTTATTAAATATTGCTTGGACAGGCCTATACACTTTCTATGTCAGGGCGCCTCAGGCAGTGAGCAATTAATTTGCTCTTCCCCCCCAAAAAAGGAGGAAAGACTTGAAAGGGTGGCCATCCTAGGACAACCCATGACGAATACCTCAGCCTCACAGATAAAAGGCTACTGAACTGGACCAATGTCTGTTTCACTGATTGTCAGGAACGAGTCCTGGACTGATATTTTGCAGTCCAGCATCTCTTAGCAACTAAAGTTGCGTAGAGACTGCTTTCTTTACTACCTTCACACGACAGGAAGATGTGGCACAAGGCTGAAACGTAGGGATTGTCAGCGCCCCAGCGAATAGTTATCTGGCCACTAAAAATAGCCTGGGCAGCCCTGTCGGCATTCCTTGGTAAAGGCGCCTCTAGAAAATTAGCAATACACCAATCAAGCCTGGAAAGGTGGACCTCATAAGACTAGCCAATACATAATATCTCAGTCTGACAGATATAGGCCGCAGTAATCGCCAGTCACTTTCAGACTGATTGTCGGGAACGTATTCCCGACTAGTATTTAGACGCTCCAATAATCAACCAACATTTGCCGACTGAATAATTTTCGAATCCGCTCTGCAGAGAGATGTGTTGCAAGCTCTTCTATACATAGTGTCTAGAAGAATCCTTATAGTAAGGACATAGGGTAAATTACAATCACACACCGACTCACGTCTTTTGAGACTTGCTTCATAGAAGTCAATATTTTTCCTTTTAGGGTTTATTACAATCAAGTCCGTAATTTTGCGTTTCGTTTTTGATACATCGTTTTTAAGAAGCTGTTTGCGGGATGACATCTTAAATATGTCGAATACAACACTCATTTATTTGTCTTCTGAGGTAATATTCATGACAACATCGGCATTTCGTTTCTTCATAATAGTGCAAGTCTCTTTTGTAAATAACGGTGACGAATGTTTAGATTATAAATAATGTTTGTCATCCGTTAATCCACTGTCCCTGTTTCCTAGTGAGATTAATTTTTTGGAACATCCGAAAGAAACCCTTGTTCTCAAAATGTATGACATTTATGTACGCCCTGGTTTCGTATGGGTTAGCAATAATTTATCAAACACCGTTTAAATATTGTTTGCTAACATTGCTTCTGCTAACATGATGGGATATAGAATATTGTTATAAAAAGCATCGTACACTCCGACCAGCGATAATAGCTTTGTTACAAAAATAGTTATTTCTCAATTTATCATTTCGGAAATGTTAGTACAGGTAATCTAGCACTCCGTTATAAAAGTGTCGCGAAAATAATAAACAGTTTAATATCTAGTATTTGCAAAATAACGTTTTTGTTAAGATAACTAAAAGTCTTTTGATCAATGGTAATTGTTTACCATAATAAGAAATATATGAATAAAATTAAGATAAATGCCAGATATATTTAACAATTCATTGATATAATTAAATACATAAGTATATATAGTTCAATACAGATTATTAACACCTACATCATTTACCAAAATAAACGCCATGTTACTTTTTATATAAAACATCATTTGTATTGAAATAATCACTATTTTTAAATAGTGGCTGATAGCACTGCCTATGCTGCAGTATTAATTGCTTCCCATTAGTCCGTGGTAGACGAAAATGAACGCCTATTGGCATACACATCTCGTCTGAGGATAAACAACATTTTTCTATTAAGATTTACATCTGAAATAGCTTGGAGGTCAGATCATGAACTTAGTACATTGGATTCATAAAGATGCTAAGAATACTTGATTGGCATGAGCAGTTTGAGAAATATTCCTAAGTAGAGAAATGTATGTAATATCTAGCCAAAGAACCAGAGATTCTGTCAAGAGATTGAAATAGGCAGCATTAGTAATGTTACTTTTTCTGATACTCGTATAGGACTAAGAAGTCTATCTCCAACGATACCGTCAATATAATTTATCTTCCACTCTCTTCTTGTTGTCTCAAATGATACGGACTGTCATCACCGGAATAAGCCCTATCTCGCCACCTACCAATTTATAAATACCTATAAATGTGGGCCCGGGTCTCATTAGTGGGAATAACCTTACTCATATATATATATATATATATATATATATATATATATATATATATATATATATATATATATATTGTTGTGCACTGGTGTAACAAAAAAGGTTTGCAAGTGGAACTTTCACAGAAGGTGTTTGTACGTAATGACACTCAGTTACTGTAGAGTTATATTTGTTTGATTGCCCAGGTTGTTTACGGAGATGACGACCTATACCCTTCAGATCCTAGTTGATGACAGTCTTGCATATTTCAGCATCTGATCGTTTTATTTTCTTTGGGGCAGGATCTTTCAGAAATATTTGACAGTATCAATGTTACGACTTATGTTTCCGCGAATTACACCTGGGGAGATCTCTTTAAATATTTTCTTTAAAATAATTTATTTTTCTCCCTTAGTTTGTGATTTTAAACCTTGAATGTTTGTTAAGAAAAAATAAAATATATATCTGGCAACCCCTAAATATAAATGAAATTCAATGATTGTACGAATTATTCACAAAAATATGTAAATCAATCAAATACTGTTATCACAATGTGTCAGAATGTTCGTAAAACAAATGCAGAAATTGTTTAACAGAACGATGAATACATTATATTTTTAATAGAAAGTTATTATTGCTGGTCGCAGTATACATCCTTGAAAACATTACTGAATAGCCTGTTCTGTAGGTGGAGACCTCGCTCTCTTAAGCGCTTATCTGAACGTGTCAAGGAACCTTATGCTTGGCCATTACTTCATGCATAGTACAACGCGATATTTATATGCTTCACTACAAAAGTTTGACAGAAAATATTTAATTTACTAGATGGGGATTTCGTTCCGTTGTCCGATACAATACAGTCAACGACCTCACGCAGGATGAACAATTCATGCTAAAACTAATGGTTACTTCAGTGTTTTTTTATTAGATTTTAATATTTCAGGCCATTTGGAAAAAACTGTACACCACTATTAATTAATAGGAACCAGGAAAAAGCTAATAAAATGTATGTGTATCCTCCAACACGTCGTAGTAAGACAGCATACATCCGCCTGACAACGTAATGATGGGAAAGGTCTTATCTGAGGTTTACTTCTCCATATTCTATCAAGTGTTCTTGTTGTTATGCTATAAAAACGTTGATAATTAAAAACTATGTCTCTTCTACAACTTACATTTATCAATGTGTATCAGATCCATACATCAAATAATGAAAAGTCAGATGTTAAAATTTCGTTACGATGTCAAACTTTAAACTAACTGCTGAAAGTCGGTATTTAATGTGAAGCCTATATTAACAGTTGAACATCATCAATTACAATACGGCCTAATTAGCGGTTTTACGGAGAATAGAAGCGAATTTATCGCTAAAAGGGGAGCTTTCCCCATTAATCCTCACCCTGCCATTTGGCCTAGATATTCCCAGAATAAATCAGTAGTAAGTTAGTATATGATCGATATTTTTGCCAGCGTTGGTGACGATTAGTCAAGCGATGTAATTGATCAACAGTACATGAACAAACAAACATAGTTGGAAAAAAACTAAACCGAAAAAATAACCTCCTTGGCGGAAGACATATACCAGTATGTTCATTCTAGAAGAAAAAGTTGTTTTTTGTTATCTGGCATCAAAACGGCAAAACTCGATTTATTATTAGGTTCCTTCTTATTAAAATTGTAATAAGATTATATTCCTTTTTAAAAAAAACAAACACCAAAAGTGTTATTCTATACTTCTATACTGTGTTCATATCACGTTTTATCACGTTAGGTGTTAAAAAGCTGCTTGTTCATTTTCTGGAAAGTCTGGGACTCTTTAGTAATGTTCAGACCGTTGATGGATAATTTAAGAGACGGTAGAGCAATAGAGCTTGACATTTTGAAGCCGTTTGATAGAGTGTGACATTCTCTTGTCTTACAGTAACATCAGAGTTATGGTATTAGTGGTGAGGATTTTGACATTATTATGTATTTTCTTTATGACCCATAATAATATGTTAATATGCAATAGACAATCATCCGCGCAATATACACATTTTCGTCAAGTATTCTGTCAGCTATTTATACTCAATGTTGTTTAATGTTCACCAATGTTTACACACATTAATACTTATTATTTGTAATAATAGTTTTAGTAGATTGCAGTGATAAGAGTTGTACATTAATTGTACCCGAAATGTAAGTGCTCTCCATGCTTGATCTTGTGTAAGTTTGACTAATAAATATTTAGGTCTAGCATGCCAACTTTTTGTACCATTTTCCCAAAAGTATTTTATGTGTGTATTTATTTTAGTATAAACAGCAGTTTTTTTTGTAATACTAGTATTAATAATAATAAGAGAACTAGGGGGTATTTCATTTGCTTCTGACAATCGTCTTTTAAAAATGTTTTATAAAATATTTGGTGCGATATACATAAGTTTTAAATCATAAAGTGAAAAGGTATGTACAGATCGAATGCATTTCTATGTTTCCCCGATATTCTCGAGTAGCTAATTCAAACAAAACATCGATATCAGCTGTGTTTAATATATATACCATCCAGTAAGAAACAAACTTAGTTCTATGATGTATTTTTCGACTGTTGCTTTCATTGTAATAAACGTTTATAAAATAAATATAAACATCAGCGTCCGAGTGTTTGTATCTACAGTCAACCTCGACAATTACACGAGTGCATAATAGTTCATACAAGCACTATTAAGTGACAAAATAACAAAACGGTTACAAAACAAATAGATATATAAACACATCTGTTATAGAATCCATGTACACTTTAGACATAAAATAACCAAACGACGGTTGGCATTTGGTAAAACACTATAACCAATCGTCTTCTGAAGATCTAAGCTTCGCAGCAAGACCCCGTGTTACTTCTTAAAATAACTGTCCTTGTTTTATACGTTTTACAGGATGAATTTGTTTGAACTAATTTCCATTCTAAGAAATGCTCACTTGTGGACCAATACCACGGGGCCGCTCTCTTTCTGACTACATAATAAGAGACTTAAAGACACATGTCAACTGATACTAGTCATAAACGTTTCCCATCAGTAATCTAAATAAGTAAAGTGTATTAATCATGTTAAACACTCTCATAATATTCTTTATCACAAAACATCAAATACATTCATTAATTGACCCTTATCGTCTAGCATAACATGGTCGTAAATGTCCTTCACTACAATTTTCATGAATCAATCCAATTTGTAAAACTCTTCAATATTTTCTGGTGTAATCTTCGCACTGTCAGCTTAAAACGCAATCACAGCGAATTGAAGTAGATGCGTAGGAAGTCAATTTCCGGAATGTCTGACGTAGGTGAGCAGCTGACGGAAATGGATTTGTTTTTTTGCCAATCGAACACGACGTGAACATAATAAGTAAAGCGCGATTTACTTGTCTTTCCATGACTGAACTTGACACAAGGTCTTCTTTACGCGGGGAGCGAAGACGGACACCGACAAGTAAAATGTTTCAATTGAAATGGTAAACATTGAATTCTTTCCAGCAGGCGTTGACCCAACGACCCAAATGATTGATCATATGTCGTCGATGGAATTCTGTCTTGACGTACGACGACGCCACGATTATTTGATCCAATGCTTTTCTTGCGGACGTCCAATTTACATCAGCATAGGATTTTCCATGGAGAAAAGAAAGAGAGATAGTTTAAAATGAAGATTGAAAGGTCAATATTGACTCACGAAAAGGAGAGTAACATTGAATTGAAAATGTAAACATCGGTCATTTTGCGTCGATCATTTTTCTTAATTCTACTTATATTTACGTATGTTTCCTTATTAAATTATTCTTCTCTTTGACCTTTTTTGCATATTTATATACTTCTTTTCCGGTTTTATTATTTATCCCTTGCGTTATCTCACACCTTTGTCTTTATGTGTTTAACATTGGTGATCTTATTATTATTATTATTGTGCAGTAGTGTATTAACTTGCAAGTTACTTTCTAAATAGACATTTCATGTTATGTAACATTCACTGCTGTTGTTAACACTAGAAAAGTAATGTTTAGGATGTTTGTAGATGAGAATTGATAATGTGTATCATTTGGATTATTCACACTAATGTTTCATCTCAGATCTTATTCTCAAAACGTTTCGGTCGATTTAACCTCTTTATTAAATATCAATAAGTCGATTTTTTATTTCCGTCAGCAAAGACTCGTGGCGCAACGGATAATAGATAATAGTAATAAATTATAATCAGTCATAACTGACGGTTGAAGGTGCAATCCTGGATACGAAAGATACTAAGAATACAATTACAAATTACTTAAGATGTCAAGCCGGCCATGGCTTATAAGCCGAAGGCAATTAACTTAAGTTTTCTCCTTCAATATTCCGTAAAGATTCTTGAGTTCGTACCAAATATGTGCGAGACACTTAAGGAAGGTCATAAGTTACATAAGTCGAAACGTTGTGAGACTAGCACTCAAGATGAAAACAGTAGACCGAAGTATCCAAATAATACAATAAATGTAATTCCAGTTCATTGCATCCATATATATATACGTTCGGTTTTATTATGTAAAAGTCAATTTTCCGGGACTGCTTTCCTGCTGACTACAACATAGGCGTTGTCAATTCTACTACAATTAATACTAATAAAACCGTCTAATTAAGTAATAAGATGTTGCTAATTAAACTCATCATTTCTAATCCTTTTATAGTGGTGTTCATTGGATTCCATGACCAATTCTTTTCAGAAACACTTGATCTGTGGAAACCAATACTACAACACCGCTTTTTATGTTAACTACAAGATAGTTGTCTTCAAGACCAATGTTAACTATTTATTTTTGAACTGTTCTCTTCTGTAATCAAATACTGATACATATTATTGCACATTACACACCTGAAAACATCATTAATGAATAACCTCGTGTGTGTTTTACTTCATAAGTGGTGACTACACACACATTTGTTTTTCTTTTCGTTTTCGGAAACAATGCATTTTATTGTTGCATTTTTCTATTCTTCTTCTAAAGAAAGGTGCATGAATCTATAATGGACAGATACAACCTTGCGTCCTGAATAAAGAGTAAGCTTCATATTTTAAATGTTAGCTGTTTGGAAATAATTACGAACGGATGAATTATATACTGGAAGCAATACACTGGAATTACATTTCAATTGTATTTTAAGTGACCAAGTATTTTTACTTGTAAATTATCATTATGGACTAGCGCAAATAGACTCCCTAACGGTCGTCCATTTCTGCTAGGCAGCAGCGTTCTTGGGTGGTTAGACAAAAGAAAAGAAAAAAATGTGTCTCCGAATATCATTTTGTTTAAAAAGGGAAAAAAATTTCCCGCCCCAATTTTATTTTTCGCGCCAAAAGAAAAAAAATGCAGTTAGCGTCAAGTTTGCGAGTTCGAATCGTGGCGTTGACGCCACAAATATTTATTGTTTATTTATTCGTTAATATGTGGCGCAATGTATTTGTTTATGTTTCCGACTTTGAAATTAATTAAATAGTAATTATCTCGCCCCCCTCCCCCTCTCTCGTTTACAAAATGTCTCCAGGACGGATAGACAGACACACAGACAGACAGAATGTCAGAGAACGTGCTCGTTATATTATAAGTGGATAGTATTCTAATTTCGATGCGGACGTTTTTATTTTCATTGTTCTGTTTACTTTAGTAGAATTTTCATGGATTTTCAAAAGTTTAGTCGTCTCAATAATTATTTTAGTTGCTTGCTGCCATAGTCAAGTTTATATTCTTTGATTTGGGTCGACATGCTACTTAAGATTTGGCACTGTTTTGTATCTTTGTCCAAAGTGAATTGGATTACGTTTTTTTCTGTGTTGTTTACTGTGACTCTTATATAATTTAATCTTATCACGGTGTTCGATGTGACTGTCAGTAACGTTTCGGCATCTCTTTTCACAATCCTGTTTTTGTTTACCTAGGTGATACTTTTGGGGTAGTTTTAGGAGTAGGTTTTCTGATTATTTCACATCTCTCTAGTTCAGTTCGTTGCTGTCAAAGATGGGGGGGTAATCTGCCTCTTGTATGCCGTTTCCTTTTTTTCCTAGTTCTCAACTTCCATCTACGCAATATACAAGTAATATTTGTATTTTTTTCTATATAAAATAAACTCAGTTTAGACCATCCATCGGTGTAGTGTCATGCATTTGGTCATTGATTTTATGGTTCTTTTATTAACTTTCTGGTGTTCCTCTTTAGTTCAGTTTATCCCGTGTAAAAACGTTATGTTTATTATTGTTTGTTTTTTCTGATCTATTCTGTTTTAAGTATATCTTTCATATTTACGTATTCGATCATTCCTCTGTTCCTGTGTGAAATTATGTCTGATATTCCCTTATTTTAGTTGTATTTTGGGTCTTTAGGTTTTGGTGTTTTGTCAGCAATATCAAATTTACTCTATATAAACTGGCTAGGTATTAACGTGGCTTAACCACGCTTACGATTAATAAAGCTTATAAGAAAGACTAGATAACTTTGGAGTTCTAAAACGTTTTAATTATGACAATTCCAAAAGCAGCAATTAATTATATTCAGTTAGAAAATTTGAATCTTACAAATCATGTTCTAAATAAACGCATCGACGCTGATGGTATACATAATTAGCTATCGCTGTCTGCCAAACATAATTCTCAAGGCAAGCTCTCCGGTTACGTTATATTTTTAGGTAGCCGTGGCTTTTGAATGATGCGTGATATACCCAGAATAAAGAGTGTGTTTTGTTGGCGTAGCATGATACTGAGAACGGGTGTGCATTGTTGAACCACTTATAAGGAGGTTAATAACTCCGCCAATATAAAAAAAAATAATAGCATCTTATTGTGTGATTTCGAAACATTATTCGTTTCATATAAACTCTTAAAAGTATGATATACTTAATATACATGGGAGGTGATTAAATGTGTAGGATGTATACTGATATCACCTTTGTGCATAAACATATCTCATTTTACTATTTGTTTTAATTATATATGTTAATACTATTATGTATATTACCTACAATCTCCAATAACAGTTCATTTGTACCCATACAATTCAATGTTGGTCATTTAAAATTGGAGATTATTAAGTTAATCTGAACCTTTGATCGCATTCTGTACTATGTGGTTTATGCAAATAAGTTCCTGACACATTTACACATTTGGCCTTATATTGAACTTGGCTAAATTTGTAAAATAAACAAAGAAACATTGATTAATAATAACAAGTATTTGATTCACTTTACGTAGACAAGTGATCATTTGTAATTATTCTGAGTGCAAAGTGAAACGCTTGCAGCTTTTGACAAATTAAGAAGACAGAAAAAGATGATGAAAGATGAGGCGGACATTTTAATGTATACGTGTTTTTTGTAATCGGTCTTGGAATAGCCGTCATTTAAATTACCTTTGTTACCGAAAGGAAAAAAAAAACTAATTCTTAATTCATAGACAAATATTGTCCCGAAGAAATCATTTAACGCGTAAAGAGTAACCTCCTCTTGATTTAGGCAACTCTTATTAGTAACAAATTCATCAATTAAAGAATTTATTCAAAGAGAAATAATATGAAAACAATCAATGCCCTGAGATGAAGTTATTTTTGAACTAGACTCGAGAAAAAACTATTTTAAAACAAATGTTTCCATCTAAATAATTATATGAAATACGTGCCCTAATTGTAGCCTGGAGCTTTATCAGCGATAAGACGAACCCGGGGTCATCCGGTTCTCGTGTCTCTCAACCGCAAACTACTTCCTGTAATGATGCAGTCATTGCGTAGACACCTTTGGCTCGCATCTTTAAAACGTATCTATCTAACTGTTTTACAATCAGATTTGTATTTCTCTTATTATTTTCTATAAACGCTACATCGTATTTAAGTAAAAATCTCATGATTGTCGAGAAAACTAATTTCAATCTTGTTATTTCAATAGTTGGATTAGAAATAGAAAAGATAAGTGATGACTTCCGGTGTTTTTTGAAAACTGTTTATATGAAGTAGATGTATATTGTTAGATATAGCAGTGGTATAATGAAATATATTATATCAGCTACTGATTGGCATTATGAGTCAAAACGAACATACCAACAACAATATATTGCATTTTAGTGAGAAAGGCTAAGCTAATCGAGTATAAACTGATGGGCATGTTTTATAATGAGGTTATATTGTTCGATAAACCTAGTGAAACAAGAGCTTAAAATATCAAATATTTTCAGATTTTGGGGAAGAGTCATATTTATGTTTAATAAAATTAAAACACATTTTAAGTAACATACATTAAATTCATATATATATATATATATATATATATAAAATATTTGTTATTGTTTATCTATGGACGTATACGTTTCGTCTCTTTTCAATCAAGACTCATCAGCATAGAAGTACGACTATTCACCACCGGTCACACGATTCGAAACCCTGGACTACAAGTATTTTTTCAACCTACAGTCCAACGTCCCTAACCGCTAGGCCAGTTCTGAACAGCTTATAAACAATGATAATTTTAACACAATAACGGCGGCGAAAGCGTACAGGCATTCAAACTTCTATATGGGAAGGAACGATCTTGAAAATAAACAATTGTGCAATTTAAATGAAAAATTCATTTATTTATTTTTTTAATGTTATGCCATCTTTCGTTGTAGAACAACTTTGTCAGACAGGAATGTCTCATAGTTTTTTTTCTTCTTTTCTCCCTCCTCATGTTGCTGGTATTAACTCCGGGGGTTCGAATCACGATATGAGCAGAAAGAGACGCCAAGTTCTACAAGACGTTAGGATAAGTGTACTCCTGTCGAGGTTATGCGCAGATTGACGCTTTTTAAGTAAAGAAATTGACAACATCTTTGAGGCGCGCATGAGAATGTATTTAAGTGAAATATTTTGAATTGTGTCATTTAAATGTAACATTCATTTATTTATTTTTTTGCCAGCTTTCGGTGTAGAACAACTTTGTCAGTCGAGACTGTCTTTAAGTGAAATATTTTGAAAATCCCCCCAAATAACTAACGTAATTATGTCACTCTAAAAGTATACTCCTACGATCCCTACTCCAGACGAGTTCGATAAACCTTTAATTCGACTTGTGAATCCCCCCAATAAAATGACTATAGGTATTTTGTTACTTCTAAACAATGCCCTCTATGTCTTACGTGAAATCTATTTATGAAGATAAAAACTAGTAAGGACAAGGCGCGACATTACAATATTACTTAAGCTTGAAGAAAGTTTCGAAGAGAATAGAAAAAAAGACGAAAAAACGAAAAAACGAAAAAAATGTTCCCGGAAACGCCTTGCAACTAAGAAACACCAACTACAATCCTGAAGAACGTCGTTCCCCAGCTAAGTCAGTAGCCCCCCCCCCCTGGTAAAATATCTTCCCCCAAAGTGGAAACACAATATGTTGCCCATTAGATCTCCTCCTAGATTAGAGCCTTCTTCTCTAAGCAATCTGCACTACACAAAAACTACGCCATCCCTCACTTCAATGAAAACTGAAATGACACCTCCTCCCCGCTACGTGACATAACAGAAGTCCTTCATTAGAAAGATCAAGAGAGAGAAAAAACGATCAGGCAAAAATCTGTGTAAAGAATAACACCAGACGCGGAGAATACTATGACAAACAACCATAAAATATACACACAATCCCCGTGGCCATGATTACTGACTATACAATCTCTGAACGTTTAGTAAACGTAAAAAGAGGTTTACGCGGTTATTAGGTAAAAAAGGGGAGGCTAAGAATGTATGGACTATGAACGAGGAGGCGAACAACTCTTTTAATATATCGCCCCCCTCCCTTGCATTTTTCAACGATGACGAATAAATTGAATTGAAAAAGTGTTGTATTAGGAGGGTTCCTGTCAGTATGCCCACATTCTTTTATAGATACATAAAATAAACGTACACCTTCGACATCGGCTAGGTGTCTCCACACTCTCTCATTACTACTAAAATGGGCATGGTTCTCTGAGGACAGTTGGTGGTGTCTTGAAACCGTCAATTATCGTTTCAGGTGTTCAACTCTAAGCTACCATAATGACGCTCAGTGTGACTTGTTTAACTGGTCGAGGGTTAGAAGAACGTGATATCTATCGGCTTGGTGCGGATATATGCTGTGTACATAAGCCCAACTTTATTCCGAGTGATGATCACGGTGTGCTGTCTCAAGACTTTCACAACTATTAAGCAAATTTTCATTCTCGCTCAAAGTAGGGTAGGGGGGGGGGTCCTGGCTAGTAAATTGTACATTTTATGCCTCGTGTTACCCGTTTTTTTCCGATCTAAAAATCAGTCTCTGCCTTCTGGATGTGTCGGTTAATGATGGGCAATTTCGACTTATTTGATTGTATTCGTCTAATGGCTGCACTGAGCTGTTTTCTATTGTATTCTGCGAATCGAGCTTTTAATCAATACGACCTGTCGGATAATTGTAGCAGGAGATCTGAACGCGATTCTGGATCTCGATTTAGATCGCAGGGACACTAACTTAGGGTGCTACACGATCGGGAATGTAATGCCATTTCCGTGATTTGTCGAAAAGTGCGATCTTATGGTAAATTTAGGAAGTAAAAACCCCGTGACACAGTATAAACATCGACTGCTAGTCGCAGTTCCGATTTGGTGCAACTTTCAATTTACATCGATCAGTTCCTGATTAAGTGAGTCGCATTGGGTTTGTAGATTGTCTAAGTTTTCATAACATACTTTACTCCGATCATAGGCTTGTCCTGGTTTGGCTAAACTTTGATAGTCCTAAGACTAGAATGGTTTGGTACTTGAAGTAAAACACATCGTTGTTCAAAGTGATCAACTTCCAAGAACAATTGTTACTAATCATACAGCAGGAATTGACGTGTGCTATAATTGTAAATAAGTAGTGGGGTCATTTTAAGAAAGTCATCAGGTACTTCGTTACTGATTATATTATTCACCGATTGATCCTTAAATATAGAGCAGCGAAAGTAACACTAGAAACTGGATAACATCGGGAGTTTGAGGCGGAAGATAGCAGTACTTTTATTCTAGTATAGGTTGAACTGAACTCTTCGGATGACATGGATGATCAGAAAATCTTAGTTTAGTATAGGTTTAAAAGTGTGCTCTACAACAACAAACAGTGGTGCTTCACTGCACACAGAAGAGTCTCGATAGTCGACGACGTCAATGTCACAGTGCTTTATTGACGTATGTGCAAAATCCCATTGTGTATAGACACAATGGATCCCATTGTTTATAAGGACAATGGGATTTTGGATGGATTTCGCTCTCATTTTCAGAAACGTTTTATCAGGGATCCCGGTCTGACAATAGCTCAGTTCAATATCTATTTAGCTGACTTTTCTCGTCTTAGAGAGACTGAGGATGCTAGACGCGAAGTAGGTATAAAAGAAGAAAAGGTCCTGGAGGCCCTGAAACAGTTCAGTTGGATAGGACCCGGTGATCGATGGTTTACCTTACAAACTGCATTTGCGGCTGTCGCTCAGTGGTGTTCTCTTGCAAGCTATGTTGTTCAACTCTTGATTTAGCTACGGATCTATTCTCCAGTATGTTACCAGGGTTATCATCGCACGGACAGGTATGGTAAGTATAGTTTAGGTAATTACCGGCGCTTAACGATATTATATACAGAATAACAGATTTTGGCCAATATTATAGCTAACCGTCTTCAACGTGTCTAACATCGTTTAATAATCCCCTCAAAAAACTTTTACTGGTAATGGCTGGACGGTCGAGGATAACTTTCACATTGTACGCCTGATATTTCCTAAAGTCGGCACCGAAGCCGCGCTAATCAATTTAGATTAGTCGAAAGCATTCGATAGGGTCGACTATAACTTGGATGCTGTCTTGATTTCAGCTGGATTTGGTCCTCAGATTCGTTCGCTTCTCGTAAGCAAATCCCGGTGCGCTAGTGGAGGTAAATTGTTTTTAAAATGGCCAAATCTATTCGTCAGGGATGTCTTCTTCTATCGATGATTAATATGCTCGCGTTGAAATTGGGCGAATCGGGTCCCTCATTGAAGATACCAGCTCAAAAACGAGGTAGACATTTTTCATGACAAGTGTGTTTCTTTATTTTGTAGTGGTGAAAAGTCAAAGCTATCTACTCTCTTTCTCTGTTCGTCCGGCTTCGCTTTCTTTCAGTTTCACTTAAGCAAAATGCTGACTTTGTCTGGTGCTTCCACGACGATTTAGTATTTCTTAACAACGGCGTAACTGTGCTTGTAACGAACAGTGCCGAGATTAAAGTCATCAACATGGAAATAAAACGGTATAAGAAAGTTGACAGGGGTCACAATAAACTGCGGCAAATTTGTTGACTTAAGCATGGCTGCCTAGAGAACTTATTTGGCTTGGCGGGTTTGCTGTTCAGAATACTTAGCGTCTGGTTTGTCCTGATCTGCAGTTGGAAAAATGGTCAGTAATATTGAAAGCGGTTTAGGACGCAACCCATATTTGGTCTTTAAGAAAATTTACTTTCAAGGGAAGAATAGGGAGGCGTAGTTCTCACATTTTTTCTCTCATTCTCTATCTTTTTTCATTACTTCCAATCCCGGCAATCACACTACTTGCATTAGGCGGGTTCTTGTGGCAGTTCCTCGTGATGTATGTTACCTACATTCGTCTTGAGGCGGTCTGGGTATACCGAGCGGTGAGATTCGTCATACCCATTGCTTAATTTTCCTGGATTGAATGTGTACACCTTCTGAGAGAAACGGTGAAGTCTGAGTGTTGACAGTACTTGAGATTAATGTTACTAGTAAGAGAAAGCCGATCAGACATCCGAGTGTTTTCCTGTCAAGCATTACATTGGGTTATTGTCATGGTTTTTATTCGAGACAATATGATTAAGGAGTTCGTTTTTTCGAATAGTTGAGGTTTGCTAAATCTTACTTCAGGGCGCCTTGGTTGACGTGTTTCGACAATTACGAAGCGTCACTAACCTAATTAATTGTAAAATGAACCCTCGGGGTTGACCGGCCAGTTTTCGCAGGTGATTTAGTAGTGACACAGAGGTGTGTCTGATGCAGTGACTGGAAGTCATACTTTCTTTTACTGCGCTATCGCGCGTCCGTTGTGTTAGTTAGTTGAAGGCTGAACGGTGTGCATGTTCAACATAAATTCTTGGTCCTGCAGTATTTTTTCGGACTTGCTGCAATTAAGCACCTATTATAAATAGGGAGAAACTCTATATGTTTTTTTCTTACAACTTGCTTATTTCAAACGTCGCCTTAAAATGCGTATCAGGCTGGATAAGGTTAAACTCACTTCGACAAATTAAACCTAAATGTAGGTGAAAATTTCGAATTTTTGTCGAGTGAATGAAGGTAATTTTGAGTAGTAGTAAGACGTGCCTTAGACTAAGTATATCGGGCAGCCGAACCGAACACTGACCATTTTGACCTTTCAAGAATGGAGTCGGTTACCTTTTTTATCCCTCCTCAATTTGACTTATCTATCGTATGCATGATGTCATAAGGTCCCTTTTGATTCTTGTCTTTTCACAGCCAATGTGTTTCTCTACACCATGTTTGTTTTTTAATCTCCATTACGGACACTAATAACATAACAGATTTCTTCTTTTGTCAGGGATGCGGGCCCACATACGTAATGAAAAAGGTGTATGTAATAAAGCTTTTGTGGCTTGCATCAACTTTCCCGACTAGCAAAACTACTGATCTGCCACACGTTAAAAAGAGGGGGGTGGGTTCTTACAAACAATTCGGTTTTGTTCATTGTCATTCCTTTTGTATATTAGACTTTCATTCCTTAACTCCTCACATGTTAGCATTGTCATTTATTGCGATTTTAAGTAAGTTAATAATTGAGCGACTTTTTCGGCCTTTTGTTGCATTTCATTTCGTTTTGTATATTCATGAATAATTAAAATGAGTCTCCTGATCAATGACGAACAACCCAAGTAAGGAGAATATTTTTGTAGACAATGTAAGCAAAATCGAAACACTATATCTAAAATACAGAACTTCAAATCATGTTTTCTTTTTAATCCCAGAAACTGGTTTTAATAGTAAACAACTGATTATTCCTACAAGCATTAAGATTATAGTTCTATGTGAAGACTAGCGTAAATGTTAAGGGACACTAATACAGGGGATTTTTTTCACTCATAGGGCAACTGATTTCTCCCAATAAAAATGGCTTAGGACTAGATTAAAATTATAGTTTTGAAGGTTAGAATACATCCAATAGCACATATATTAAAAGTAAGCTATATGTTTGTATACATCTTTCTACAAACCGTTTGGCTATATATGTGCAGACATGTTTAACTATAGCTTTCCTGAAAATAGAATATTTTCAGAACATAAAAATACGAAATCATCGTTTTTTTGCAGTTGTAAACTGTTGAGTTAGGGTCTAACAAAAACATTTCTGCATAAATGTAGCCAATGTTTTCAAGAAACCTCATTGCTTAATCCAATGAAATTAACACATCAACCTTACATTGAATTGACACCCACCATATGCATATAATATATATATATATATATATATATATATATATATATATATATATATATATATATATACAGGGTGATTCATAAGTCACTTAGCTATTTAAAATGATTACCATATGAAGCACAAACATACTATCGACCTTTTTATAATTGTTTTCTTACTCTCTAATTACTGCTATTTGTTATTTTAAATTTGTTTGTTCATATATTTGTTTCTATATATATTTATTTTCATTTATTTAAATTTGTGTAAATCATCATATGTACTTTTTTTCAGGCAGTATGTTATTTACAATTGAAGAGCGATTTTTTTATTGTTATTCATATGGCAAAATTTGATGAATCTCCCACACTTGTTGAAAGGCAATTACGACCTCAAATCAAAAATCACTGCCGAGTTTGTAAAAATTAACCAATCAAATATGCTACAAAGAGTCGTAAATTCCTTGCAACAAAAGAATGAAGCTATGCATGCAGAACGAAAGTGGAAATTTTGGAAAATTTGCTTTAATTTTAAATTCCCATAAATGAATTTGTTGAATAAATTTTCTGTTTTGTATTACCGTATTTTTTAACTTTTGAATTTCTAAAATAAATTGCTAAGTTACTTATGAATTACCCTGTATATATATTCTTTAACTGTTTCGGAAAAAAATCATTTCAACACTTTTAAATACGTTAATTCACATGATGTAACCAGTTTTAAATTTAATATTCTAAATAATTTAATAAATTAATATCATTGAGTCGGTACTTTTTGTAGCTCCTTTACAATTTGACTTCATATTTACTGTATTTCTTATCAGTAACTACTTTTTTCAATGTTATCATTAATGATATCCTAATCCTTAATTGATTGTACAGCTATCTAATTATTTTTTTTTTAGTTTAATAGATTATTCATGCAATTGTATGTTTTAATGAAGTGTGTATTTTTAATAGATTAGAAATATATTTCAGAATATTTGTTTTAATTTTACGAATGATATAGAGAAAACAAGGTGATCGCCTACTGCGTAAACTGGACAATTTAGCAAGTCGCCTTGATAGTTTTATCTTAAGGTGTATCAGCTTAGTTTTACATTTATGTTATTCGTACTTTTATTTGCTATTGTTATTGCTCCGTTTGCTCATTAGCTATCTGTTCTTGCTGGTATTGCTTCTGTTAATGGTTGTTGTCTCTGCTAGTTGATAGTAAACAATAGTCGATAATCATCTGTCCTTGTGGGGTTAGGCTAGTGCACAATTACGTGTTTTAGAATTTTCGACACGTTTTTATTCTATTAAACTATAATTATAGATTAGAATTCCTATAGTTGTTTGCTATAGTATTATTGTCATATACGGTCGTTCGAAAAGAGACCACATTTGAGGTTGTAAATGTTATTTTTTAAATTTATGTTGTCTTCATTTTATTGCGTCAAGCTTATTTTATTCTCCGATTTTCGCGGACAATTTTTGATGATTGTGAGTGGATTATATTATTAGTCTTTGAAACCCTTTTTAAAGTAATTATTTGTAAAAATAAATTACAGTTTGACAAATTTCCCTAATTCTAGCACACTGTATATACTATAAACCTTGATTAAGTAGGCTTAACACGCCAATAATAGTTTTTATTTTATTAATTCCTTCTTATTAAATTTTGAAAAATATATATTTCCTAGTTTTTTGTTTTTTTTAGCATGGTTCACGCCAAACAAGGCAGGACGCCACTGTAGACGTACGGAACTACTGAGAACACAGAAAAGGGAAGAAGGTTGGGGGGGTCAGCCTAAATTGGGATCTGCGCAGCAAGATGTCTGTTTACATTAGTTTCAAATTTCGGCATATCAGTACTGTCGGGGAAACAGGGGGCATGGAGGGAGTTACAGAGGCCAGCAACACGAAGAAAGAAGCTATTTGAGTAGAAGGCTATCCGGCATCTGAGGACCTCTACAGTGAATGGATGAGATTTAGTTGGTTGTCGAGTTAGTCTAGTGAATTTACGTCGAGAGGGCACCAGAGCAGCCAATTCATCGGAGCATAATCCATTGAAGTAGTTGTAAAACAAACATAAGGATGCTACATTGCGGCGATGAGACAGGGACTAGAGCTTGGTTGACAGTGAGGGACCTATTAGGTTGGCGACTCTTTTTTGGACCTTGTCAAGGAGTGAGAGACTAGTAGATGATGCACCAGCTCAGATGTGACAACAATACTTCATGCATAGGCAGATGGTGGCTTTGTAGAGACGCATGATGATGTCAGGTGTAAAGAGTTTACTAGGACGGTAGAGGGAGCAAACCTTCCTTGCGGCAGCCTTGGCAATGTCTTCGATGTATTTGTTCCAATTCATGTTATCTGTGAAGGTTAGGCCGAGGAGTTTGAATGATGCACTCTGAGATAGGGTGTTATTTGCCATGATAATCGGTGGTTGGAGAGGCTTCTTGTAGTTATTGTCTTTACGGCATTAAAAGTCACCAACCATTTATGACCCCAATCCACTACAGCATGGAGGTAATTTTCTTAAGATTCAGCCATTGCCTCGGATATGATCGCGTCTGTTTTGCCAACATGGCGAGAGTAAAGCGTGGTGTCGTCAGCAAATAAACCATTCTCAAACTCTATGTCATCAGGGATATTGTTTGTATAGATCAGGAACAACAAAGGTGCAAGGATAGATCCCTGGGGTAAACCAGCATTTATGCCGTGTTGCTTAGATGAACGGCCATCGAGGACAACCTGGATTTTTATTTTGTTTAGGAAGGATCTTATTATATTAAGTAGTTGCCCAGTAATACCGTATGAGCGTATTTTCAGGAGAACCCCTTTATGCCATACCTTGTCAAAGGCCTTATATATATCAAGCGCTACTGCCCTAGCAACACCTGCCTGGTCGAGTGTATGGTACATGCGTTCAGAGATGGCCGTTAGGATGTCTGTAGTAGATCGTGCTTGTCTAAATCCATACTGGCGGTCAGATAGAAGTTTAGCATTAACTAAGTGCCGTACTATCGCTAGATTGATTAAGGATTCAAAGAGTTTGGCAAAGATCGGCAGTAAACTGATTGGGCGGTAGTTCTGAGGATCGGTTCTATTCCGAGAACTCTTGTAGACTGGTACCACAGAGGCAATTTTCCAGCTATCGGGGAAGCAAGATTAATCTAGGCATTTATTGTAGAGTTTGGAGAGGACAGGGGCCAGTTCAGCAGAGCATTTCTTTATTACTATTACAGGTATAAGATCAGGCCCACAAGCTTTAGACGTGTCAAGTTTTTGTATGATGTCTCTGACCTGGGATAAATTGATGACCAGGTTATCAAGTGTGGATTCAGTCTGCAAAGGGAATTCAGGGAGGGGGTTGTTATCTGAGTCTAAAGTAGAGTTAGAATCGAAACTCTGCGCAAGTAGTTCAGCCTTATCAGTGGCCGTGCAATTTAAACGTACGATATTGGATTTATTTTGTCTATTTTATTTAACTTTTAATGATTTCCGTGATTTATTTGTTTCACATTATTTTATCGGGTTAATGTTACGGTTGTCACTAGAAGAGCTATTTTATACTAGGAGGACTCGTGTCCCGGCGTTGCTCGGTGGGTTGGCAACATAATGGTGTCACTTTAAAAAATAAGTATTAGATTGTAAAGCTAACTTTTCATTTTCATTTATATTTTGATTTCTTAAAAAACTGAAATTCATATTAATATATTTTGTTATTTTAACATATTTTCTTGGTCTAGAAGCAGTTCTACTTCACAGAGAACGACTATTTAACGTTTATTATATTTTAAAAGTAGAAAATAATTAAAATAAACCGGATAAAATCAATTTTATATCACGTATGACATTTAAAAATGATATAAAAAAGCACATTTTAAATTAAAACATTTGCTAGTTTTGTCAGCTTATTTGCTAGATGACGGCATGTTTAATGTAATCAGGTTCTCTGAAATAAATAAAGTTGGCTTGGCACTTATATGAAAATTATCGCAATAGAAAATATGTATGAGTAAATGTGTCGGTTTAATACATAATGGATGTGTTTTAGTAACTCAAGTTTATTTGAGAAACTACTGAAACATTTTATTTAACGTTTCTTATGATACTCTTATGGCCATTTATGATAAAAAGGGGAAGAAACTCGTAAATGTTGGTTTTAGGATTGCCCTGGAAGCATGTTTAATTTTATTTAGATGGTTTCAGTAAAACTCTAAACGGCAGCAATAAATATAAGATTACCGTATTACAGTTAGTAAATTATATATATACTAATTTAAAAGTGCTCAACATATTTGATATAGCAGGTGTTTAAACGAAGCGTTGTCCAGAACAAATAACTTGTCTGTATGTTCTTTACTCGGTGTTTCCCAGTAGCCATGATAGTAATAATACAGTATTATATTTGGTAAGTGGTTTAAGTTAATCCAAAAAACTCGATATTCTTCAGAGACTACTCAGTGTGTCTTGGGAGTAATGGATATATTCGATAAAGTAGAAGAAAGTAGAGGATGTCTTAAAAGACGGCGGATAAACTCGCAAAGAGCGTGTCTCGCATTGTTCCAAGTAAGTTGTTGATAATTTAAATAAAGCGATGCTGGAATGACATCACAAACAAAATTTCATTATATTAAACATTCTAAAATGTTACCACTAGTTTTATATGTGATGTTATAAATTTTAGATTGCTGTGTTTTAGTGTAGATAGTTTCCAGTATTTCTATTTTTTCACATCGGTTTCTAAATGTATTATTTTATTGTTATTAAGTAAAATGTATTTGATATGATGTAAGGCAGTGATGTATTTGTAAGTGTTAGTTAAATGTTACTAGAGTTTACAAGGAGCATGGTAAGGTGGCGGAATAGGGTAGTGCTCTTAAAATCAATGTAGCTATTAGCTTTATTATTCATATTCTCCTAAAGGTCATTTAAAACTATAAATAACATTAGTTCTCTCGACTTGTTTTTAGTTGGAGAGGAGTTGTTTTCTACTTCAAGATGTTGAGTATCATAACACATAAACAGAACATCCAATATACGCATATATATATATATATATATATATATATATATATATATATATATATATATATATATATATATATATATATAGCATTGAAGAAACAATATTTATTATTCATAAAGAATTTAAGAAATTAAAAAGATGAAAGGGCAGCTGACCGGTTTCGTACCTCGCTCAACAGAGCCAAATATCGAGGTAATGTATAAAAAATATAAAAAGATGCTATGAGACTTATAGCGAGGGAAAGGGGTATAGCGAGGGAAAGAGGGCAAAATTACATCCTGGACAGAAAATTGAAAATGCTTTCATTTCCAATTTTTTGTCAAAGCTTTCTTGCGACATTGCACGACTCACTAAAAAATACCACGAGTCATGGAAGGAATCTATAGGCACTTTGTCGTTCTTCAGAATAAACTGAAACATTTAATTTTTAGAAAGTTTGGCTGTTCGACGAACCCGAGTTTTAGTCAAAACGTCCTTAATATTTCTTCTACTCAGTTGTCCCCACTTGAACTTAACATTCTTTCCCATGGTTTAGACTACTGTATTCCTCCTACAAATACTAAACGTGAAGAAATATATTCTGAATTTGAAGTCCTTTTTGCTCAACTAGCAAGACTTCAACCTACATCCGACTCTAATGTTAGTGATCTTAAGGCAAAGTTGAATGACTTCGCACATTCGTATGCGGGTACACCTATTTCGTTTTGTGAATCAAAATGGCGAAGTGAACATTTCCGTACCATCAAAGCACTTCGCAATAATAAATCTTTGGTCATCACAAAACCTGATAAAGGTTCAGGGGTCGTTATACTTAATCATTCTGATTATGTCAATAAAATGGCGACTATTCTTGAGGACACCTCTAAATTTATTCAGTTAGGTCCGGTAGATACACATGACTTCACTGTATCTATCGAGACTAAATTCCAAAAACGTTTAGTTAAGTGGGTTAAAAGTGGAGCTCTTCCCACTAATATTTCTAAAATAATTAGACCCACGGGTTCTATTCGACCCCGTTTGTATGGTTTACCAAAACCCCACAAAACTGGGGTACCATTAAGACCCATATTATCGATGATAGGGTCTTCCCAACACAAGCCTAATGACTTGCCACTATTTTGGAACCACTGTTGAAACACTATAGTTCATTTTGCATTAAAGATTCTTTTTCATTTTCCAACTTTATGCAAAATTATTCTGATACTGATAAATTTATGTGTTCTTTTGACATATCTAGCCTGTTTACCTGTGTTCCCCTTCTTGAAACGATTAATATATCTGCTGATGCCTTATATCGTGGTCAACTGCCCATTCCTCCTATTCCTGAAAATGTTTTCGTGGAGTTGATGAAATTTGCTACGATGTCGGTTGAATTCAGTTTCGACGACATTATGTACAGACAAATTGATGGTGTATCTATGGGCTCTCCCTTAGGACCAGTATTGGCCAATATTTTTGTTGGTTTCCATGAAGAAGGTCTCCTATCTGGTCCAAATAGACCAGATATCTACTTTCGTTATGTTGACGACACCTTTTGTCTGTTAAACAATGAAACGGAAGCGGACGTTTTTTTTACGTCCCTTAACAATATTCATCCAGCTCTTAAATTCACTATTGATGAGGAAACTAATTCTTCACTGCCATTCCTTAATGTATTAGTTAATAAAGCTTCCTGTGGTTTCTTAACATCAGTATATCGGAAACCTACCTTCACTGGTCTTTATACTCGTTGGGACTCATTTTGTCCCACAAAACAAAAATTTAATCTTATTAAGACCCTTACCCATAGGGCCTTAAAGATTTGTTCGAAAACCAAGCTGGATGAAGAAATTAAATTTATTACTAAGACCCTCTGTAACAATGGCTATCCTTTAGACATTGTACAATCTACGATTAAAACAAAAATATTACATTTTTACAAAAGCAAACCAGCTTCTGTAGACAAATGCCCTATTTACCATCGCCTACCTTGGCTTGGTAACATTAGTGATAGATTCGCCAAACAAATCTCTTTGTCTGTACAACAATGTTATTTTGCTGCGAATACGCGTGTTGTTTTTTCCTCTCGTCCAATCTTAACTTCTATTCGAAAAGATGTCCTTCCCCCACATCATAATAATTCCATTATTTATTTATTTAAATGTAGTTGCAGTATGCACTACGTCGGGATGACGTCACAGAGATTGGGCATCCGGGTCAAACAACACGTGCCCACAAAAATTCGCAATGGAAATTATTTACCAACTGACGATTTGAATAATACTTATGGTTCGTCGATAGGTCAACATCTCATAAATAATCGCACCTGTGCCTCTAAATGCAGTGTCGACTTATTCTCCATTCTTAGTAAGTCGCACTCCCCTTATCATCTCAAGATCTTAGAAACAATTTATATTAAGTCCTTGAGACCTTCTCTTTGCAAACAAAGAGAAAATCTCCTCGGGCTTAATGTTGTTTCTATTTGATTGAACTTCTTTTTTTCTCTTTTTTTTTTACCCCTTTCCCTCGCTATAAGTCTCATAGCATCTTTTTATATTTTTTATACATTACCTCGATATTTGGCTCTGTTGAGCTAGGTACGAAACCGGTCAGCTGCCCTTTCATCTTTTTAATTTCTTAAATTCATTATGAATAATAAATATTGTCTCTTCAATGCTATTTTAAAGTTTTGTACGACAAAGAAAATATTTAAATATATATATATATTTATGGTAAATGACAAAGAGATATTTGTTTAATACATTCACAAACGTTTCGTCTTTATTGTAACTTCCTCAGTATGAGAACATAATAAAGACGGAACGTTGATGAATATATAAAAATATATCTTGGTTTTTCTTTTTTCATTTCCCATTACGTCGGATTACTCTCATTCTTCCTTTCTCATATATATATATATATATATATATATATATATATATATATATATATATATATATATATATATATATTATATATATATATATATATATATATATATATATATATATATATAAATGAGAACACCTCCTTTTTTGTTTCATTTTACTTCTGTCGAAGTTCTCAGGAATCATGAGATCCATTGATTGAGCTAATACTTGATCTCTATATGAGATACATATATTTGAATAATCTATGACAGTTTTTTCTTTACCTGTCAAACATTAAATTATTGAATTATTTAAAAGCTTAAATTGTGTTCTTCTTAATTGACCAGTTACCTATGTAATAGTATATTTGTGTTGTCTTACGAGAATATTTCATTTAGTCTGATAGAGTATCCGGCTGAGTGCGGTTAATTGAGTCATTTGTTCTCGGTTATTCAAACACTATTACAGCTATATAACTCGGCCATTCTATCAGAGGGGTATATATTCCTTTGTTGTAACATACACAATTACATATTTTGAATGATTTGATAAAAATGTTCTATGATAAATAATAAGTTGTGATTCTACGTTTACACAGACATATCTATTATACTAGAACTGAGTTGAAAACGTTTACAACTAAAATAACTTATCTCTCTTCAATTTCAAGGAATTTTATAAGCGCATAACAGTTGATTTGCCTATATTAAGACCATTCATCTACATATAAAAAGGCTGTAGTATCCAGATATAAATATATTATTGGCGTTAAAATCATGGAAGTTGTATTCTAACTCTAAGTGCCCCAATAAATCAAGTGTAATGGAAACTCCTTCCAAAATTCAAATTTGTCAAAATATAAATCATATTAATAAAATAACTAAATAATAGAATTTTCAAAATTCCAGATTCGATTGATCAAAATTAGATCTTTCCTAATTGCTAATTTTTCTTTACAAAAAAATCTAAATATATGTCATCTAAAATGTAGTTCCTATTCGTAATAGGGGAGAAAGCAAAATTGCTGAAAAGAAACAAAGGCAGCAGAAAAAAGAGAAGCTGAGTTCACGCTGGAAACCAATAAAAGACGCAGACAAAAAGAATCTACGAAGAAAAACTAATAAAAGCAGAATGACATATTGTGTGAAGAAAGGTCGGAGACCACAAGTATGCTCGCCTTGAAAATAATCAACGAGAATGGCAGCAACTAAAAATAAAAAAATCAACAAATCAAAAATAACTCGACTTCAAACTGATGCTGAGTGATTGCTTATCGAAATCAAGAAACACGGACAGAAGCTGTGAATATTCGTTATATTTATAGAGAAAGGTGGAGCGCGTCCATTTAATGTCAAGCACTAGAGATTGGTACCTTCAGTTATAACTAACTACACTATGTTGAAATAGAAGAGATGGCACATGTTGTTACGCAATTGTAATAAATGTGATGCTTGAAAATTTAAAGATAAATTTTCTGACTTCTCTTGCAGTGGATCAACAATTAAATTGGATTTGATAAATGAACCCTTAAGACATCTAAAATAACTTCTAAGTGATAACTCAACGCATTAAAAATGTCAAAGAATTCATACAATTATAGAATAATGCTTACAAATGACTTCATTTAAAGTAAATATGTGAATAAGAGGTGCTTCTTAGCAACATTCAAATTCAAGTTAGATTAGTTGCATTTTACTACTGCACAATGACAACCATAATTAGAAATGTGAAACATCAATGTGTAACTCTAATAAAAGTTAATGTTTATATATAGGGACTTCAAATAAATAATTCACGCCTACAATAATTATGTCAACAGTTTCAAATATATTATTCAAAATATTCAAAACCAAAATAATCGATGTGTGATTGGTGATGAGAACAGGACTCGAAACAAGCGTCGTGCTACTATATATTAATGCGGTGTCCATGATTTCGGAAAATGACTAATGTAGTAAGTAGGACATAAATATAAACTGTATAAATTCTATTGTTCGACGTGTGATGCCCACCACACGTACGATCCCTTGCAGTATCCACTGCTCTTCAATGATTATACTCTTGGTAGCATGCATATATATTTATGGATTATATATAATTTTAATATATTTCATCAATGTTGCGATTTGTTTCAACAGTAAATTGTTTACATGTTTGTAACACTTAATCTGAAAGACTAATCTATATATAACAACACAGCTACAAGAGTCGGGGGTTTATTCTGCCATTCATTTACGAGGTAGTATACGAAATCATGGGAATCAGAATAACTGAGGAATGTTTTATATTGTCCTATCACACTTCACATGCTATTTCGAAAGCGTATGATAAGATCTGACATAAAGGTATTCTAATAATAATTAACTTATATAGTATTACTGGACGAATATTAAATATAATTAGACAAAATAAATGTCCACGTTGTTCTGTATGGTCGTTCAATCGAAAAAAATAACATACATGCAAATTCACCCCAGGGATCGATTCGATAACATTGATTGTTCGCTGATTTTCATAAACGATATCCTTGTCTAAGATGAGTATGTTTGCTCTACTCTCGCCATGTGGGTAAAACGGGCGCGCATGTATCCGAGGCAATGGCTTAATGCTTAGAAAGTGATTTCCAATCTGTAGTAGAATGAAGTTTAAATAGATGGTAACATTTAATGCCGCCACGACAAAGTTTTTTTTTTCCATTCAACAACTACACAGACACCTCATTATTCATAGATTGCCATTGGTGATCACCCCTTACGTGAGAGTTCAACGATTTTATTCCTCGGCCTAACATTCACATATAACATTAATTAAAACAAATGCATAGAATGCATTGCCAAGGCTGCTGCAAAGACAATTGACTCCCTCAACTGTGTTAGAAAACTACTCACACCTGACAGTATCCTATATATCTAAAAAAACACTATGCATGCATGGAGTAGTATTATCACATTTGTCTCTCTTTCTCTTAGTTAAGATACCAAACACGAGCCCCTAATCTAATAGGAGCCTACTATCCACCAAGCTCCGGCCCTGCCCGATCGCCGCAATGTTGTATCATAATGCTTGCTTTACGAGCATTCCAATGGAATATGCTCCGATGAACTTGCTTCTCTGATGCCCCATCGACGTAAATTTAATCGACCAACCTGACGATCAGCTAAATCCTATTCATTAACTGTGGAGACCCCCAAATGCCGGAGAGACTTTTACTTTAATAGCTTATTTCCCTGTTTTGTCGACCTTTGAAACTCCCTCCCTGTTCATTTTTCCTTGATCTTACCGACATGCAAAAATGTAAAACTAATGTGAACATGCATCACGTTACACATCTCCCAATATAGGATTATCCCCGCTAAAATTTCACCATAATTCTCAGTAGCTTCTTACTCTGACAGTGGTAACTTGCCCTGTTTGGGGTGAACTATGTTAAAGCAAGAAAAATACAAAATACCACAATATATGCTGAGGAGAACACAATAGGCAATTACTTGTGTATGAAAATATGGCCAACTCGATTTATTCATGACTTTTACATGCAATCCTCAATTCAGAAATGAGGTCCAGACATTCAATAATTGCCCGTATTCATTCAGCAAATGATCATAGTATATATTGTATGATCATAGTATGTATTGTACTGCTGAAACGGAAGTACACCAATTGGAAAAGACGTTTTTTTTTCTAATTTTTCAGCAAAATTACTTCGTGAAACACTACAATATCATAATGTTCTTTTTTACTATACATGCAATCATATATATATATATATATATATATATATATATATATATATACATATTGGAATAGAGGAATGTGTGTAGACGTATATGGCAACCCGTTTGTTAAGTTTTTTGCATAAATTAGTAGAGTATATACTGTGAGTGATAACCAAAGCCAATGTTCATTTAGAACCATTTATTCATTAGCAGAAAGAAACCAAACGTATTTACAAGTTTGAATAAAATCCATGATTAAGTTTTCATGACATATTGAAAAGCAGGTATTAAGTTTGATTTGCATGAAATGATTAGCAGTTAGATAATTATATAAGTTAGATAATTTCTACAACTTCGACTTAAAGAGTGTAAGAAACCTATTTGCTATTATTCTAAAAGTAAGTAAGGTTTAGAATCCAATTGAAATATGGGATAAATTGATTTCACCGATGCCAAATACATTTGATCTTTAAGTGAAATAGAAGATCTTATATGAGTGGCGAGACTTTAAGTAGTAAAGGAGTTCCTCAATTTTAGAAAAATTATTCAGTTTACAATAAATTAAGAAAATCAGGAATAGATGAACTACAAAATTAATCTGATCTAAATGTCTACCATAAATGTACCATAAAATGTCAATGAAAAAGCATTGTGAGATATCAGAAACAGCAATTACTTGATGGGTAATATCACATTATTAATATCAAGAGAGTTTCGAAAATCCTGCCCATCCTTCCAAAACGAAAATAGTAAATCCTTTGATATTTTTCTGTATTGTAGCACTATATAAAAACAATCAAATGTTTTACTAATATGAGATCCCAACTTTCAAGAGACCAATTAGCTGGACAATTGGCAAAAGAATTGTTAGACCTCAGTGAAGACAACGTTGTAACTGATGAGATAGAATGTACTGAACCTTATTTAATTTGTAATTTGGATGATAATTAAAAGTATTTATACGATATAGTTTTCTCTAACCCTCTTTCTAACTACCAGAACAAAAGAATAGATATATGAAAGGGTTGTTATGGCCTTAGAAATATTACATTAAATAATACTAACATAAAACTCCTGAATGCTTTTCTGGAAAAGTATGTACAATTATCAGATTTTCTGATTAACGGGAAGTCGATAATGATCGAAACGACTTTTAAAATCATTTAATTAAGCGCGTAAACTTTCTTATTCTCTTAAGCTGGGAAAATGGCTCCCAAAGTATGTAATTTCTTCCAACCAAACTTGTACTTGACTTATTGTGGGCAAACTTACGGAAAAAAACATATTATTGTAGCATGTAGTAAAAGGAAAACTTGTTTTTAATCAGCAGTTATACAATCTAATCCAACCTTTCAATTGTGGCGGTTGCAGTTTCGTGCACGACTTACTTTTGCCTTTTTACATAAATAAAGGTCAAGTCCTAGCACTAAGAACCATCGTATGTATATGACCTTCATTATATTTTAGTTCCGTCGTTATTACGGAGCAAGTTAGGTACGGCCTCGCTTGATTTTTGTCACATGTTTCTTTGAATTTTATATCTAGAAATCTATTCACCAGAGTTAAATCTTATTTTATTTTAGTTATTTACGTATTTAAAATGTATTCCGTCTAAATCGATTTGTCGTTGATTCACTTGTGCTATTTTTCGTTTGAATTTCGAGTAAAGGATCCATCTATTTGTTTTCTAACATTTGGTTAGCTTATATGTCACAAATTCATTATGATATATATATATATATATATATATATATACATATATATACACATAAATAAATATATATATATATATATATATATATATATATATATATATATATATATATATATATATATATTGAAGTTTGTTTCTCGGCTAAAATAAAATATTTCTTAACTTTTGACGAATAAAAAATAGACTTTTAGAAAATTTAAAAGTATATAAAATTATATGTCGTATTATAGTTTTCTATATTTTGAGGTGAACTCCGCTCTTTGTCAAAAATGAATGCCAAAATAATGGAAGTAATTTGACAGCGTCTACACTTAGTCTTAATCTGAAAATAATTCTACCAATTTTCAAAGAAATCCGTTATTTTTTTTTAATTCACAGCTATTTGTCAAATGTTATGTAATTCATTATTTTAGCCAAGAAACAAATATGTTAATATATAGACTAGTATATATATTTTGACATATATATATATATATATATATATATATATATATATATTGATATATACATATACATTCATATATTTTTTGTATATATGTAATTACAGAAGATAAATCACACAACTGCTTTCTTGACAACAATTGTAATTTGGAATCTATCGTATGTAATGCAATTGTCATAAATAAACCCAGCGACAATGTCGGAACGTACATAGGCATGACATGACACAGGGAACATTTAAGCAGATATTAAACGCACATATATACAATTCTAGAGATAGTGATGAGGGAAACACAGCACTAGCAACCCGGGTATTGGATTTATAAGACGAAGAGACACATTTCACTATGAAAGTAAAAGAGGTAGAAAGGAGGTCGTCACAATCTCGAACTTCGAATCAGTGCCTAGCATGCAATGCGGAGAACGTTTACCAAATAAAGTCTATTCATGATCCGAATAAAGTTGGTCTAAACCTAAAGAGTGATGTGTTCAAGAACTACATAAAAAGCACACAGGTAGTCTTTATTAAATAGGAATACGGAGTAGCAGATAGAGACATATTCGAAATTAATCTAAGAGAAAATATGCACGATCTCAATATATTAGCAGAAATACATATTAAGACAATAGACGAAAAAAGAAAAACACAATTAATATATGCTTAAAAGTAAGACATTGGATTATGCGCATAAAATAAACTTGAGGGAAGGTCAACCTGGTACTGACATGGCCATTAATTTATTTTACTTCATTTCTTTGTCTTTTTAAGAGAGGAAGGGAAATTCCAGAGGGACATATTTTGGGAAAGCGTTTAAAAAGAACTTACATTTTTTAAGAGGTTGCCTTCTTTACTGGTTAAGCGTTTGAGAGGTAAACGTGAACTAATTGAACACTAGAATATATCTGTATCTCATATACGGATCAAGTCTCAACCCAGGACGCGCCTCTTGATTTATAAGAAATTCGATTGAAGTAAAATCCAACAAAAAGAGAAAACAACATCTCATTATCCGTCAAAAATAGTTTTTTCACAAGCAATTGTTTCCTCCACATCTCAAGAAAAGACATTATCATGATATACAAAATATCACCAATTTGATGTTAGCAGGCTTCATCAATGTATAAACATTCCATGTGTGTATGTCTCCGGGACACTTCTCTTTTAGATAGCTATGAAATTTGCAGTAAATGTTTATATAAAGACACTATATATATATATATATATATATATATATATATATATATATATATATATATATATATATTGTGTCTTTATATACACATTCACGATCCAAATACATTCGTTGATCACTCTAAACTGATTGGGTAAATTTAGCCGCCGATTCGCTATTTACAAAGATAAATTCCTTCCTAATTAATAACTAGTTCACTATAGCCGAGGGGTTTTGTCTTGACTACAAATCAGTGGCGATTTGTTTTCGCCCGCCGACTGTTGGGAATTAGCTTCCTGCACTGAATATTGCGTTAGCATGAAACATTGATGTCTGTAGGTAATATATAATTAATATTTATTCATAAATATTATAATAAGGCCCCCTCAACCAAAGGCCGGGCACTCTGAGTGACTTTAATAACAAGCAGTACTAATAGCGAAATGCACGATGCGAATATATTCGTTGATCACTCTAAACTGCTTGGGTAAATTTAGCCGCCGATTCGCTATTTTCAAAGTTAAACTCCTCCCTAATTAATAACAAGTTCACTATGACTACAAATCAGTGGCGAATTTTTGTCTGGGGTTCGCGCCCGCCGACCGAAGATCGATCGATGTCTCTATACCTAAATTGATTACACCGAATTTTTTACAATCGGCCACTTGCTTACATTCGGACAGCTTTTTACCTCGTTTATTCCCCACAATCTTTGTTTTACTTTATCGGATTTTGAATCATGGTATTTCGCCAACTTATCTATACCAGCAAATTCCTCTGATGATAAGATTTTGATCTTGAAAAGCCTGGCTCAAGAAAAAAATTAATTAAATAAATTGCGTTTTTTCGGAATATACCTTGCATTGAACAACTGAATTGAAAAAAAGATCTGCATCCGTCGCTTTTCTAATTCCTTTTCATCATTCTATCTATCTATCTATCCATCTATCTATCTATCTATCTATCTATCTATCTATCTCTCTCTCTCTATATATATATATATATAAATATATATATATATATATATATATATATATATATATATATATATATATATATATATATATAAACGAAAACTATGCATAAGTCACGCTACCCAACCCGAAAGTAAATTCGTCACTTTTTCCCTACCCTCTCTATAAATGAAGCCGTACTGGCAGAAATCGGTGTCAATAAAACGTGAATTGAAGCAGATCGTGGATAAACTTTTTCTTTTTCTTTGTATTTACTTTATTTTATTTACGTATCGATTAAGCATATTTTATCAATGTTCTGTTTCAAATAATTGTAATTTTTCCCTCGTGCGTCATTATTCAATTCTTAAAATGCACTTACAATCAGGATACCATAGAGCTTTGGGAAATGTAAATCTGTACTGTTTTCTCGTTGCCTCTCTATAAATGAATCCGTACCTATGGATGACAGGGCAATTAAATGTGAATTGAAGCAGACGTTGATCAGAGTTCATTGTTTTTCTTTTTCTTTGTACTTCTCTTTATTTATGTATTAGTTATTTATGCATCTTTGTAACACCTATTTATCTACGTCCCACACAGTAGAATGTGACACAAGGTCGGAAAGTGGGAATGCACTCCAGAGGAGGAGTGCTAGGGGCTTTTAAAAAATTGCCTGGACAGAGTGCCTCAGACATTAAGCACTAAACTCAATCCTCCCCAAAGATGGGAGGCAAAGCCTGGGAGCGCCACTTCCCAGAACTGCACAGGACAGACCCATTGACCGGCGTAAATCCAGACCCGAAGATCCAGACAATACCAGTATGGGGTGCAGTATCCATCGGAACAGATACTACACTTTGATCTTAGCCAAATGTTTTAAAATCAATTAATGAATAAAACAAAGCTGTCTACTCTTTTAATTTATCTTCTTTTCTACCTATTATGTGGATTTTTTCTAAATACCTGTAGAGGCTCTGAAATACCTGGTGTGTACACGGGCGCATGATCACCCCTCTCAGTATGATCGACACGTAGACCCTGTCATATAATCCATCTAGGACAATGTAAACTCTGATATAAAAACTGTGCTACTGCCCACTAACGTATTGTCAGAAAAGTTTTGGGGGAAGGAGGCGTTCTTAGTACCGATGGACCACTTTTCTGCAGTTGGAGTCTCGACCAAAATATCCGATTTACAAAGCTAAAATTGCTTAAGGAGTGGATGGGGTATGCCTATCGTCCGGGCGTTGCCCTCCTTCCTTGTCTATTAGTCAGGCTCAGATATATTAGCGCATAGACACTTCAAATACACCCAGCTATTTGCATTGTTACCTGACTAGGACAGTATACGCTGTATATATTTCTCTCTATCTGGATAACTTAGGAAACAATTTTGCCACTTAATCTCACTTAACTAGTCTGTTTTGCTATGTTTTCGATATGTTGATATGGTGATTATCTGGCTGTTGTTTCCGACTTGTAGTGCAGGAACTCTTACTCACAGATGGCGCTAAGGCAGTTGTATAATATCTGGTGTAACTGTACATGCCATGTCGAGAGTGGACAGGGACCTTACAGTATCCCCTGTCGGCTTTCTCGCTATCACAACGTCCATGGAGCAAGTCTTGACTAATGGTATTGATGTGTGAGTTTATTGGAACCAAACTAGCAGCCACTTTGCCCTTCCTACTCTATATAAAACAAAAATTACAGTGCAAAGAAAAATACAGAGACATAAACAAAGCACACCAACATATTTGGCTCCGCCCTTTAGCATAACATTCACAAATATCCGAGGACCTAAAATTAACATCAACTACGTAGCAACCTTTATCCTTGTACACTCCCTGGATACCCCAGCACTTAATTAAACATACTTACACTCTTTAATCACTTCATGCTATTTTGACATCATTTAATCGCGCCAACGATACGTAAAGACTCTGACAAGCATATACACGAGATAGGATTTCATGTCAAGAACAACCTCTCCTTGACTAGAGAACATAGGCTAGAATCAAATGATCATGCCAGAGGTATCTTAGATTAACCTTACAGAACAGCGTTAGTTACTTTTCTTTCTCATACCGTTCTCTGTCGACCCAGGAATGTACCCGGCTTAACTCTGTCTCTTAACGCATAGATACAACACTCTCAGCCGACTAAAGTACACAAATACATGTTTTTCAGATGAAATATGAACTCTGTGATTAACTTTTATTCTCCAGCTATACCGACGCAGCGGGTAATACCACGTATAGTTTCTCTGTAGCGCACTGTAACTTTCCTGGGCCGCCCTCCTTATAGTATTGACCAGCAAGCCTCAGTGATCGACCTATTCTTAGCGTCACTGTCTGAAGCTTGTGCGACGAATCCACATTGCCCGCTCGGGGACGCTGATAATCGTGTGGCAAAGTGTTATATAACTCTCAAATCTCGTCCTAAGTCTGATGAGCCGTTGCTCAAGCACTCCGAGAATTCTACCGCCATAATTCTACTACAAATAAACAGAAACTCATAGTGTCAAGGAATCATGGTTAGACTCTAATAAATGAAGCAAATAAAACGAATATATTGATGACCAGAAATCGCATTCAGTCACAAAAACAAAGTACTCGTTATTTATAAAAAAAAAATCGTTAGTAATGGTAATAAACAATTCCTCCGCTATCCAAATACGATTGCAGGGCAACTGATCAGGTTGAACTACTTGCCCAGCGTTTCGCCTAACACCCCACATTGTTCTAACCTCACTATGTCTACTCTCACCGATGAGTCGTAAAGACGATTAAGCACATATATGTTGATAGATAGCTATATATATATATATATATATATATATATATATATATATATATATATATATATATATAAACAAGTAAAATATATTTCCCTATGTAATCAGGCAGAATAGGTTTAGAACAAAAAAACTTCACATGTCACTCCGCCAAGTTCTCATTCATGTATCCATCAGATATGCGTTTATTTGGTTTATTTTTAAGATTTCTTAACACTTTCAAAGAA